>WEKX01001252.1:46635-72977 GCA_013390025.1 Pitta sordida
GGGAGGCCGAGGCAGAAGTTATTAACCCCCTCTCTGCCAGAGGAAAAAAAAAACAAACTGGGACAGATGGCGACTCCACCACCTCCCTGGACAGACCATTCCACTGAGAGATCACTCCCTCTGTGAAAAATCTCTTCCTAACATCCAGTTGAAACCTCCTCTGACATAACTTGAAGCCATGTCTTCCTGTTCTGGTGCTGGCAGCTTAAGAGAAGAGATTTACACCCATCTGACTGCAACTTCCATTCAGGTAGTCGTAACTAGCAATGAGGCTACCTCTGAGCCTCCTCTTCTCCAGGCTGAACAACCTCAGCTCCTGTAATTGGTCTGCATAGGGCTTATTCTCCAGTCCTTTCACCATCCTTGTCGCCCTTCTCTGGATCCTCTCAAGCAGTTCAATGTCTTTCTTAAACTGAACACAGTATTCAAGGTGTGATCTGACCAGTGCCAAGTACAGGGCAAGGATATCTTCCTTAGTCCTACGTACCACACTGTTCCTGATATAGGCCAGGATGTCACTGGTCCTCTTAGACATCTGGGCACACTGCTGGCTCATATTGACTTACCTGTCAACCATCACTCCTAAATCCCTCTCCATTGCACCACTCTCTAGCCACTCATCCCCCAGGTGATGCACGTGATTGTTATGTCCAAAGTGAAGAATCCGGCACTTGTACTTGTTAAATCTCATAGTATTAGGAACTGCCCATTTTTCTGGTCTGTCAAGGTCCCTCTGAAGGAGGTCCCTCTGGCAGTTCAGCATTTGCCCCCAGCTTGGTATCATGTGCAAGCTTGCTAATGGAGGACTCCATTCCCCCATCCATATCATCAATAAATATATTAAACACTGCCGGGTTTAGCACTGGTCCTTGTGGGACTCCACTAATGACCAGTCACCAGCTGGATGTGGCACCATATACCAACACTATTCTTAACTTTTCTTTCTCTCTCTTTTCCTTATACATTTTTGTGTTATGTTTATGTTTTTATATTGTTGTATTACTATAGATAATAACACAAATGACTACATACTTCCTTTACATTGCAACCAAATTCTTCTAAAATAAATCAAATCACACACACACACACTAGTTTTTCAGTGTTGTTTCACTCTAATCCACTCCAAAGGATCTACTAAAAAGAAACTGATTTACCCCACGTCAGGGGGCTGTCTTAACAGTAGTGTTAAAAGTAGTTTAAAAAGCAAAACAAAAGTAGTAGAAGAAAGAAGGAACACAAAATAAGTTAGGCAAACACAATCACTCACCACCTCCCACACATAAGCTGACATCTAGTCAGTTTTCACATGAAAGCTAGCTAACTCCCTGAACAAGCTGTCCTGCATTTTAGTATTAACCATGGAATACCCTTTTTGGTAATTTCCACCATCTGCATGGTTCTGTTCCCCCCGCAACTTCTTGCACACTCCCAATCTATTAACTGGTGGAGGAGCGTGGCAAATAGATGGCCTCAACAATGTGCAAATGCTGTTCAGCAAGAGCTAAAACATTGTTGCATTATCAGCATTTTGTGTTAAAAATCTAAACCACAGAATTTTGCAAGCTGCTATTTAGAAAATTTAACTCCATCCCTGATGAATTCAGTGTACATAAGTGGGTTATATTCTAAAAAAAATATAAATCCCTTTTCAGTATCATTATGACAATTTCCAGCATGTATTTTTAGCTGAACAGGACCTAAAAGACTCAAATATTATGCAGCAAGGAAGGAACAGATAACTGCATTTATAAGGTGGTATCTAACAATCGTCCTGTGATAGCCGGTCTCCCAAAACAAAACAAAAAACTCTACTCTGGCCCACATAAGTAAAAGTTTAATGGCTCAGGGTCCAGATCATATCCTTCAATTTTAACTCACAGTTGCATAAATTGAGGCAGCTGACATAACACAATGAAAGAAGACATTTCACTTCACAGTACCCCTCTAGAGTATTTAATACAGTAATACTTCAAATATCATGGGGGTTCAGTTACAAGATTCCCCTGAAAAATGTGAAAACTGTAAAATAAGTTTTATACAGATTCACACAGATTCACAGAACATTATGAATTGGAAGGGACCCATATATGAATGCGGCCTGCCCGCCACCCCACTCACCTGTCCTGGGGCAGGGGCTCTCTGAGCGCTTAGCCTGCCTTCCCTGGCTGCAGTGGAAGCACTGGGCTGCATTCCCCGCCTTGTGCTGCACCACCATGCTAGGCCTGGTGCGAGTGATGCTGCAGACATATCCTAGGAGAAAATCTGCAAAGGAGTGAGAATGCAAAATTTGAAGCACAAAATAGCGAGGTTTTGCTGTACTTTTAAAAGCAAAGACTTAAAAATCTGCTGTGTCATCTTTACCACACCTTTGAAAAAGCTAGACAAGGTGAACTCTGGCCGGAATACTTTAATTTTTAATAAATCTTTTTAACATTGAAGAAGAAAATGAAAAGAAAATGAAAAGCATAAAATACATAAAGCAGATGGAGATTATTTTATGAGGAAGTGGACACTTAACAGCTGAGCATCAATCCTGGACACAATCATATGAAGTTTAATGGAGAGTTTAACTGCTTAAGATAGATGAAAAAATGCTGCAGTTAATATTAAGCAAAATATCTTTGTGAAAAAATGTATCTCACCCAACTACATTGACAAGTTTTCGGTGAAATTCCATCATAGCGCACTACATCTTTTAGATGATTTTTAACTGTGAAAACAGCACTGTCTGAACAACTATTTGCACAGATCCAAGTGTCTATCTATCTTCTATCTTAGGCATATAGCTAGATAAACAAATGGAAAGTTTACCTGGGCATGAATGCATTTTTGATTTGCTCTGGGAAGTACTGACTTGAAGTAGTTACCCCTGTGAACTCTGTTATCACTAGGCAAATCACAGAATCACAGAATCACAGAATTAGTAAAGTTGGAAAAGACAATAGAGTCATCAAGTCCAACCTATCACCTATTACCTAACCTAGCTAAACCTGTTACCTAACCTGTTGCCATCCTGCTACCAACACACCATCCTACCTATAACACACTACCCTAATATTTAGGTCATGCCACCAAGTACATCATCCAACCTTTTCTTAAACACCTCTGGGGACGTTGATTCCACCACCTCCTTGGACAACCCATTCCAGTGAGAGATCACCCTCTCTGTGAAAAAGTTCCTTCTANTAGACATATATCCCCAGCTTGGTGTCATCCGCAAACTTGCTAATAATAGACTCCATCCCTTCATCCAGATCATTAATAAAGATATTGAACAGGACAGGTCTTAACAGTGAACCCTGAGGCACCCCTTTAGTGACCGGCTTCCAACTGGACACAGCACCATTAACAACCACTCTCTGAGATCTATTATCCAACCAACTCCTGATCTAGTACACTGTAAATCTATCCAAGCCACAAGCCTCCAGCTTCACCAGGAGTTTGTTATGGGGGGTGGTGTCAAAGGCTTTACTAAAATCCAGGTACACCACATCAACAGCTCTTCCCTATAATAATTCAAGATTGAATGTGATGACATAAAAGAGACATAGTGCCCGGTATAAAAGTCACCCCCCTTTGACAGCCAACTTTGACTTAAATAATCCTGTCTATTCTACATGAATTGTCTTACCCTTCTCCCACAATTAGAATATAGCAAGCCCTCAGTACTTCATGGTTCTTAACTCAGGGGTTCAATACATTGCATTTTTTCTCCTCACAAAGACGGCCCCATTCTTTGCGATATATTCGCATCTGCACATGCACAAAATACTCCGCGAAGATAAACAGGTCATGAATATGCAAATAAGCCCCCCCTGTCACACTGGAATGCTCGGGCAGTGCCTAGAGAACGTCCCCACTCAGCAAGCATTGTCGGGGGGTGGAGGAGCACACAAAACTTGCTCAATTATAAGATTCTTAGAAAGCTTAATAAAACCAGGGAGAAGCTTTATATGCACCATGTTATGGTGCTGTGTGTAGTCCAAAAAGCAGCAGTTACGACAGAAACACAGTGCCAGCAGCTCACAAGGGTTGCCTTGGCAATGGCTACTTCTCTTGCCATCCACTGCTCGCGGACCACTGCCATTGCAGCCACAGCACTAGGCAGTGCAACATGGGTAGCTCACAAGCGGCAGTGCAGCACTAGTGCTTGCACTTGTGATTGAGTGGAAGCGCAGTGTCGGTGGCTCACAAGCATTGCCATGGCAAGAGGCACTTCTTTTGTCATCTACTGCTCGCCACCTGCTGCCATTGCAGCCATGGCGCTGGTCCCCTGGAAGTGGGAGCTGGTGGAGCTGTGATGATGTGGGAACTGGTGTCTTCCCCAACATCTGTGGAGCCCACAGCTGTGAATGAGTGAACGGTTTCTTGGACAGCCTTGCCGGACAGCTTTGCCTTTGTTGGACTGCTGTGGCACCTTGGCCATGTAGCAGTTTGGATTCCTGGTTTTCACCCAGGTGACCTGGGTTTGACTCCCAGTATGGGAGATTATTTTAATTTTAGTGGTGATTGGTGACTTCCTTTTAAGGGGAATGTGTGTAGACCAGACCGATCCCACAGGAAGGTCTGCTGCCTCCCAGGTACCTCGGTTCAGGGTATTACCAGGAGAATACCCAAACCCATAAGACCCTCAGATTACTGCTCACTGTTGATAGTTCAAGCTGGCAGTGATGAGGCTACTGAAAGGGGAGTCAAGGCAATTAAAAGAGATTTTAGGGAACTAGGTGCACTTATCAACGGGGTAGGTATGCAGGTAGATTTCTGCTCAATTCCTGTAACAGCAAGGATGAACAATTACATATAGAGGAATCCTCAGTATTAATAGGTGGCTTAGGGGCTGGTGTCTATGGGAGAACTTTGGGTTCTTTGATCATGGAGTAACCTTTACTGATCACAGCTTGCTAGAGTCAAGTGGGTTACATCTATCTAAAACAAGTAAAAGGTTATTAGCCTATGAGTTGGCAGGCCTCATTAAGGGGGCTTTAAACTAGGTTTCAAGGGGGAAGGGGATGGATACAAAGCCTCTCAGAGGGATATAGTGGGAGGTGTACCCACTCCAAAGATGAATGTATCATCCCAACTGAGTTGTGTATATTTTAACATGCGAAATATGGGTAACAAGCAGGAAGAGCTAGAAGTTCTGATATACCAGGAAAGATATGACATAATTGCCATCATGGAAACATGGTGGGATGAGTCATAGGACTGGAATGTTATGTTGGATGGATATACATTTTTCAGGAGAGATAGGCAAGGCAGAAGGGGCAGGGGGTTGACCCTGTATGTTACAGAAACCCCAGAAGTCATGGAACTTGAGATCAGGGACAACAGGGTTGAGAGCATATAGGTTCAGATACTAGGGTTAACCAAAAAGATCGACATTGTGATTGGAGTATGTTGCAGACCACTCAATCAGGATGATGATGTTGATCAATTGTTTTACAAACAACTAGAGGATGTCTCAAGATCACCCTCCTTAATTCTTGTAGGCAACTTCAGTCTCCCAGATATTTGCTGGGGCTTTAACACAGCAGAAAGAAGGGAGTCCAGAAGGTTCATAGAGTGTATAAAGGACTTTCTTATCACAGTTAGTCAGTGAGCCTGCCAAGGGTGAGGCTTTTCTTGATCTGATGTTCACTAATAAGGAAGATCTGGTGGGAGATGTGGTCATCGGAGGTTGTCTGGGAGGTAATGATCATAAAATTATTAAGTTTTCAATAAATAGTGAAATAAGGAGGGGGGGACTGGCAAAATATCCAAGCTGGATTTCCATTGTAGAGATTTTAGCTTATTCAAGGAACTGATTAAGAAAGTTCCTTGGGAGACAGCCCTTAATAACAAGGGGGCCCGGGAGAGCTGTATATACTTCAAGAATGAGCTCTTGAAGGCACAGAAACAGACTGTCCCTCTGTGCTGTAAAATGAGCTGTAGGGGAAGAAGACCAGCTTGGAGGAGTAAGGAAATTCTGAAAGAACTGAGAGAGAAGAAGAGGGCATATCACATTTGGAAAAAAGGTGAGGTCAATTAGGTTATGTTCCAAGACATTGTTAGGTCATGTAGGAGGAAAATTAGAGAGGAAAAAGCCCAGCTTGAACTCAAGCTGGCGACTACTGTGAGGGACAATAAGAAGAGCTTTTACAAGTACAGTCAGGTCTCCTATATCACAGACCCATGGTCTTAATCGGGCTCCATGAAGCCCTACTTCCATGTTGAATGGCAGCTCATTAATATGCAAATTTGCCCTGCACCTTCATGCCACCTCTGGTACTGTTTCGGCACTGTGTTGCTGTGTGTCAGTGTTTGTGCTGGTGTTTCGTGGCACCCACAACCACCCCATGCTGGGAAAAACCTTTTTATGGCTCGGCCACAGGCACGGGTGTGGGAAGCTGCTTGCGCCGGTGTCCCGGTGTCTCTCGGGGTTGATAGACCTGATCTCTCCATACTCGGGATAGACAAGTATCTCCTGGAGAGTCACTCAGGAAAGTCTCTGACACCTGAGGGTGTGTAAATCTTTCATAACTGCACAGCAGCAGCTCTAGAAGAGCTGGAGAGCAGCCCTGCTGTGGCCAGGGGGGAAGCAGGGCAGGAGTGGCCAAACAAAACACCAACCAAACAAAACACTTTCCCCAAAAACAAAACTATAGGCTGGGCATGGAGTGCTTAGAGAGTGAGCAGGTGGAAAGTGACTTGGAAGTACTAGTGGATAGCAAACTCAACATAAACCAGTAGTGTGCCCAGGTGGCCAAGAGGGACAATGGTATCCTGGCCTGCATCAAGAATGGTGTGGCTAGCAGGACTAGGGAATAGTCTATACTTCTCCTGTACTCCGCACTACTTAGACTGCACCTTGAATACTGTATGCAGTTTTGGCCACCTCAATTTAACAGAGATATTGAGGTGCTGGAACATGTTCAGAGAAGGGCACCAAGGATGATAAAGGGGCTGGAAAATAAGCCATATGAGGAGCGGCTTAGGGAGCTGGGTCTGTTTAGCCTGGAAAAGAGGAGGCTCACAGGTGATTTTATCGCTGTCTATAACTAACTAAGAGGAGGTTGTAGACAGGCAGGGATCTGTCTTTTCTTTCTGGCCATTGGAGATGGAACGAGAGGCCATAGTNACAGATAGTTGTAGACAGCAATGAGATCACCTCTGAGTCTCCTCCAGACTGAACAACCCCAGTTCCTCTAGTTGCTCCCCATAGGGCCTGCCTTCCAGTCCCTTCACCATCCTTGTTGCCCTTCTCTGGACCCTCTCAAGCAGCTCAACATCCTTCTTAAACTGGGGATACCACAACTGGACACAGTACTCAAGATGTGGTCTGACCAGCGCCGTGTAGAGGGGAAGGACAACCTCCCTGGTCCAACTGAGTACACTGTTCCTGATGCAGGCCAGGATGCCATTGGCCTTCTTAGCCACCTGGACGTACTGCTGGCTCATATTGAGTTTCCTGTCGATCAGTACACCCAAGTCCCTCTCCAGTTGGACTATTGGTTGGACTAGATGATCTTCAATTTCTTTTCCAACCTTATCAATACTATGATACTGTTATGATATTATGATAAACACAGTTGAGTAGAGTTTAAACACAGACACACCAACAACAACGCCGCAAACCCTGACATGGACACACCACAGAATATACACTGGTGGGAAGCTTTGCCTTGTTTATCTCTGCTGGGAGGGTGGTCACTGGCTCCAGGGATCCCAGCAGCACTGGCTTCTGCAGGATTTCTGGGCTGGGAACAGCCTGGAAAGAAACAATAATCTTGGGACTACCTGGGCAGGAAGGGGCAGAACTAATTCCCTTTACTCTCTTGAGTTGTCCCAGGGTGTGGGGTTGTCCTGGGAATGCCCTGCAGTGCTCAAGGGCTGATGGGGGTGGGGCAATGGCCAAACCTTATTTGCATATTCATGAGCTGCCTACCTTCACAGAAAAATTGGCTTTGTAAGAGTTAGAGAGACTCGAAATCCCGCAAAATTTAAGGGTTCACAGTACATTCAGGGTATTGATCCTGAGGCATGTGATACTAACAGTTTTGCAAATCCCACTGACATTGCCACAGAAACAGTTTCTTTAAAAAAATTCCATCTGCTTTCCAGTATACTACATGCCTGTAAGTAGTTGACTTTGCAGCTCTGTAATTGAAGAAAAATATAAACTATTAATACAACAGATAACATAGTTATTTTTTTAATAAAACTACTATAGACAATTCTTTATAAAGAAGAATTGGGGAAATATTACAATAATATAACACTAACAGAGAAAAATTAAGAGATATGTACTGTTTTGATGTTTTGGCATTTGATTATATGAACAACAGAGATGACTATGCAATATGTCATGTCATTGCTAACCAGGATTTCCCACTAAAAACAGTCAACCAACATGCTCTCATTTGTAATTTAAATATCTAAAAACTGCTGATATCTGAGTCAGCAACGGTGTCTCAGGTTGGCATGATAGAGTATGATATGTGTGGCAAATACATCTTAGTATTTTATTTTTATGGTTCCTTTTTTGTATTTCCTATTGTTGTGTTAAAACAGCACTGTCTGTAACACTTTCTCCCCTTCTCCCCTCCTCCCCCGCCGGAAGGAATTTGAGGCATTCGGCCCGGAAGTAGGTGGAATTCCAGGGGAGCTGGGAGAAATGGCAGCAGAGAAGCGGCAGCTGAAAGAAACTCGGCTTCTTTTTCTTCTTCTGTTTTTTTTTTCCTTCTCCTGGAGCTCTGAGTAACTTTGTTTGTCTTTGGACTGTGTTTGTCTTCTCAAACTGAGCCAGAGGAGCTTGACTGACTGGATCTGTGGATCACCGGTTTTCTTCTTCCCTCTTCCCCCCTCCCCCCAGGAGGGGAACAGACACTCGCCAGAAATTGGACTGCTGGATTGCTGGACTGCCGATGTTTTAACAACACCAGGTTTTTTCCTCCCTTGTTATTTTTTTTCTTGGCAGAGGAGGATTGTTTCTTTTTTTTCTGTGTTATAATCTGTGTAGCTCAGTTAATACATTTTTTTTCCTTATTCCTTACTTCCCTTTGAGGAATCAATTTAATTAGAATTGGTGGGAGGGTAGAAAAATCTCACTCTAAACCATAACAAATGGCCATAAGAAAAATATTAATTTTTAAGGAAAATATGTCATTCCAAATATAATTTACTATGAGAAAGCATACATAATGATTTCTTCTACAAAAAATACTCTTATGCTTCTGAACTACCATCTTTCCCCAAACAATATATAAAAATAATATATAAATAAAATATATAAATAAAAATACATAAATATATAAAATATAGATATAAAAATATATAAAATAATTTTAAAATCATTAATATTCAAGAAACACCCATTTTATTAGAAAAACAGCTAAAAATCACCAGATTTTTAGACCTCAATATTTTCACTCTATATTATACAACATTGAAAGTTATAATGCAAACACGTAGAGTGGATTAGGAATATTCATTATATCACAGAATCACAGAAAATTATGAGTTGGAAGGGACCCACAAGGATCATCTAGTCCAACTCACCATCTAATACCCNAATATTTTCACTCTATATTATACAACATTGAAAGTTATAATGCAAACATGTAGAGTGGATTAGGAATATTCATTATAGTATATAATAATATACAAATAGTAGGAAATTATACATGTAATAGTATATAATCATATAAAACCTTCCTATGTCAAAACACTAATTGATAAACTAGTAATTAAATATACAAATTATAACTAGTAGGTTAGGAATGCAATATCCTTATTGTTACATTGATAAATGTTACCACTAGAAGCAAAATTTGTCCTGCTTGCAGTAATTTGTGGGTATATGAAAAGCTAATCTCCAACACAATAGTCAATAAATATAATGTTGCCCATTGTAGGGGTGTTATAGTATTAATTTTTTTATTGTTGTAATAAGATTATGTTTAAGAGTATAAACCAGAATGGACAACAGCCAAAATAAACTCAAATACAGCCAGCTTAGGGTTTTAAAGTACCACCAATCAAGCAACCACAATCGGTCAACGTGACTCCTTGACTGTCGTTTGCAAAAGAATCATACAAAAATTATCATAGAACCTCCTGAGTTGAAAGAAACTCACAAAGATCATCAAAGTCCAAAGTAATTAGTATTTTGTAATATGTCTATAAGAATCGTATCTTATAACCCTCATGGGAGCTGAATCTCAGTCAGGCCGAATTCAGTGCTGGCCTTAAATTTCTGTGCTTCTAATTCAATGCTTTTTCCTTCATTTAAGTGTGAGTGTCCATATTTATGAAGCAACATGTTCCTCACGATGTGTTCTAATTATATTCAGAGCACTATGAGAAAGAACAGAACAGGGAATAATTCTGTTATAGGAATTTTAGCTAAAGAGTAAGAGTCTTTTCCACTGTCATCAGGATGTTCTTAAATGACACTGAAGCTGATTAACTGTTTAAACACCTCTGAAAATACATTCTAAGAATTGTGTCTGATGTTGATTTTCAGAGAATCAAATATAATATTCAGAATAGTGTGATGTAAATTAGTAGGCTAAGCCTTCCCTAATATTAATTTTTACTCCATTTTTTCTATAGAAGAAAACAAAATATGTATATAAATGAAACTATAATAAATAATCCTCTCTCAATATGCTTTATTTTAATTTTAGAGAAGAATAAATGGCTGAATTTTCCTTAAGGCATTTTCACAAACCTAGTCCAATGCAAGCTAAATATCTCAGAGGCTATTTTGAATTCTCCTGTTTGGGATATTGAAGTCAGGCTTCATTCTGTTAAATACCAAATACTACACTACAGGGAAAAAAAGAAAATAAAAATGCCAAAGAAACGGTTTGGAGGCTAAGAAGTGGTTATTTCTGTTAGAGATTGTCTTCATGTTACCTCTGTAAAGGACTTTCCTGGAAGTTATACCATGAAGAATGTGTCTAAGTAACTGAAGCACTTTATTTACAACATCAATAGCTTGCATTAGATCAGTAAAGGAACTAAATGACCAGTAAAGAAAACTATTTAAGACTTAATGAATACTGTCTGGTAGCAAACAATTGTGACTAAAGGAACTCAGTTGCTAAAAATTAACTCTGTTATATGAAATCAAAGTATTTGTTGTATGAAAACAAAGTCTTTATATTAAAAGACATTTAAGATGTTGTTTTGAGAAAAACTATTAAATTAGCATAAATATCTTAAATCTAAATAAAATTCTGCTCTGTTTTCTTATTCACTGTACTTTAGTGGATTCCTTTCCTTCAAGAATATATAACATAAACCAAAATAAGCAGAGGAAGCTGCTAGTTTCCTAAATCACAACAGCATTTCAATGAATGACTAACATTATTTCAAAAGAAGATATAATCACAGAATCACAGAAGCNTAACATTTTCAGGGGCAGATGGAGTAATTAATGGCTTTTATTCATCAGCATATGCTGAGTTGATGATGATGTTGCAATTTGCTCTATTGTTAAAATTTCGGTTTCACAGAATCACAGAATATTCTGAGTTGGAAGGGACCCACAAGGATCATCGAGTCCAACTCCTAAACAGCACCGCTGCCTTCCCAGCAGGAATCAAACCCCCAATCTCCCGCATGAGACACGGGGACACTCACCACTATGCTAAAGTGAATTTACACTATTTCTCTGAATCATCATATTTTTTTTCACAGAAAGTAAGACAAACTGTGATGAGTGTTATGAAGTTAAAAATGCAAGAACCCCTCCTTCCAAATTATTAGAGTCTAAAAATTTAAGGAGAAAAATACATTCCGATTTTTAATAGTACATATTTTATTAAAGGTCCATTCTTATTAAATATATTCTCTATTATGTAAATAAGTTAGTATGATAGAGAAAAAATCAAATATAAACCTATATCTTCAGCAAGATTAAGAAGGAGGATCTAGATTAATACAGTCATAATCAGCCTCCTGGGAGCCGTTACTGGGAACATAAAGGATGTGAGGACATGTAAGTTGACTGGGAACAGGCAAGATAAGGTTACCAACGGCAAACTGTACCTGAGTATCCTAACTGGGTGCAGTGAGTAAACAGAGCAGTGGATGCTGTACACTTTGGCAGCAAGGCTTTTGATAGTGTATCCAACAGTATCCTTGCAGTCAACTTGGCTTCATGTGGACAGGATAATTGGCCAATCAGTTGGATGGAAAATTGTCTGGCCCATAAGATACAAGCTGATGGCTAGTTTATAGCATCATTACTCAGGGATTGTTACTGAGGCCAATACAGTTAAATAACTTTGTTGAAGTAACAGATTGAATATTCAGCCATTTAACAGGCAAAACCAAACTAATGGGAACAATTAACACCGTGCTACTCAGAGGAATCTCAACGAGTAGAAGAAATGGACTGGTTGAAGGCTTATGAGTCTCAATAGAAGAAAAAGCAGTCTTTCATCTGAAATGAAATAATTCAGTGCAACCGGACAGATTAGGTTCTGTCTGGATAGCAAGAAACTAAACAGAAAAGGATATGACAATTCCAAATTGAAGAAAATGAGAATACATTTGAAGAGCTGTACCTAGTTTAGCCTCCTTGTTACCAGAAAGTCCTGGATAAAATGGAATTAATTCAGCTGAGTTTGACCGAGATGATTAAGGTTCTGATACTTATGCAATGTGAGAAGACATTGACGAAATTCAGGTGGGTTTTTTTCCTTAGGAAAAAGTAAGCTAAGGAGAGACCCAGTGCAGCACCACAAGTCATGCCATTCCTTTACTCTAAGCTCAGACAAAGGACTTAACCCAACTGGGTGCGTGTTATTGTTTCCATGGCTACAGTCAGGGAAGGCAATGCAGTCTTTGACCTCGGACTGCACACATGATGCACCTGGTGATGACGTAGCCCCAGTGAAAGTGCCCCACAAAAGTGGGGCTGGGCTGGCCACGACAGTGGTGGAGCAAATGCTGTGTGCTGGAATGGGGCAGCAGGAAAATTTGCAGATATTTGTAACAGTTATTAAGAACATTTATTTTTATGCAAGACATTACATGAAATGAAAATATACGTTCTCCTTTCAATTAATATCCACTTTAGTGCAGTGGTGAGTGTCGCCATTTCTCCATGTGTGAGACTGGGAGCTCAATTCACAGATTCACACATTCACAGAATATTATGAGTTGGAAGGGACCCACAAGGATCATCTAGTCCAACTCACCATCTAACACCCGTACAGATCTGAAAGCACATCCCAGAGTGGTAAACCCCCCGACAGGGAGGCAGTGGTGCTGTTTAAGAGTTGGACTCGATGATCCTTGTGGGTCTCTTCCAGCTCAGAATATTCTGTGATATTTCATTATTGACCAGACCATTTATGCTTTTCCTTTGTTTTGAAATAACAACTTATTTATATATTTAAGTTTGGAACACTGGATTGTAATTGATTTTATAAATTGTTATGGTTTTAAATTGCTATGTGATTAAGATTGCTAACATTTTGAACTTTTATTGAACTTAGACATTTATTCATGTAGACTTTGGAAGAAATAAAAAAGTCATAGTAAAAACTATGACTAAGAGGCACCATATTCTTTTTATCAACTAGGATATCTAAGGAGCCATTGTAATAATCTAGGATTCTTAGTTATTGAGATTTCTTGAAAGAAATAATAGAGTTTATGGTCCAGTTGGGTGTAATTTGTTAATGCAACTCATGTACTGTACATATGAAAAAGGCACAGCTCATCATAATTGTATATTGAATATACTGCACAGTTTTATGTATATAGTAAATTCATGCACAAGTGCCAACTTCAGTAGTGAAGTAGGGTGAGAGCTTTGCAAATAGTCAGATATATTGAAGAAATAAATAAAAAAGTAATTTTTTCTGGCCCATGTCTTTCTGCGGTTTACAGTGTGTTATTTGTTTGTCCATAATATTTTAATCTTTGGCTGTGGGAGGTGTGATTTCCCATTCCAATATGATAATGCTTAATGTGTTAGTGATAACGGTAGAACTGTAGATCTAGGAGTGTTAAGCTAACTATCTTCCCTCTTATCTTGATCTGGGATTTAAGACCTAATGCCTCAATATACAGTGAATCCTCTCTGTATCGCGACTTCTCCTTCACGACCTTGCGCATTTGCGATGTGAATTTATCGCAGTTTTGATTCCACCATTTGCGAATTTCTGCCACTTGCACATGCACACTGACTCTGCTCCACCTAGAGGCAGTGCCAGAGTTCCCTGTGGGGCAGCACTGGCCCGGCCCCACGGGGAGGGCCATGAGTCACGCTGTCCCCTGTTACTCTAAGCACAGCTGGGGAACTGAACCCCCCCGCGGGCACATGTTACTGTTTCTGTGGCTACAGGTGGGGAGGGCAGTGGCACAGGAAAGTGGGGCTGAACTGGGCGCAGCGGCTATGCTCACTCCGCTGCCACAGCTGAACCCCCCCGCCCTGCAGGGCGCTGCCGGCAGTGCCCGGGACGGGCAATGCGTGGGACAGGCGGCGCAGGATGGGGCGGACCGCGTGCAGCGGGCATATGCACTGGGGCTGGGGAGAGGGCGGGAGCAGCGGCACGGGGTTTCATCACGGCGGACCCACGGGATCTCGGGGTTGGGAGGGGGACTCCCGAGGTAGAGGGGGCTCAGAAACGGTTCCCTTTTCTTCCCCGTGTTCAGAGAGTCCAAAGGGAGAAGTAAAAAAGTGCCCCGGAGCCCTGCTGAGTTCCGGGGGATGGGGCAATTGGCGTGGCCTGCATGCGTATTAACGACCTGCAGTTCTTTGCGAGAATAATATTTTGTGAGGGCTGTCGCCTGTCCCTTTCCTCGCGATGGAGGAAGTATAACTGTAGTACAAAGTAACACTGGACAATATATATATGAAAGGTTTTCACTCTAAAATAATTTCCTTTCTCTGTGTGGGTGAAACTGCTCTGCAATGGAAACTGTTTTAATGTTTTCTTTACCATGTTATTCCCAACCAGATTTCATCAGTTCTGGTAAACTACTTTGCAAAAGAGTGCAATGACCAAGGTCTGTGTAAAACTCTTCTCAAGAGTTCATTGAAGAGGCTTTACATTCAAAAGATACATACAAGGTTCCAAAATCTGCATGATGAATTTTTCAAAAGGAGCTTCAGTTCTTTGAATACCTTGAAAAACACCACAACTCTTCTAAGAGGGTCAAAGTAACAGATTTTTACTTGAAAACTTTGGAAAATAAGGGAACTTGGTGAAAACTTAAAAAAATCATTCAATCAATATAAAGCATTTCACAAAACATTGATTTAGCAAATTCCAACCTATCTAGGTTTAAGCTACCTAAATATCAAGAAAAATAAATTAAAAGAGGAAGAAGTATAAAGAGAGAGAAACTGAGAGACAGAAAATTAAATTACAGCTACTGCCATAGATGTAGCTTCCAGAAGTCTAAGAACAGTAGAGCCACAAACATGCTGTGGCCACATGGTACTGATTTTTTCACCTCTGAACTCCCACCAGGTGGGACTTCTGGTGTGCCAACTCACTGAGCTCAGTGAGTGGCAAGAAGGGTTTGGGGTATGTAATGGTGAAATGTCTCCACACCAGAGTAAACCCTCTTCTCTCTGGGAAGGCCACATACACAGAGAACATCCATGTGAGAGACAGATGAGAAGAGGTCATAAATCAAAGACCCCTAAAGCATCCCCACCCTCATCTCCCGCCTTGACTTATTCCTGAGGCCTCCCATGACCAGAGGACTAGACATGATCCTAGTGAGGCAACATAACCAGAGTTCGTTGCAAAAGGTTGTAAAATTTCCCGGCCCCCCCTCAACCCCCTGCCCCCCAGTGCAGGTGCCTGGAATCTTCTGCATGTATATTAATCCACTGGACTATTCTTTGTGGGACCCTCATCACTAGGAAGACTAGAAGAAGACCCATGGAATGCCACTGGGTTCCATGGATCGGTGATACTTTTACTTTTATTCTCTCTCTCTTGTTCTCTTTCTTCCTCCTCTGTCTTTATCTATTTCTTTCTCCCTCTCTCTCTGCCTCACATTTACTGTTAAATAAAATCCATATTATTGACTTTGGTATATGGTCTCCTTTGCACCATAATTCATGCAGAGCTATCTCTAGTAATTTTAATAAATGTATATACACTTTTCTCCTCTTTTCCTGCATTAGACAACTTCATTCTAAATCAGAAATTTACAAGAAACTTTCTACTGATCTTCATTCTGTTGCAGAACAATCCAATGAAGTAATCTAAAAAAAGACCAAACGCATCAGTTTCTTTTTATTTTTCTTCCCTTTCGACATATTTTGGGCATGCTCTAACAGTATGAGATTTAACATAACTAAGTGCCGGGTTCTTCACTTCGGCCATAACAACCCCATGCACCGCTACCNATCTAAAAAAAGACCAAACGCATCAGTTTCTTTTTATTTTTCTTCCCTTTCGACATATTTTACAGATTCACATTTCCCTATTGGGGTCCATTGGGACTTCCCATTTCTAAGAAAACATTTATCTGTGAAATTAAAATACTTAACCAAACCAAGTACACTGGTGACCAGTCTTTTAAAATAGAAGTGAATGCACTGCTTTTCTCTTCCCATATTATTATCATAGTCATGTTAAGCTCTTTTTTGGCTCTCTGTACTCTGCAGCTTGTTCTTCACATCACATTTCATCTGGGTAAACCTTGAAATGAAACTTCTTTAGGTGAAGATGTAAGGTGCTATGGTGAGAATATGTTGCAGACATAGCTAAAATAGATTTTTTCAGTTGATAGCCAAAGGTCAAGAAAAACAAAAATCCATCTGATTGAGAGGTTTTTTCTATCCTAATTTTCACCTTTGTTTTTTCTCTCATTTGTTTAATCAACTACTTTCCACTGCTTCTTTGATAATATCAGTCTCTCAATTCCCTCAGGATAATTTTTAATTTCCTCATGTCTTTCTTGTGAGACAAAATTAGAATATAAATTTCTCTGCGTTCTTCATTTATTGCTTGGAAACCTGTTAGTATTTTTTACTACACCTTATGTAAATGTGTAATATCATGTAATATAAATTTATACTCATTTTTGTATCTCAAGTAATGTCAAGAACAATTCCATCTTTAAGACTGAACTCACAGTTCATTTGTGTTAAAGGTTAGGCTCCCACTGGACTTCCTTAGTGTTGGCATGGGATTTGTGGTAGTTAATGTTAATCTATTAGCACTGCAGCATAAAAATTATTCCATAGTCAAAAGCTGAACTTTACCCATCTCCAGTAAAGGGCAGCAAAGATTTTTAATGAGGTGATGGATTAATAGAGTGTTAATTGAAACTACATCTGCAAGTAGATACTAAAGAAGTGAAGAATCTATTAATATGCTTAAAAATGCATAAGCATGAGCAAAATATATATATATTAATGGGTCCATAGCTCTGCTCACTTGTTAAATATACAACTGTTAACTGTTTTTCAAACTCCTGTAGTTTCTGACAGTTTCTGTGGCCTCTACATTCAGCTTTCAGTATCCTTTTGAAATTAGTCAGCCCTGAAGTTCACAATATATTGAGGCTTACAGTTCAGATGTATAGCCTACAAAAACTAATTCAGATTCCTCCAGGAAACATGGACATATGAGCCATTTCAAACAGTACAGTCAACCCTCACTGCATTGTGACTTCTCCATTGTGACCTCACTGTTTTGTGAGAAATTTTCTCCATGAATCTGCCTCACTGATTCACGGAGCTTCCTGGTTGACGCATGCACAGTGCCTCTGTGCTCAGAAAGGCTTTCCTTTGCACCCCTGTGCTATGAAAACCCGTGGGGAGAAGCAGAAAATGGTCCCTAGTTCTCCGGAGTGACGAGGGGTGGAGTGATGGGCATGGCCTATATGTATATTAATAACTCTTGCATGTTTGAGAATTAGATATTTTGTGAGACCTCCAGAAGACCCATTCCTCACAAATAAGAGGTATAACTGTACCTTTTAGTCTTAGATAATTTCTTAGCCTTTGAGCTTTCCTGTATAACTATTCTGTTCTGTAAATTACAAGAGTTTCAGAAGAATATTTCCACTTGTTCTATATCCATAATTAAAAGAAGAAAATACTTCTCTTATTTAACAGATTTTAAGCAGTGGAGCCATAGCTCAGAGACATCTCTGCCCCAGCATGGGCAGTGTCAGTGGGGACTGTATCCAGCTCTATTCATGAAAAGCTGCCCCCAGGGAATGTGAGCAGCCAGGGCATGGTGTGGCAGTTCCAACAGGCAGCTCACAGAGGGAGGGTGTGGATACCCTACACACTCCAGGGCTTAATTGTTTTAACAATGGAATGGCATATGCAGCACTAGGCATGCTAGCATCAGATGGGCATCACCTTGCTCAGCAAAGGAGTAGAGTCTTTTCTCAGGAAACGTGGTTCATTGGCTGAGCATTAAAGTATATATGATGGAGGAGGAGGATAATATTAGTTTTTTCCCTGACAAACCATGGAGGTGATATGGAAGATTTACAGGGACAGGGTGCTAGCGAGGACCCTCTACTGCTGACTCTGAAATGTGTCGGCCACACTGGAGCACACTTGTGGTCTTACAGAGCCAGGGACAGAAGGCAACAGAGAAACACCAGGAAAATATCTCAGAGGAATTAATGGATGTGTCTGTAGGAAGGCAACACAGCACAACTGACATCTGAAATGTCTTTACACCGACACACACATTACTGAAATTTGATGGGAGGTATCCCGTGACTGGAGTGCAAAAGACAAGAGGAAGGACAGACTGAGGGCCTGCCCTCTACATCAGGAGGTGGATTGTGCAGAGTTGTCTCTGAAAACAGCCATTCACAGGTCAAAAGCCTGCAGGTTAGTATCAGAGACTGAGGCAACAAAGGGAAGTTAAAATGGTCAGTATCTTCTACAAGCTGCCTGATCAAGGGGAAAACACTCACAAAACCTTCATGCTCCAGCTACAGGAGGCATCGCTCTCTCATGCTCTTCTCCTGCTAGAGGACTTCAAGTACCTTAACATCTATGAGGAAAGTAGCATGGTGAGCCTTGGAAAATCAGGACACTCCTGGAATTCATGGAGGATAACTCCTTGAGCAAGACCTACCAGAGGGAATGTGATACTGGATCTGTTGGACAATAGCATGAGCATGCTAACTGGGAACATCAAGAGAGGAGGCATCCTGGCTGCTGTGATCATGGATCGGTGAAGTTTGCAGTCCCAAGGGATATGGATCAGGTAAAGAGTAACGTTAGGCCCCTGAACTTTAGGAAAGAAAAATTCCATCTCTTCAAAGAAAGTGTCAATAAGATTCCCTGAGAGACTGTCCCCAGGGACAATAGAACAGAGCAGAGTAGAGCTGGCAGATCTTTAAAGACATCTTTCCACAGAGCTCAAGAGCTAACAATCATCAGGAACAAGAAATTGGACAAGGAAGGCAAGATGTGTGATTGACATGGCTGAGTAGGAGGACTTGCTGGTCAAACTAAAGGGAAAGAAGTAAATGAACAGGCAGTGGAAACAAGAATAAGTGACCTGGGAAGAGTACAGATGTTTGATTGTGTAGAGATGGAGTGAGGAAGGCCAAGGCAAAACTGGAACTGAACCTGGCAAGGAAGGCAAATAAGAAGGGCTTCTACAGGTATGTTGATCAGAAAAAAGATCAAAGAAGGTGTACCCTTCTCTGATAAACAATGCTGAAAAACTGGTAACAACAAATGAGGTGTAGGCTCAGGTACTCAAAAATCTTTTTGCCTTAGTCTTCAGTGGCAGTGTCTCTTTCCACACTTGTCAAATGGATGAACTGCGAGATGGAGACTGGGGGAACAAAGTCCTTCCCCTTGTAAGTTAAGATCAGGTTCATGACCATCTGAAGAATCTGAATGTACATAAGTCTACAGAACCCAGTGAAATACATTCCAGAGTCCTGAAAGAATTTGTGTAGTTGCAAAGCCACTCTCCATGATACTTGAAAAGTCATGGCAGTCAAGTGAAGTCCCAGGTAACTGGAAAAAGTGCAACACTAAAATATCCTAAAAAAGGAGTAGAAAGGAGAACCCTGGGAACTAGTGACCTGTCACCCTTACCTTTGTGCCTGGGAAGGTCATGGGACCTTCTAGAAGCTATGCTAAGACCTGTAGAGGACAGGGAGGTGATGCAAGGTCAGCATGGCTTCACCAAGGGCAAGTCCTGATTGACCAAACTTCTGGCATTCTGCAATGGCATAACTACATCAGTACAAGGAAAGGGCTATAGATATGTATCTAGAGTTTTGTAAAGTCTTTGACATGGTCACCCACAAAATCCTTCTCTCTAAATTGGAGAGAGATGAATTTGATGAATGGACTGCTAGGTGAATAAGAATTAGGTTGGATGATTGCATCCAGAGGGTAGTGGTCAACGTCTTAGAGTTCTAAAGGGCAGCAGTGGTGAGTGGTGTGCCTTGCGGATCCATACTGGGATAAGTGTTATTTAATATCTTCATTAATGACACGGGTGAAGGGATCAAGACCATTCTCAGCAAATTAGCAGATAAAACCAAGTTGAGTGGTGCAGTTGACACTCTACAGGATGGGATGTCATCCAGAGGGACCCAGACAAACTTGAGAAGTGGACACACGGGAGCCTCGTGAGTTTTAACAATGCCAAGTGCAAGGTACTGTATCTGGGACAGGACAACCACCAGTATTAATACAGGCAGGGGGGTGGACAGATTATAAGCAACCCTGCCAAGAAGGACTTGGGAGTACTGGTAGATGAAAGGCTGGATGTGAGCTGGCAATGTACACTTGCAGCCCAGAAAGCCAAACATGTACTACACTGCATCAAAATAATTGTGTCCAGTGGTTGGAGAGAGGTGATTCTGCCCCTCTACTCCACTCTGGTGAGACCTCATCTGGAGTGCTGATTCCAGCTTTGGGGTCCCCAGCACAGGAATTAACCTATTGGAGCAAGTCCAGAGGAAATCACCAAGGTGATTAGAGGAATGAAACACCTCTCCCAAAATGAAAGGCTGAGAGAACCGAGATTGTTTGGCATGGAGAAGATAGGGCTTTAAGTGACAGCATGAAGAGGAGGCTCAGAGGTGACTCCACTGCTGTTTACAACTACCTGAAGGGAGTTGCAGTCAGATGGGTGTAAATCTCTTCTCTCAGGCTGCCAGCAGCAGAACAAGAGGACATGGCCTTAAGCTATGGCAGGGGATGTCTAGACTGGATGTTAGGAAGAGGTTTTTTACAGAGAGGGATCCCTCAGTAGAATGGTCTGCCCAGGGAGGTGGTGGAGTCACCATCCCTGGAGGTGTTTAAGAAAAGACTGGAAGAGGAACTCAGTGACATGGTCTAGATAATGGGAGGCTCAGATGGTGCACACGGCTCTAGGGTTGTGGGTTTGATCTCTGTGTGGGTGTTAACTTGGGAGTTGGACTGGATGAGCCCTGTGGGACTCTTTCAACTCAGAATATCCTGTGATCCTGTGACCTAATTTTGGCCTTCCAGTACCTGAAAGGAGGTCAGAAGAAAACTGAAAGAGAGTAGGTTCAAATTGGTATTAGGAAGAAATCTTTAGTCTAGTGAAAGGTGTCCCTGCTCATGGCAGAGTGGCTAGAACTAGACCATCTTTAAGGTCCCTTCCAACACCAAGCATTCTGTGATTCTATGATCAAATTCTTGAGTTTTCTTAAACAGAGCATGTAACAATGAGTCATCTACATCCTACTCCCTCTGTGTTTATCTCTATGCAACAATGACATATTACCATTTTCTGCATCAGAAAATAAAATATCCACTGATTTGGAAATAAATTTTATAATGTTTCATAAAAAAGATTATCAGATGCTTTCATTGCTATATCTTGAGTTATCAAATAGTTTATTGAATGACTGTATTGTCCCCAATCTCTGGTTGCTATTTTCATCTGAAGAACCTTGTCTTTTATGAAAAAAAAAACAAACAAACATATTTGACATTACTTTATGTTTGTATTTAAATATTTATGACCAAATTTGATTTTGGGGTTCACTTCAGAGTATATCTCTTGGTGGTGTATGTGATACCTGTAATCTCTTGTTTCTAAACATGACTTAGTACTAAGAGATTTATCCAGCACTTCTACCTAATTATTCTTGAGCTGTCTCCGTCTTGACTGATTGTTTGGGTGATATAAATATACGAACAGTGAAGAATTTTTATGAAGATAAATTCTACTAAGGCTGACTTTTATTAACTAGTTCTAGAAACATGTTGGACGTTGCCGTTTCTCTGACACAGCTAATTAACTGTGATAAATAATACCATACTTACATCCTTGAGTGTAAACACTTTAGGCCTTATCATACATCACTCTGGATTTATAGCTTGATCAGCATTTACAATTGTTAACAAGTTTTATTTGTATTTTCTGCTTAATATCATCATGCAGAATTCCATGATCAATAGGAACCCACAAGGTATTAGAATTGCTTGTATTATCCTAGATGTTAATTATAACAATATGGCATTTTTCCATCCTGTGTTGTTCTGAAATTATTCTCAACATATCATGTTGCTTTCAGATTTTTGCTGGCTAGAATTTTTTACCCACTCATTTTGCTTACCAGTTCTCCCCCTTGATTACTTGCAAAATTGTACACTGGAGATATTTTGAGAGTAGTTACCTGTGAGGCCATTAGAAGATATTCTCTGAAGTTTTTTTTCTGATGTCTCTAGTTATTTCCTATTTGAAGACATTGCCAACTTCTTTTTTATTTTTTTTAAATTCATATAAATTTGAATCTGGAGTTGAACTGGATTAAGTTCATGATCTATGTTTGTGAAATTAGATTGCTATTTATATACAGAAATTTCATCCATTTTAGTCTTTTGTACAAATTGACAAACCATATACTTGATACTGGCTTTAATTCTGCATGAATTATAAACTGGCTCTGGTCATGCTATAAAAAGCACAAAAAAGACTATTAACACAGTATATATATATATATTATTTTATACAGTATGCATAAAGTGTTCCCAAAGTAAACATTGGACATCTATACCAAATATTCAAGAATAACCAATAAAATGATGGAAGCAACAATCAAACAATGTTTTTCAACAAGTAGCTCCAATGGAAAAGCTACTTCAGAAAAACTATTTTTATGGCACTTCATTACTGGATATTCAACAAACTGAAGACCACAGGTCCTGTGGATTTGCCCACAGATGCTGTTCTTAACTATCAGCTAAACTCAGTTACATGTTATAAAACCAGTGGCATTTAAACAACTTCTGCAGAGATACTACTGAGTGCAATGCTGGAAACGGAGCGATATATGGCCCTTTCTCTCCTTTTCAGTCTCTAATAGCATGACAGAATAAATCTATTCTAGTTAAAACTGAAGTAAGATGGAAGAAATTTCTGTTTAACTCCAGTAAATTCTCTGTTTATTTTCCATTGTGTCTAAGGCTATCTTTTCCAACTGCTTTTGGAAATCTCTTTCATGGAAGTTTTAACCTCCCCTTAAAAATAACTCCTTCAAGAGTTTTAAATTTCTACAAATCCTTCAGCATATATCATAGTCTTTACTCTTTCTCATAAGCATGCTAAACATTTCTAGTTATGTAGTCTTCAGCTAAATAAAATGTTGATATTCATACATCAATCTGTCCCTGTCTTTTTGACTGATTTCTGTGCTGATTATTGTTTATAGTTCTCTCAGTGCAATAGCGGCTGTTATTTTTACTGACACATTCACAGTTCCTTCTTACCCATTATATAATTGATGAGAAATTCCTGCTTTAAATTTAGTCCCTTGTTGGCCCAGGAAGATTAGATGCATCTCCTTTAAAAATATAAATCAAAGATATTACAAATATAATTGTGTTAAAGAAATTGTTTGTCATCAGAGTGGGTAATACATTCCCTGAACTTGTATGTAAAATGAATTGTTTAGTTATGATTATTTTCAAAAGGCTGTGTTCTCTCTAGCAAACCTTACCACTCAATAAATCACATCATCTAACTGTACGTAGACGAGACAGATTAACATAATCTAAGCCAGAGTGTCTTTAAAATATCATTTAAGAAAGATTAAACTCTCTTTTTTGTTAAAATCAAGCAGATCTTACAACTTTCAATGTATTATTGTAGCTCAGAACCATCACTCACCAGAAACAAAGCTCAGTGAAAAAAAATCATAATTGTACAAAGTCATACTTTATGTTACACCAAAATTAACCTTAAGGACTGGTCTGCATTTTATTTCCTACTATACTACATGGAAAATATATATTTTATTGATAAAGTTTATATAAACTGCCTCTGTAGCAAATATAAAATGTATCTTGAAAACTTATTTTCGAAATGTGAATAATGTTAAAATTCCACCTAAAACTTTTAATGAGTTCTTATATGCCAGAAACATTTTTCAGAGATGAAAAAAATACATACCTGCTGTGAGTGACATGGTAATGGATTTCAGAGGTGATAAAGAATAAATTCATGCAACATGAGTGAGCAAGGCAGAGTTCAAAATATGACCTCAGTCCCATGCAAAGTCATGGAACAGATGGTCTTGTGTGCTATTATGCAGCAACTACAAAACAACCATGACATTAGACCTAGTCAACATGGATTTCGGAAAGGCAGGTCCTGCTTGACCAGCCTGGTCTCCTTTTATGATCCAGTGACTCGGCTGGTTGATAACAAAAAGACCGTGGATGTTGTGTAAAGCCTTTGACACGGTTTCCCGCAAAAAGCTTCAGGAGAAACTTGGAAAACACAGACTGGATGGAAACACTATATGTTGGATTAGTAACTGGTTGGATGGACGAGCTCAGAGAGTGCTGGTGAATGGCGCCACATCCAGCTGCAAGCCAGTCACCAGTGGTGTCCCACAGGGGTCAGTGCTAGGCCCGGCACTGTTCAACATCTTTATTGACGATATGGACGAGGGAATCGAATCCATCATCAGCAATTTTGCAGATGTTTGCAAGTGTTGAACTGCCAGAGGGTAGGAGTGCCCTTCAGAGGGACCTTGACAGGCTAGAGANGGGAGGTTGCCGCCAGGCGGGTGCGGACCTCTTCCTTCAGGCTGACGACACCAGAACGAGAGGACATGGCCTCAAGCTATGCCAAGGGAGGTTTAGATTGAATGTTAGGAAGAGGTTCTTCACAGAGAGAGTGATTGGTCTTTGGAATGGTCTGCCCAGGGAGGTGGTGGAGTCGCCATCCCTGGAGGTGTTTAAGAGAAGACTGGATGAGGAGCTTAGTGACATGGTCTAGCTGGGGGGTGTAGGTTTGATAGTCCTGTGGGTCTCCCCTGACTCGGAGTGGACTGTGAGCCTGTGAGGGATCTAGGTTTATGTTTACTACTCTGGGGTGTGTGGTTGGTCTCTGAACGGGTGTTAGATGGGGAATTGGACTAGATGATCCTTGAGGGTCCCTTCCAACTCATAATATTCTCTGATCCTCTGTGATTCTGTGACATAATTCACATTTCATAAATTAAATAATATTTATTATAATATCCCATGGCATTTATATTAGTCTGCATTACCGATAAGATGATTATAAAAAATTGTGAGAGCTTGCTATTACCTTTCCATTTTTTATTATTATTTCCCCATTTCTCATATGAATAGTACTACATATTTTCAGAAAAGCATATTTAATGAATGTAGTGTTTATTTCTGATCATGATTCTGAAATAAAAACTTAGATTAAAAATTTAAATAACAATTTAAACAGATAATGTTGAAAAAGACCATAGAGGTCACTGAGTCTAACCTGTCACCTATTACCTACACACCATCCTATTATCCAGATCATGTCACTAAGTACATCAACCAACCTTTTCTTAAACACCTCTAAGGGATGGTGACTCCATCACCTCCTTGGGCAGCCCATTCCACTGAGAAATCACCCTCTCTTTGAAAAAGCTTTTCCTAATATCTAGTCTAAACCTCCCCTTGTGCAGCTTAAGTCTGTGTCCTCTTGTTTTGTCACTGGTAGCCTTACAGAAGAGACCTACACTCTTCTGGCTACAACCTCCTTTTAGTTAGGTGTAGAGAGCAATAAAGTCTCCCCTGAGTCTCCTCTTCTCCAGGCTGAAAAACTCAGGCTCACTCAGTTGTTCCGCATAGGGCTTGTGTTCCAGCTTCTTCACCGTCCTCATTGCCCTTCTGTGGACACATTCAAGGATCTCAACATCCCTCTTAAACTGAGGAACCCAGAACTGTGCACAGTATTCAAGATGTGGCCTAAAGAGCACTGAGTACAGAGGGAGAATAACTTCCCGAGTCCTGCTGACAACACTATTGCTGATGCAGGCCAGGATGCCATTGGCTTTTCTGGCTCCCTGGAGATACTGCTGCCTCATGTTAAGTTTTC
>WEKX01001253.1:4944-31536 GCA_013390025.1 Pitta sordida
CGCTCGTAGCAGCTATAAGGGAGAAAAAGCTTTAAACAGTTGCCAAGCAAGCGAGAAAAGAAGAAAAAAAAAAAAAAGGGAGATTGGAACCTGGCTGAAAGACTTACAGCTATACCAGGTTCCGAACAGCCCTATGTGACCAGCGTGGCTGCAGGGATGAAAGTTTCCTTTGGATGCTAAAGGATCAATAGGATTTTATGGGGCAAATTCGTGCTATGGAGGATTTGGTTCTAGTGGCCCACCACAAGAGTATCGATCACAGACTGGGATGAAAGATCAAACCCCAGCTATGGTGAAGTTTGCAGGACTTCTGGATACAGGAGCTGACATTTTTTCACCTTTTCCAGGTTTTTGGGGGAAACTCCCTGTGCTTAAAGGGAGCCTCCTCCAAACTGATTATTATGTGGCCCTTGTGGGAGTTGGTGACACAGCACAGCACACAGACCTTGTCCATCTTGCAGTAGCACTCCAGCAGTTTGCTGTGCTGGGGGCATAAAGCTCAGCACCACAGGGCTCCAGTAGGCTGTGGCCCTTCTGGGAGTTCTTTGAGCTGTGCTTGCTGAGGTGGGCATGGCACAGTGAGGCCTCACACGTCAGGCAAGTTTCCATGACTGCCTGGGGCTCCTGAAGGCAGAAATGATCAGCAGCATCCAAAAAGTTCTGGACTATGTTGTGTTTTGTTATTTCTGAGGGAATCCTCATTGGTTTCTTTTCCCTCCACTGACTAATATGCTTAAAGCTTGAAGTAAAGAATTTGGCCACAGGCCAGTGGTCTGGTCCACATAATGTATTAACCTGAGGTTGCAGCAACAGCTTTAAAGAAATTGACGAATTTGGGATGTTGGCTACCAGATCATTGTTTTCAATGGTCAAAATGATTTTGTAAATTGGTCAAAAACAATGGTGAAAACGATTTTTTGGTCAAAATTGATTTTTGCAATTATTGTAGTTGTTTGGCTTTCACTGCCATGTTTGTTTTGCTTTCCTCAAAGGACCCTGCAGAAATCTATGCAAGCAGTTTTTGTGGCACAAATGCAAAAAGGGAAGTTGTCAAGAATAGCAGCTGTATTTCTTGCAATTTACCCCTTATCAATACAGGAGAAATAGACATTGATAGCATCCCGCTGTACCCTTGAGAACACACTACTGCTGTAGAAAGCCTCAAATAGAGCAGCAATAAATTTTTGTTTTGTTGTTAGCCGAAGGACATAGGTGTGAAAATACAGGCCAGGCATTCACTGATCCCCTTTCCCCCCACAACCCTGGGGCTAGCTTCCTCACCACAGCAGTGGTGCAAGCATGTGTGATGGCAGCAGCCCCACAGCGGTGGCGGTGAAAGTGGCAGTGTGGCTGAAGGGAAGCTTATGGATTCTCTGGGGATCTCCCCAGTCAGAGAGGGCTCAGAAATAGTTCCCTTTGCTCCCCTGTGCTGTGAGAGGCCGTGGCGAGGTCCAGCGCTCTGGAGAGGCAGGATGTGGGGAGATGTGCATGGCCTATTTGCATATTCATGGTGCGCCTGTGCTCATGTATTGGATGATTTGTGGGACTCCCAGGAGACCTCTAACTCACTAACATGGAGGTATGACTGTATTTAGCATGGAAAATAGTCTGGTGGACAGGACAGCAGGCATGACTTGGAAGATCCCATGATGGGATAGGACTGTGGCTTCATTATAGACACACCAGAGATTATATATTTATGTACCTGTAAAGGTGCTGCTCATCTACAGTTGAAAGGTCATGTCCTTTTGTAACAGCAGAACTAACTGCTTTCTAGTGTGGATGTACCCTGGAAGAGTTATGGGTGGCCACTGAGAAGTACTTTGTGTATGTGAGTACAGGGTTGGTTAAGCGGGTGCAACACCTTATCTTTTCTACATGTACTGAGTGAGTGGTGAACAGGGAAAGTGCATGAATTCTTCCATGTCTCTTAGTCCTGGGTGCCATGGCATCCTCTTCAGAAGCCCAAGTGAGACAAAATGGACACAGGAACTGAGAATTTACAGGAGTTGTCAAAAAATTCCTCATATCTTTGTTGCTCTGAGTCATTCACCACAGGATTCATGGAGCAGATTTGAAGCATTTTCTTATGTACTTAATATTGGTTTTATTTAGTGTCTATGTTTTTTTACTTTCCTTGTTTTCCACCTTGCATCTGTTTTTTGTTTGTTTTGTTTTCTAAACAGAACCCGAAGTTTAAATAGGTGCCAGGGATGTCAGTAAGAAGTTACAGCACTAAGTAGTACATTTTCAGCAGTGTTTATTGTTACAAGAATCTAAAGGTCTACAGTAGCTAACAACATTGCTTTGTTTCCATGCTGGTTATGGAGAAATACTTCTCCCCATCTCCAGTAAATACTTTTTAGTTAATCTGTCACAGATTCTGGCACTGTATAGTTTCTTCCGTCATTCTGTTTTCACTTCTAGTAGAAGTCTTGTTACAGGGAATAGTTTTGTAGTCCTTTCATATTTGAAAAAAGCTGCTGTAAAATGTGTACCACTTTGTTGCTAGCAAATACTGTACCTTGACACAAATGCCGTACAAAAACATCATCACTCTCAAAAGGTTAATTGATATTTCAGAATGTTGAATGTCTTCTTAGTAAACATAGCCATAGCCAAATACATGCTACGTTTTTCTTTATAGAAAATAGTCAGACCATTTTGAAGCCTTAGGCAGTGTTCTGTCTACTAAACAAAACTTGTTCTTTTACAATTATGTTTTAAACAGAAAAAGGACATGAATTGTGCAGGAAAACAAGGAAATTTTAAGGTAAAGCAATATAAAAAAAGGCTTATGGCTGCTGTTCAGCTATAAAATCAGGCCAGTATACTGCATGTATATTTATTTGTTCTGAAGCCCTCTACAATATTCTGGGGCAGATGTGTATTGAAAGTGAAATAAAAGACACAAATTTCTTTGCTTTTGGTGGTTTGGTTTTTGTGCTATGCAGAGGACTATTTAACAACTTCAGAAAAGTCTTAGAAGCCAGACTTCTTTGGATATTGTTTTTGTCTCTAGTGGCATTGTTTTATAATATTGGATAAGCTGCTAGTCTGCCTAAGGCTTGGTTTCTGTACTACTATAATAAAATTTTTGAGTAGGTGATAGAAAGTCCTTTCTAAGTTTGAGGAACTCATGGCTTGAACCTTAGAGCTTATTGTGTGAAGAGCTGTCAGGTTCCAGAACTTATTCACTGTCTCTATGTTTGGCCTTCGTGCTTAGGTGTTGTATCAATAGATGGTGCTTCAGGCTTCTCCCACCATAACTCAGGATTTGAGTCCTTTTCTGTGGCTGTTATCAATTTCCTTAACTGAAATAAACTTGTTTTCTTAAGAAAAAGCTTAGAGTAAGGTACTATCTTTATGGTCCTGAGAGAACCAGAGTTCATTTCTTTACTTATATTAAAGTTTTTGGAGTGAAAAATGTTTTCTAGCTGTATTGTTCTGGTATAATTTTCTGAAAAATACTAGGCAGCACGGGGGTTTAGCAGAGTTGTCCATTAGCGTGATTGACTTGAGCATATACACAGAATCCACTTTGCATCTTTCTGTACTTTTGAGTGGGATGGGCAATGCACTGCTATTTTCACCAACCAAGATGTAATCAAGTTAGAGAAAATCAAAGCAGAATCATGATTTAAAATTCATCTGCTTTTAAAATTTATATAATTTTTTTAAAGCCTCTTTAATTCATAGGCTGTGGGCATACTGTTGCTAAAGCCGTGCCCAATACAAAATGAGCTAGACCAGACAGCCTATCTTTCACTGAGTCCCTTTATGTTGTCTGCATGCTTTCATTGATTTGGTTAATATGTAAACTTCCTTATTTTCACCCCAGTTTTGAAGCTTGAATGGGGCATTTACTGCAAAGCAGCTGACACACTGCAGGCTGACTTGCTGAAGATTTTCCATGATTTTCTGTTCCTATAACTGTACACAAAATCAGTCTGAGACTGTGTCTTTCTCTTAACTTTGACCTTGGCTAAACTGCCTAACCATCTTGGACTGGCAGTGGTGTTAATATGTCATGATAACTTTCTTTTTCATTTGCTTAGTTATATGGCTTTCACTGTTTGTTACATAGTTATACAGTAATCCCTCAAACATTGCGGGGTGTCAGTTCCAGAAAGATGCCGCAATAGGTGAAATCTGTGGAGCAGAGACTCATACATATGCAAAAGTTGCTCACCCACTGCCCCACCCCCTGAGCCCCTGAGGGGAGGTGTTCCCTGCCTCTAGCTGCACTGTGTGCTGGCATGGATGTCCTGCTGGACCATGTCCAAGGAGCAGCGGGGCCAGCGCGCCGGGGGCTCTTGCTCCCAGGTGGCGGGACAAGCATGTTGGCGCCCCTCCCTTGCTTGTGTTGGGGCTTTCCTGCCACCCTGCATTGCTGCTTGCTTAATAAACTGTTGAGAGGATACGTCTGCGGGTCCCCACCATGGGGACCATGTTTCCCCTGGGACTGACACTGCAGGGCTGTAAGGGGGCGATGGGCAGAATGAGGAGTCTTCCTGGTGGTGGGAGGAGGCAGCACTGCTGCCAATCTGGCAGAGGCACTTGTGGGGACAGCAGGCTGAGCAGACAGCCTCAGCACTACTGCACACCCAGGGTGTGGGATGGGCTGCAGGCGGCAGGAAGGGAAGTGGTGCAGGGCAGGGAGTCTGAGCAAGTCTGCTGGGCTCCCCTGCCCACCCCAGCTGGCAGCACAGTGTGCACCATCAGCACAGCACCAGGCTGGCGCTGGTGAGTGCCAACAGTGCAGTGTGCACCATCAGTGCAGTGCCTGGGTGGCAGTGGTGAGCACCATCAGCGCAGACACCACCAGAAGTGCGGCGCCAGGACAGTGATGGCAAGCCCCAGCAGTGCAGTGAGCACCAGCAGCACAGCAAACTGCTACCTCAGGAGAGGCATGTACTACACATGCACAAAGGTGCACTTACCACGTGACTCGGAAAAAAAAAAGCACTAGTGTGAGGAAAAGCGGAAAAAGTGATTTGCGGAAAAATATTCATGATGCATTGAAGCCGCGAATGATGAACCACAAAGTAGCAAGGGATTATATTATGGATCCAGCATACAAAGAAATGTAATACAGTCAGCCCTCTTCACTTTGCGCCTTCCAGATAGCGGCTTCACATCTTTGCAGGGTGATTTTCCCACGACTGGGGAGGTCCGTTTTGTGACTGTGTATGCTCGACCTGACACTCATGACTATTGAAAGTAGGCAGTCATGAATATGCAAATTGCCCCCCTGCCTCCCAAGCCACTGCACGGACTGCTGGCGCACCAGTCTGTCCGCCTGTGCTGGCCCAGATGCGCTGGTCTGAGTGCTTGGGTGCAGCTGCCCCTGCCTGTGCCAGCAATACTGTGCGAGAGACAGCAGGGCCAGCTTGGCCACTGACTCTGCCAGCGCCATTCCCACAGTGGTGGGCTGGCCAGGCACCGCCAGCTGCTTGCTCTCTTCTGCCAGCGGGGGATCCGAGTTGCAGCGCAAGCTGTGTTGCGCCCGTGGGGTGCCTGAGGCATGCAGTCCTGGAGCTGTACACCCTGCCCCTGTGAGGCATTGAGCTAAAAAAACCAACTTCAAATTCCTGCTTACTGAAAAACCAACAAAACAAACCACTTCCTATAGAGGCTTTGTGGAAAAGCTGAGGTTACAAAACGGGAAATCTCTGCTTCCCTGCTGTGTTTCCTCCCACTCTTTTGATGCTTCCCTACCTCCCCCTCTCCCGTGCTGAAAAGAACTGTCCTGGTTTGCGTTCTGTGTTACCATGGGCACTAGCTGCAAGCCAACTTAAAAGCCAGATGCATTCCAGCTTAATTGCTGATTTTGTCACCTTTTCCAAAGATTTGTTTTTACAGTACATGTTAGGAGAGTTTTTGTTTTGTCTATTTGCTTGGTTTTTNGGTGATTTTCCCACGACTGGGGAGGTCCGTTTTGTGACTGTGTATGCTCGACCTGACACTCATGACTATTGAAAGTAGGCAGTCATGAATATGCAAATTGCCCCCCTGCCTCCCAAGCCACTGCACGGACTGCTGGCGCACCAGTCTGTCCGCCTGTGNTGCACGCCGGGTACAGCTGCCACTGTGTCATGCCAGGTGTGTCCCGCAAGACATGCCAGGCAGGGCTCAGAAGTACATACAGNTCCGCCTGTGCTGGCCCAGATGCGCTGGTCTGAGTGCTTGGGTGCAGCTGCCCCTGCCTGTGCCAGCAATACTGTGCGAGAGACAGCAGGGCCAGCTTGGCCACTGACTCTGCCAGCGCCATTCCCACAGTGGTGGGCTGGCCAGGCACCGCCAGCTGCTTGCTCTCTTCTGCCAGCGGGGGATCCGAGTTGCAGCGCAAGCTGTGTTGCGCCCGTGGGGTGCCTGAGGCATGCAGTCCTGGAGCTGTACACCCTGCCCCTGTGAGGCATTGAGCTAAAAAAACCAACTTCAAATTCCTGCTTACTGAAAAACCAACAAAACAAACCACTTCCTATAGAGGCTTTGTGGAAAAGCTGAGGTTACAAAACGGGAAATCTCTGCTTCCCTGCTGTGTTTCCTCCCACTCTTTTGATGCTTCCCTACCTCCCCCTCTCCCGTGCTGAAAAGAACTGTCCTGGTTTGCGTTCTGTGTTACCATGGGCACTAGCTGCAAGCCAACTTAAAAGCCAGATGCATTCCAGCTTAATTGCTGATTTTGTCACCTTTTCCAAAGATTTGTTTTTACAGTACATGTTAGGAGAGTTTTTGTTTTGTCTATTTGCTTGGTTTTTTTGAAAGCAGGATTTTGAAGTTCACATAGTTTTTAAGCTCAATTTCTGGAAAAAGTTTGTTCACTTTAGACTTGACTCTACCTAATATGTAAGTTTAGTGCTGGAGTCAAACATGGGTTTAAACTCTGCTAGCCTGGCCCCTGCAGGGTGCATCCCAGAACCTGCAAAATTCCTGGAGAATGCAGCATGCCCTCAGCACTCTTCTCAGGACTGGGATGGTGCTCTGCCAGTGTGCCGTTGGCAGCGTTACCATGGTGACAAGGCAGCCACTGAAACCACTGCACTTGCATGTTTAAGTGCCAGCAGATCTATGCACGCCGGGTACAGCTGCCACTGTGTCATGCCAGGTGTGTCCCGCAAGACATGCCAGGCAGGGCTCAGAAGTACATACAGCCCTGTGGTGCCTCCTCCGCCCGCTGCAACTTCCGCAGTGGTGGTGGCCAAAGCCCAGGACTCGCCACGGAGGCGGCATGGGCTCAGGGACCCATTTGTCACAATTTCTGAGGACTCCCCAGGCGGGGACGGGACAGATGAGACCCCCTTTTCTCCCCTGGTCACTCACATTGCATGAGGAGCTTCCAGGAATACCCCACAGCCGCTCCAAAGCTGAGGGGGCAGGGCAACTGGGGTAAAATTTGCATATTAATGAGCTGCCACTCTATGCTAACGGAGGGCTGTGTTGGGTGGGAGGGCAAGACCCGCGGTACCATGGTATTCGAGGGCTGACTGTAACATATATTAGTGTGTAAATGTAAACAGTAGAGCTACACCAAATTTTGGAAGTTCTCTGAGCTGTGCCCATGAAAGATTATTTTGCCACCCTTTCCTATCTTTCATCTCGAGATTACATCTAGGATGCAGGAGATGTATTGCTCTTCACAGTACAAAGCCTCTGGCATGGCTTTATTCTGTTAATTATTTTATCTGAATTGTTGGACTGTTAAGAGGTTAACTGAGATGTGGCACACTTTGCTTTTACCAAGTCAGCCACAATACTTACTAGCAGAGCAGAGACACTAAATTGAGAAGAACTTGTACATAAATTATCTTGACAGATAGTAAGACTTTGCATTTCCACTTCTCTTTATTCACGAAGGGCAGGTAGGTTACTTATAAAAGTCTTGTAGTTCTGTTCTTGCATACTCCTTTCATGTGTGAAGTATACCTTGATAATATTTGAATATAATTTTTATTAATGATTTAAAAGCAGTTTGGAAAGTATTTTTTATAGCTTTCCATTAAAAATTCTGTCACTCACATGCTTAAATGGTTTTTGACGTTTCAGCAGTGATTATGCAAAAATAAGAGAGAATTACATCTGTCTTGGTGTCCATGAGAATTTGTGTAATTTACAACATATACAGGTCCTGAACATTCTCAGAACCTGACATCATGTTCACTGATGGAGTGCACAGCGTTCACTGCCTCTGCAACACTGGCAGTGTTGCAAGTTGACCTCAGTGTTTCTGTACCATCTGATTGTAGTCTAAATTTGTGTTTTATAGCTTGAGACGATTGGATGGCAGCTTAATCTTCAAATGGCAAAGTCCATGCAAGCAAAGCTGAAGTCTCCTCAAGCTGTGCTGGAGCTGGGAGTGAGCAATGAAGATTCAAAGGTAAGGAATAGCTTGAGCAAAGTCGGACTGAGTGATGATGGCCTTATGTTAAAGTTCTGAGGCATCCATATGTCCATATGGAACTCTTGGTCATTCTTTGTCTCATCAGTTTTTTCCTTTTTACATTTCATAAAGGTTATAGTGAACACTTGGAATTCCGAACTACTGATATAATAGCAGACATATTTAGTAGACTGAGAGCTGTATTACCAACCCTTTAGGCTGTAGTAGGAGAAGTCCTGTGGAATATGGCTATTTGACGTCTCTAAAATGTGTTTGTATATAATTTATTTTTACCACATAGCATCTGATTTCTTATGCTTTTTAATACCTTGTAGCTTTCAGCCTTTTACCATGTGTGTAGTTATGTAAGACATTACTCATCTCTTACAACCTTTCTGTGCTAATGATGTATTTCTATGAATTATTGCATAGTATGTGAGCTACAGAAAGCCAGTATTTGGAGGTTTTAAGGTCAAGTCTTAAATGGAAGAATTTTAGCAACTGGTAGTGTTTCATAGCCCACACTCATTAATGAACATGATTTTTTTATTCATAAAATCAGTATCTTTTATTAGTGAGTGTTTTTCAAATTGGATACATTATTTCCTTTTAACCTTATCTTGCTAATGAAAACTAGAGTATTTTCTTCTGTGGTGTCCGTCAGAATTTTTATCTATAGAAAATTCAGTATAAGAAATTTGAAGGGAGAAATCAGAACTCAGTTCTGCTTTGGCATTGCATTTAAATCACAGTAATTTTACAAATGACAGTGGAATTTATGATTTATGATGAAATAAAAAGAAAATACACAGCTTGTGTTTGTGCTTGTCACCAAGACTTGTAGCGGTTGTATTTTTTTCAGCATTTCACTGCAATCTGCGTTTTTGAAATACAGATACAGGAACCAGACAAATTTTATGCCCAACCTGCAATGGGCAGCACAGATTCAGTTCTTATGGCAAAACATTAAAAAAAAACAAAAGAGGAAAAAGTATCTGTCATGGGTTAGTATGTGTTCCTGGTTTCTTTTTGAATTTTTTTCCCTTTTCTCTCGGAGTGTGTCCAGGCGGCAGGCCTTTTTCATTGGAAGGTTTCTGGTGCAGTCTAGCGCTGCATGCTGCCCCAAGCCCCCCTGCCCCCCTCTACCACCTGGCCGGCCTTCCTGGGGTGGAGGTGGGGGTGCTCTGCGCCCCCGCCTTGGTGCACACATGTGTGGCCAGCTGGGGGTTGCTGCTGCCGTTGGGTGTGGCTAGGCGTGTTTTCCTGCTGCGGCAGCTCTGTGCATGCGGCGATGGTGGAGACCCGCTTGGATCCCCACATGGCTGGTGGTGGCATGTGGGTGTGCCATGGAGGCTGCAATTGTGCAATGATGTAAGTGATCATCTCTTCTGAAGTAAACAGAAATGAGAATAGAAGTCTTAGCCTGTTGGAGCTGCTTTTGATTGCCTGCCACAGGAGGTAGTGTGCGTGGTTTTAAATACTCCAGGAATGGTTTAGTCGTTCTCCTTTTCCGCCGGGACCTGCTCCAAAAGAGGTTCTGTGCAGACCCCAACTGCTCTATAGAACTCTTCACCTTTCCCGATATTTCAGCTGACACATGTTCCCACAGCAAAAGACTATATCTTTACCCTATTTCCGGTGACAAGTGGCGGACCCTGGACTCTGCCCTGCTGCTTGAATCCTTTGTTACAGTTTTTATCCTTTTTGGGGTGTTCAGGGTGTTGATGTTTTGGTGTAGGTTGGGGTCCCATTGCACGTTGGGGTTGTTTGGGCCGTCGAGGGTGCTTGGTTTATACCATATGAATGTATTTTCAGTTATATTTCTTTTTTTAATAAATCTTGTTGCATCTCTAACAAACTTTTGTCTAAGGAGTGATAAATAACACCTCCGGTGTCTCAAACTGAGACATCTTTTGATGTCAGAAGTGGGATCCGGACGAGACATGTTAAGAGATTTAACAAGATCATAAGATTCTTTTGGGTCACACACATATACATACACTCACCATGTTCTCTGCTCTCTTCACTGTTGGGTGCATTTATGCCTGATTACCATTTTCCCATTTGCTGACCATACAATTTCATTAAGTGCGCTCACAAAAGTTGTGACTGAGTTTACACAATGGCTCCGGGCCTTCTTAGTATGGTCACCTTTATTTTCATTAGNCATAGTGCCTTGCTTATTTGCTCAATATCTCTCCAAAACTTGTTATCATTTTCACTTTTCCATCGTGCCCAAATTAGAATTACTAAAACTATANAGTTTGTATTCCAGTATTAACAGGTATCCATGTGGTATCTGGGCAAACTACATCCTTTTGGGAGCTGGCATGGCGGTGATTTAAGGAAGATGAGCTGGAAGACTCAAGGTAATTTGCTTGCAAGCAGAAAAGGTTTATTTTTGGCCCAAGAGCCAAGGAAAGAGGGACAGCAGTATCCTCTGCCCTGTCAAGTACCAAAAGAGAGCGGNCACTTGAACTTGCTCAATATAGGTGTCAGATTTAGTGCCCATTGCAATACACACTATTGTGGAAAGACCAGAAATCTTTCCTTGCAGGGCTGCTGTTTTGTTCAGTGTTTGAGCCAATTGGGTGTGGGTGCTGATTTCCTGCTATGGTCACTGCAGGCTTATGGCAAAGTAACATAACCACGGTCAAAGTCCGTTTTATCAGTTGAGCTTTGGTTCCAGTAGCTCCATCTGCATAGGTCTTCATTTCAGCTGGGGTGCTTTCTTCATTCTGGTGTGGTGGATCCGCGCAGCTTGTTCTCTGATCTTGATTCTGGGATGGGAATTCAGCAGCACCTGGAGTGGACTGCTTCACCTTGGTTCCAAGGTCATGTCTGAAAAAGATCTGCTTTTGCAGAGATATTATACAATCAGTTAATGCTTCATTTCCCACCCCTGCCGATGTTTCTGCCTGGATCATACAAGGTCTACCTTACAGAATTCCAAAAGAATGTAATTCTTGTTTAGTTTCTAGTTTACCTTGAATTTTTAAAAGAGCCTGAGGCCAGTGCGGCCCAACCTCTTGGTCTAACTTTACAATCTGTCGTTTCAGAAGATGGTTCATTCTTTTTACATGGTCACTGGCTTTTCTTGGTAGTTCTGCCATAACCAGTGCCCATAGCAAGGTAAATGAAAATGCACGTTTGCCTTTGACACATTTACCTGTTTTCACTGTCATTCCTAGAACTTCTACCAATTTCTGATCCTCTTTTGAATAATCTGGCACCTCATTCTGATCAATTTGTAGTTTACTGTCCGGGATCAAGGACTGAATTTCCATGACACCTTCTCCTGCTGCCCTTTTTGCTTCTTGCTCTGCTTTTGGATTCCTGATTTCTTGCTCTGAGTTTCCTTTTTGATGCGCTTTGCAGTACATGATTGCAATTTTCATTGGAGACAACATTATCCAATGTAGTATTGACTTATTTTCACTAGACCTTAAGTACATCATGGTAGTTATCAGAAACCTAATGTTCATGATTTGCGTGTTACTTCCCATGTTGCAGGGTAAGTGGGAACTTTTTAAGGAGCTTGTTATTTTGGCCCTAGAAACAAGGCAACATACCCAGGGTTCGACCTGTGACACTGTTGATTCCCAGTGCATGGGAACACTGATGGAGGAGATTCATCAGGTGTTATGGCATAACCAAGCTTCTAACATACTCCAGTCAGCTAAACAGGTCCAAATTCTCAGCAAAGTCCAGGAATACCTGGGGAGTACTCCTACGAAGGGTGCTGTGGAGAGAGACTTGGGTGCAGTATGTTGGGCTTTGGTTGATGCCATGCTCGTGAGCACTCAGCAATGCCCAAGGAAAGGGGTGGGGGTGACGAGCCACCTGGTGACCACCAGTTGCTTGGACACCCAGTCCATCACGGTGCCATGCTCACATTCAGCAATGCCCATCGGAAGGGGGTGGGGACAATGAGCCCACCGGTGGCCACCAGTGGCTCATACACCCAGTCCAGAATGGTACTGAGCAAGAATGCTGCCCCAGTTGAAAAAGTAAAGATTATGGCCATACAGGGAGGGATCTCAAAGAAGGGGGCACAGTGGGCATGAGAGGTGAGAGGATGGTGACCTCACAGGCAATCCCCTGTGAGCAGTTGAATGTGATTAAGAAGACTATCACATGCCACCCAAGTGAGCAAATCTTCTCCTGTTTGCTTTGAATCTGAAATGACCAGAGGCAGAGTCAGCATCTTGATGGTGAGGAGGCCAAAAAAATGCAAGGTTTTTCTGGTGACTGTGAGGCGGACCTTGATTTTGCTAGATCTCAGAATGATCACAGTATCTGGTGGTAGTTGCTGCCAGCTCTAAGGCAGAAATGCCCCAGCGAGCTGGAGTTACAGCAAGTGCAGCAGCGCTGGACCACCAAGGAGGATGCCATACAGAAGATGAGAGAACTGGGGATCCTGAGACGCCTTTTTGCGGATGGTGGGCCAAACTTTGAGGATCCTGAGGAGGCTGACTGCATCCCTGAGATGTGGAAAAGGCTCCTGATCCAGGGACAGGAGTACTAAATATGGACCATGGTGAATTTTTGTATTAACTTTACTTTGGATGCAGTCGCTGACATCATCAGGCAGATGAGGGCCTACAGGAATCTTATTCATATATCTGTGTGTAAGCGGCGAGTGCACTCTGTCCAGGTAGTGACTGTTAAGGCCCCAGCACCCAGTAATGACACCCTGGTGACCAATGACGCTGCAGACACCGACAAAACCATGATAGCTAGTGACGGCTTGGCAATTGAGGAAGTCCAAACTCTGACTGACGAGGTTCCTAAGTTAGTGGTGGATACTGTTGCTGAATGTGTTAAGGAGCTGCATACTTGACATGTCGTGCTTGCAGTTACGCCGGTGCAGCTCTGCTGCCCTCATGCACAGGAGGGAGGGGTCTTGTACCGGACTGTCTATGGTGCTTCCTTCTCCAGTATGGAGAAGACATGAGGAAGTGGGAAAAACAGCCTACTGATGTCCTGGAAAATGGAGGCTGGAAGCGCGAGGGCAAGGAGAAGGGGAAAAAGATGAAGCCAAAGAGGGTAAATGCTGTGTTGGGGACACAGGAACAGGCCTCCAGGCGTGACAGCCCAGATCATATCCACTTCAGCCCACTGGAAGGACCCTCAAATAGGTTTGCACCTGGCAGTGATGATGAGGACCAATGTTAGAAGGGCCCTTCCTCCTGCCAGGGGGAGGATGGGGATAATTGTATTCACTGGACAGTGTGGATTTGATGGCCTGGCACATCCAAACAGCACAGATATGAGGCACTGCTTGACACTGGGGGGCAAAATGTACGTTGCTACCATTGGAGTCTGTGGGGGCAGAACGAGTGTCTATTGCTGGGGTCATTGGGGGCTCACAGGAACTGACTATGGTGGAAGCCGAGTTAAGGTTAACTGGAAATAAGTGTCAGAGACACACTGTCGTGACTGGTCCTAACACCCGCTGCATTCTGAACATTGACTTTTTGAGAAATGGTTTCTTCAAAGATCCGAAGGCGCACCGGTGGGCATTTGGAATTGCAGCAGTGGAACTGGATGCGGAAAAGCTTTTGAATGCTCTGCCTGGCCAATCAGAGAGCCCCTCTGCTGGGGGAGGCTGGAAATAGGAGATGAGCAGGTGCCGATTACCACTAAGAATGTGAACCCCTGGCAATACTGCACCAATAGAGTTGCATGGGCCCCATATATGAGATTATCTGACAACTGGAGAGCCAAGGGGTAGTGAGTAAGANCTGTGAGTCCTCTCTACCTCGTGACAAGGAAAAAAAATGATTTCAAGTGGGGTCCAGAACAGCAGGGGCCTTTTGACCTGACGTGAGATTGACCATGCAGTGGCACTTGGACTGGTCAGGATGGAGCCAGATGTTAAGAATGNGTCACCTTTCAACAGCCCTGTCTGGCCTGTTCGTAAGTCTGCTGGGGAATGGAGACTGACTGTGGACTATCGTGGCATGAATGAAGTGGTGCCACTGTTAAATGCTGCTGTGTACAAGCTCCAGTACGAGCTCAAATCGAAGGCGACCAAATGGCATGCCAAGATAGACATTACTAATGCCTCCTTTTACATTCCCTTAACAGCACAGTAACATAGTTCACATTCACCTGGAAAGGTGTTCAGTACACCTGGAATTGTCTCCCACAGGGATGGAAGNGATCCTACCCACCTATGAAAGGATCCAGGCGACCTTGGAGGTGATCTGCACCGAAACACTGCTCCACTTGGCACCGTGACTGCCAATCCTGGGGTGGATGTTCAGAGGGAAGACCCCATCCAAGCACTGTGCCACTGACACCACCTAGAGCAAGTGGATTGCTTTGATCAGGCAGCCCGCTCCGATCTGAAGTCCTAACCGACCTGGGATTTTGGAGGTCATCACCAGCTGGCCTGAAGGTGAGAACTTTAACTTAACAGATGATGATGAGGAAGAAAAGGTGACCTCTGTGGAAGAGGCCCCACCGTACAATCTGCTACCAGATGAGGAAAAGCGATATGCTCTCTTCCACTGATGACTCTTGTTGGCTAATGGGTACACAACAGGTGTGGAAAGCTGCTGTGTGGAGCCCAACATGACTAGTTGAGCAGGCTGCTCAGGGGGAAGGTGGGTCGTGCCAGCTTGCTGAGCTTAAGGCCACACAGCTCGCATTGGACATTGCTGAATGAGAGAGTTTCCCAAAATTGTATCTGTAAGCTGACTCATGGATGGTGGCCAATGCACTGTGGGCATGGCTAGATTGGTGGAAGAAAATCCAGTGGCAGTGCAGAGGAAAACCCATCTGGTCAGCTGATATATGGAAAGACATTGCTGCCAGAGTAGAGAAACTGTCGATTAGAGTTCGGCATGTTGATGCCCATGTTCCCAAGAGTCAGCCCAATGAGGAGAACCTCCACAATGCTTGGGCACACCAGGCGGCCAATATTGAAGTGTCAAAAGTGGACCTGAACTGGCAGGAGAAGGGAGAGTTGTTTTTAGCTAGGTAGGCCCATGAGACTTCAAGTCACGTTCTTCATGGTCTCTTGGTGCACAAGTATTATTATCTGGAAATCATGACTGCTAGCAAGGTTTCTTGCTATGTTTTCTTTCTCCTCAAAATTATGTGTGTGCCTTTTGTACAGAAATGTGGTGTGGGTTTAACTTGTATGTTCCTAATGACCCTCTTAATTTTTCACTATTTTATTTTTTTGTAATTCATGGATAGAATGAATTTTTTTCAGGAAAGACACAAAGCAGTATTACAGATGACCTTTTGTGGACTGGCTCATTAGGGGACAGTAGTGCTCTTTGTCAGGCTGATTCTTTGCTTTTTTGAGATAATAATTCTGAAGTCAGTTGTTATGGGAAGTGTTAAGTGTTTACATTTCTAATCTGTATGACAGTATGAGTTTCTCTTATCCATCTACAAAACTAAAGACTATTAATAAAATAACTTACTGAATTAAGTAAATGAAATAGGCTGTTATTTTCACTTTTGATAACTAAAATTAATTGTACCTATATGTTAATGTTTACTACAACTCACACCACTTAAAGAGTTTTTAAACAGCTCTTATCCAGAAGCTGACATTTAAAATTGGTATTTGTCATGGTTTTGGGTTTTTTTTCCTTCTGGTAGCGAGGGGGTTAATAGCTTCTCCCTGGGCCCTGTTGCTGCCATGGAAATCAAGGTTATACAGCAAGATAAGACGTCTCTGTGAATACTATATTTGTGAAGGGGAGAAAAAAACCCTTAGTAATAGAAAGTAGATGGCCAGGTCAGGACGTGTGTAAGAAGCTGAAAATCATGAAGACCCCTCCAGGACCATGGTGTAAACCTATGGAATAGAGAGAGAGAAACCAGTGATGCAGAATACACCTGAGACCATGACTGAAGATGGAGAATCATGCTGCAACAACTGCAGATGTTGGGAACCCAGAATACAGAGCCTGGAGCTGAGAGCTCAGCAGAGATCCTTTCGGACAGACGTTTTGTGGCTGAATTGCATTGTGGTAGGATCTGAACCATGTACTTTGNTTAAATTATCTTTACAGGAGATGTAATCAGAAAATACATGGCTGTAAGGGTGTAATTTTTGTTTTGTGAAGTAGAAAGAAATCTGCTATATTCTAAGTAAACATTTATATAAGCTTTAGATTAAATGCCGAGTCCCAGAGGTATTAATCCATCGAGGTTCAAAAATAAAGTGTTCTTTGGTTCTTTCAGGTGATTAAAGCTGCTAGTGATGTTTGCATTTTCCAGGAAATATGCTGCTTGTGACTAAGCAATAATTGTGATCAGATCTCATGATTTTTGGTGTGCTTTTCCCTGTTTTTTGTTACAGATTTGTTGTTCGCTTATATTCAGACCTTGAGTTCTGCTGGAGTTAGCTTAGTGTGGAAGTGGATCAGGTGGGCTGCCAGATACTGCCTTCCAGCCCAAATTGTCCTGTGATCTAGTCTGCTTTGCAGCCTGCTTGCTGCTGATGCTTTGTATGAGGAAGAGAAAAAAGGAGCTTTCAATTAAAATCTAATTAACAGAGGTCTCTTACAATGATTCATAATTTGAAATGTTTAATTGCATTTCTAAATCTGAGGGAAGTGAAATGTCAATGAACTAGGCACATGAACAAACTGGTATAATAGGAAAAGTATTTTTGACCTACGAAATCCTTTTGCTTCCACTATGACATTTTGATGAGTTTAGGTGACATTTAGAACTGATGTGTAAGATACCAGCTGTATGTAAAGGTTGTTTTTAATAATATAACTTGGTTTCATATTTTTGGAGTGTTGATTAGCAATGCAACAACCTGAAGAGCCTGTACAATCATTATTTTTATGGCTATGGGATCAATTAACCAGTAGAGGGAGAACAAATTAACAATCCTGATAATCTGTACTGCTGATTATTGTCTTGATTTGCAAAGAAAGACTCGTCGCAAAAAGTGCTGTGTTTATTTAACACCTGTTTCCTTCAGTAATTTATTTGATAACTATACATGGATACACACTCTCACATACATTCCCCCTGTTAATAGCAGCCATTCCTTAGGCAATCTGAACGAGACCTTTTTAAACAACTGTGATAATTTTTAATAACCATAGAAGCTATATAAATAAATAAATAAATAAATAAATAATAGTGATGTGTGTAGTAAAGGTCAAAGGGCTTCAGAAGTGTCGGAAGAGTGGTACCAAGTATCTTCAAAGAGAAATATGAGAAGAGTGCCTGTAGTTACCATTTATGCTTGAAAATTTTTAGGATAATTTTTGCTTGCCGACTGTTGTCTCTTGATAGTTACCCAGTTTTTTTCCTATAAATCCATTCTATAGATTTCATTAAATTCATTTATCTAATTGCAGTTTGTGCTACGCAAGTCTTTGCTCTTTTCCTGGTTTTCCTTCTCTTTATTTAATGTATGATTTTAACCATTAAGGACTCATTGGGGGAAGCTCCAATTTTTTCAGTGTAAATGCTAGGTAGAGAGTTGTCAAGGTTTGAGGCAAATTTGGGGCTGAGCCAAAGAAAAACAAAATAAACCACCCCTCCCCCTCACCAGGTTTGGAAAAAAACCCAACCAAAACCCAAGGAAAAGTGTGAAAAGAATAAACTATTTACTTTGGTAAACAGACAAGATACAACAGTGTTAAACAANCCATGTGAAAATTCAATGTGTTGTTTATTTTTTTCCTTCTATATACATGTATTTGAAGAATTTTTGCAGGATTTTTTCTGCTAATGTAAGACAAAAAGTAACTGATAATTGTGCTAATTTGTTAAACATGCTAATGTAATATTTTTGACAGAACACAGATAATATTAAAATACTACCATAGTAATTAACTTTTATAATTTTTAATTAATTTCCTCTAATTTATATGTGCTTTAAAAAGGGGAATATAACACTGGTAATATTTTCTTTTTTTTTTTTTCCAGTAGTTTGTTTGTCAGGCATCCATCAGTGCTGGTCCCTTTTTAAGCCCCACCTCCTAAGAGCACAGAAACAGGCAATTCCATAAGGTAGGAAAGCAGAGGAGGTAGGTCAGCTTGGCTGAGCAGGGATCTTCTCTTGGAGATAAGTGAAAAAAGGAATGCTCATGTCCAGTGAAAGCAAGGCCAATGACATGGGAAGAATACAGAAGTGCTGCTGCCACTGTAGGGAGAAAACTCACATAGCCAAAGCTCAGATGGAGTTGAAGCTGGGCAGAAATGTGGGGAACAGCAGAAAGAACTTTTCAAATGGCAAGAGGCAGTGCAAAAATACCATTGTCCTGTTACAGTATGGGGATAGTCACCTCACAAGCTAGGATAGAGACAAGGCAGAGATGTTTAACATTTTCTTTGCCTCTGTATTCAACACGGATGACAGATCAAGGTTGGTCTCAGTGCCCTGAGCTATAGGGCCAGGGCTGTAAGAGTGGTCAACTCACAGTCAACCCAGAAATTGTGGGATCTGCTACTCCAGTAACTCTATGGGGCCTGGTGGGATTCATCCAAGAATACTCAGAGAGCTGGCTGATGTCAATTTCTGAGCAGTCTTGGGAATCTGGAGAAATCCCAGATAACTGGAAGCTGGAGAATGTTTTCTCAGTTTTAAAAAAGGTAAGAATGATGATGCTGGAAATTACAGACCTGTCAGTCTCAATTCAATGACTGGTAAGCTTATGGAGAAGATTATTCTGGGATGGATTGAAGAAACACCTGAAAGACAATGCAATCATTGGTCACAGCCAACGTGGCTTTCTGAGAGGAAAGTTCTGCTTATCAAACTTGATTTCCCATTATGACAAGGTAACCCTCCTTCTTGATCAAAGGAAGCCAGTTGATGCCATCTTTTTGGATTTCGGTAAAGCTTTCAACATTGTACCTCGCAGGATCCTTCTGGACAAAATGTTCAGTCCACAGCTGGATAAACACATGATGTGGTGGATGAGCAAATGGCTTATGGGTCAGGCACAAAGCGAAATAGTGAATGGGGTGACATCAGAGTGCTGATCTGTCCCTAGTGGTCCCTAGTGGAGTTCCACAGAGCTCCATCTTTGGCTCTATACCCTTCAATACCTTCATAAATGACTTGGACATAGGACTGGAGAAGATAGTAAGAAAGTTTGCAATTTATATGAGATTGGGAGGTGCTCTTGAGTCCCTGAAGTGCAGGGAGGTCCTGCAGAGAGACTTTGACAAATCAGGGGACTGGGCAATCACGAGCCATATGAATTTTAATAAGGACAAATACTGGGTTCTGCATCTGGGATGAGGCAACCCTGGATGTTTTTGCATTCTGGGGAATGAGATACTGGAAAGCAGTGCTATTTAAAGGGGGGTCTTGGTCAATGGAAAGTTGAATATGATTCAGCAGTGCCCTGGCAGCCAGGAGGGTGAACTGTGTCCTGGGGGGGCATCAGGCAAAACATTGTCAAGGGAGGTGATTGTCCCACTCTGCTCTGCACTGGTGCAGCCTCGCCTTGAATATTTGTGGCAGTTTTAGGCACACAATATAAGAGCGTAGAGAGGATGCTGAGGGGTCTGAAGGAGAATCCGTATGAGGAGCAGCTGAGTTCACTTGGCCTGTTCAGGATGGAGAAGAGGAGCCTGAGGAGAGACTTCATTGTAGTCCACAGCCTTCTCATGACAGGAAGCAGAGGGGCAGGGATCTTCTCTCTGGTGACCACTGAGTGACAGAACCTGAGGGAATGGCCTGAAGTTGTGTCAGGGGAGGTTTAGGATGTGTATTAAGAAAAGGTTCTCCACCTAGAGGGTGGTTGAACCCTGGAACAGGCTGGCCTGGGAAGTGGTCACAGCACCAAGCCTGTGAGAGTTCAAGAAGGTTGGGACAGCTCTGTCAGGCAGATGGTGTGATTCTTGGGACTGTACTGCGTAGGGCCAGGTGTTGGACTTTGATAAGCCTTGTAGGTCATTTCCAGCTCAGGATATTCTGTGTATCTATGAAAATCAATGTAAGGTCTGATTATACAGTCATACCTCCGTATTCACAGATTACGGACCGCCCATGGATCCCACGGAACCTTTAATCCGTGAATACGGGCTGGCCATAAATATGGCAAATTATTGCCAGAAATATGGCAGCCTTGGACACTGCAACATCCCAGGCTCCTTACAGCAGCAAGGAGCGTGGGAGTCGAGTTGTTTTCCCTTTAACTCCAGCAGCTAGCACTGGCAGGGGTGCTTTGTCTGAGGCTATGCGTATGCACTTATGCAGATATGCACTGGCAAGTTCAGACTGGCTGCTGCAGCTGGAACAGCCGGAATGGGGCCCAACGTGGGTCACTGTGTTACAGTTAAAGACTTCCTGACTCCTGACAGAGCTGACCGGGGCTGGGGCTGCCCACTGGAGCAGTGTGAGACTGCAGCATGCTGTGGAATTATACACCACTCCGTGAATAACTGAATAAGGACTGCAGAAAAAATTTCCATGGAAAACTGAGAACGTGAATATGACAGCTCAAATAACTGAGGTACGACTGTACTTGAGACTGAGATGATAATACATGCATACTCATCTTTCTACAGAGTAAATAGAATTCTAGAAATCTGAAATTAGTATTATCTTTTATTTGTTAAAATAATAGGACTTAGCTTTTTTTTCCCCGTCCTAATTTGTGTAGACTTTTATAAATTTCTGGTCTGTGAACAAAATCTAGACCGTTTTGCTCTATGTACTTCAGTATGCCATTCTGCTTTCTCAGTTTGCCATTGTGATTACTTTTTCCATCTTAAACATCATGGCAAAGTAGATGAGAAACAAGTCTTTTCTTCTAGTGGGGATAAATCAATCACTTAATTCAGGCTGTAAATTCTGTGCAGCCTGTACGGCATGCAGGCAGGACCTGCAATTGGATCAGTATTTTAGGAAATAAAATGCTGTTTGTCTTTACACCTCAGTTTAGCCCTATGTTTCTCTTTGAAAAGAATTTTATGTTTGTTGAGTGGGATAACAGTGAGAGTTGGTGTATGCCAGTGATATAATCCCACTTCTGAGAGATAGGTGGCAGTATTGAGCATTTACTGTTTCAATTTACCTTCTCAGCCCTCGGGGTTTGGGATTTCTGTCTTTTTTTTTTTTTTTTTTCCTTTTTTCCCCCAAAGTAGTAGAGTCATTTGTATCTGTTGGGCTTTGGACAAAAGAGGGCACTTAAAAGAATGATGCTGAAAGGACTATGATGAAGTCCAAAGACCCAGCAATTGTAAATTACTTCTCACATTCTCTCAACCACTTTCTTTTCTGATGAGGACATCGACCTTTTCCTTCTGAGGACACAAACAAGCTCGAATATATACCCTTGAACAGAGGTTAGTTTTCTTATCAAACTTATTTGTAAGTCTTTAGCAAAAGGAAAGTAGAACAGGCCTTGGATGAATGCAAAGATGTTTAAGGGTGAGATATAGAGAAAAGAGTTTTTTCATTCTATTTTATACCAATTAATTGGAGGTCTGGATAGCCTCAGACAGCACAGACTTGGTTCAAGGTCTTTCTGTACTTCTGAACGAGCAAGGTTGCTGCTTTCGGCAAGGTACTCCATGAAATTAGTTTTGTTGTGATAATTATAATCTAATAAATACTGTTGCTGCTGAGAAAGCAGAAACTTCCCTGAGAGTTGGTTCCAGAATATTGAGAAAAGTGGCCAGAAAAGCCAATGGTATCCTGGCCTGCATCAGGAATAGTGTTGTCAGTAGGACTAGGGAAGTTATTCTCCCCCTGTACTCGGCACTGGTTAGACCTCACCTTGAATACTGTGTCCAGTTCTGGGCTCCTCAGTTTAAGAGGGATGTTGAGATCCTTGAGCGTGTCCAGAGAAGGGCGACAAGGATGGTGAAGGGGCTGGAACACAAGCCCTATGAGGAGCGACGGAGTGAGCTGGGGTTGTTCAGTCTGGAGAAGAGGAGGCTGAGGGGAGACCTTATCGCTCTCTTCAACTACCTGAAAGGGAGTTGTAGCCAGCTGGGCGTCGGTCTCTTCTCTCTGGCTACAAGTGATAGAACAAGAGGACACAGTCTTAAACTGTGTCAGGGGAGATTTAGACTGAACATTAGGCGGAACTTTTTCACAGAGAGGGTGATCTCTCAGTGGAATGGGCTGCCCAAGGAGGTGGTGGAGTCACCGTCCCTAGAGGTGTTTAAGAAAAGGTTGGATGATGTACTTGGTGGCATGACCTAGATATTAGGGTAGTGTGTTACAGGTAGGATGGTGTGTTGGTAGCAGGATGGCAACAGGTTGGGTAACAGGTTTGGCTAGGTTAGGTAATAGGTGATAGGTTGGACTTGATGACCTCTATAGTCTTTTCCAACCTTACTGATTCTGTGATTCTGTTGTCAAATTTGTAGGAGCTGTAATGAGAATGACTGTGTGATCTTGAATGTGTGGAATAGCTCAGAAAAATGAGCCTGAAATTTATAACTTGCTTACAGCAAGTTACATTGTTACAGAAAGATGACAGAAATTTAATTGCTCTGCAATAAGAGCCAGAAATTCCAGACTTACAATACACAGCACTTCTTGCATTAGACTTTTGTTTTGATCTATCATAGCTATTACCTCTGATTAAATCCATTTAATTACAGGAAAAAATGAAACTGCAGTCCAGAATTTTTAAGATGCTGAGAGGACTTTTTTGTTTTCTTACCAGTGTAAAAATGGATAGCAGAGTATCTCATGTTCTGTAAGCTGTGAGTAGTTTGACATTTTACTTAGGAACCATTTACCAGATGGTGTGACTCCAGTAATATATACTCACCTCTGACAATTATACTGCAGGGTGTACTTAATTTTCTGACTCCATTATTTGCATTATTTAACTAACTAAGGATCGCTTTACAATATACAGTTATACCCCATCATTTGTGAGGAACGGGTCAGGCCATGGGCCTCGCAAAAAGCCAAACTCGCAGAGTAGGTCGGTCATTAATATGCATGCAGGCCATGCCCATTGCCCCACTCCCCAGTCTGACCGGGGCTGGGGCTGCCACGGGGCTGGAGTTGCCGTGGGGCCGGGGCTGCCACAGGGCTCTACACGCCAGGCTGAGCTGGAGAAACCGTGCGCCCTCCCTGCGTGCCCTCACCGGGGGGCCAGGCCCATCCCGCCTCACAGAGACAGCTGGCTCCACCCCTCGGCAAGGCAGAGGCACTGCTCATGTGTTGGCTGGAGAAACTCGCTGATCCATGAAGCTGGACTGCNCCCCGACCCTGGTGCGCATGCCCACAGCGTCCCGGCGTGGCGTCTCGGCCCGCTGGGGCTGCCACGGGGCCAGGGTGCCGTGGGGCCGGGTCTGCTGCGGGGTGGAGGCTGCCACGGGGCTGGGGTTGCTGGCTTGCCGAGGCTGCTGCAGAGCCAAGGCTGCTGCGGGGCTGGGGCTGCCACGGGGCTGGAGTTGCCGTGGGGCCGGGGCTGCCACAGGGCTCTACACGCCAGGCTGAGCTGGAGAAACCGTGCGCCCTCCCTGCGTGCCCTCACCGGGGGGCCAGGCCCATCCCGCCTCACAGAGACAGCTGGCTCCACCCCTCGGCAAGGCAGAGGCACTGCTCATGTGTTGGCTGGAGAAACTCGCTGATCCATGAAGCTGGACTGCGAGAAAATGTCCTCGCAAATGGGCGGGGTCATATTGGAGAGGTCTCAATGCATCAGGGATTCACTGTACTTATATTTCACCTGGTTATGTGCACAGTTCAGGAATACAGTGTAAATCACAATATACTGACCCAGTCACTGGTTACAGCCTATGCACATGCTGTGTTCCTACCAAAACATGCCAAGGAGTTTGTCCCTGTGTTTTTTGTGTCATGGAACTAAAGAAGATGGTCTCAGTTGACTCTGTACAGTTGGTTGCAGCCTTGGTCAACCTCAGTCTACAGTTAGTAATGAAACTCTTGTTTTGTATGGGAGTAAACTGAATTGTCTGTAATGTGTAACTGTACCATTGTCAGTCCAAATAAGCAGGAGAAAAGTAGCTGAAATAGTTAACTTTTAAGTTTAAATTTGGTGACCCATTTCATTGCTCGACAGAGTTAAAGCCTTGAGGGCATTTGAAAAACAGAAAGGTTTGGTGAGTTTTACTTGTTTAATGCAGTTGCTCATGCCATCTTTGTTCTTAAACGATTTGTTTCCTGTATGTTTGAAACTGGTTTTGTAGGCTTGGTCCTTCAATCTTTTCAGATTAAGAAAACACATTCATGGGATTCATTGCAAATTCTCAGGCAATTGTATAGTTTCTTGCCTGCTATTTTCAGAAACTCTGCAGTGTTTTAACAGATGAATGTTTGTCTTCATATGTGTGTAACAATGGAAGATAACCCTGTTTTTTCAGTGCTTTTGCATGCTTTTGTAGTACTTCCTGACAGTACTGTTTCCTCTGCTTTTACTTTGGCAATAAGCTCTGTGGTCTCTTCACAAATATGTTAAAAACTGGCATCTCTCCCATGTTTATTTCTTCTGGGCTCAGAGAAAGATAAGGTAGACAAGGTAGTGTAAGAAATGGGTGAGATTAGGTAGAGGTGAATGTGAAAGTTGAACTTGCACTAACATCAAGGGTCTCTTTTGCCAACCTGTCTGTATGCTGTGTCACAATGGCTGCTGCCTTTGAGGATTGGAGGCAAGGGCAGAAGTGCACCAGTGCTGGTGAAGGGTCTGAAGCATAAGTCTTAGGAGAAGCAGCTGAAGGAGCTGAAGGTGTTTAGCCTGGAGAAAAGGAAAGAGAGGGAAAACCTGATGGCTCTCTACAGCTACCTGAAAGGTGGTCCTAGTTAGGTAGGGGTCAGCCTCTTCTCGCAGGCAACAAGTGACTGGACGAGAGAAAATGGTCTAAGTTTGCACCAGTGGAGATTTAGATTGGATATTAGGAAATCCCTGGGTGAGTGTTCGCTTGGGAGTTGGACTACATGATCCTTGTGGGTCCCTTCCAACTCGGAATATCACAGAATCACAGAATATTCTGAGTTGGAAGGGACTCACCAGGATCATCGAGTCCAACTCTTAACACTGTCTCCCTGGCGAGAATTGAACCCAGGTCTCCTACACACCAGGCGGGGACACTTACCACTGTACTGTGAACCTGTGTACCTGTGATAGTCTGGCATTGGCAGGGGCTGCCCAAGGAAGTCACCATCTCTGGAAGTGTCAAAAGTCATGTGGATTTGGCACCTGGGGATATGATTTAGTGATGAACTCAGTGGTGCTAGCTTAACATTTGGACTTGATGATCTTAAAGGTCTTTTCCAACCTAAATAATTTTCTGATTCTATTACAGTCATACCTTGACCATGCCTATATCCCCACCCCCCACCACTCCAGAGTGCTGGGGAGCATTTTTGGCACCTCCACATGGCCTCTCACAGCACAGGGGAGGAAAGGGAACCTCTGGAATCTGTGGTCTTGCATGGCCGCCTTGATGGGGAAGCTTTATAACATTGTGCCAAGCTCACCCTGGGGCCGTGGGGGGCACGGACTTGGTGGCTGCTTGATCTGTGGCCACAGTGGTTCAGCAGCTACTTGCCCCGGGACCGTGGCAGGGTTGGGGTTTCTCAGCTGCTTGCCCTGCGGCCATAGAGGAGGCTGCAGTCTGCCAGGGAGTTCCTCTGTGTCCCCAAGCTCGGGTTTGTCCAGGTCCATGCCACTAGTGCTCTTGGAACGCAGAAATCCTCCACTTTGCAACACTATGCCTTCCCTACTACTTGCACACATGGGCGGGCGGCCCGGGCCACCTGCTGCGGTGGAACCGGACCGAGTGGTGCCATATGTTACAATGTAAGCCTTCCCTGCAGCTGGCACACATGGAGACGCAGCTCAGGCTGTCTGCCGCAGCGAAACGGGACCATGTGGTGCCACATGTTACAGTATAACCTTTCCTTGCTCCTGGCACACATGGGCAGGCACCGTATGTTAAGCTATAAGCCTTCCTCACTACAGACTGGGCACAAAGACATGGGATGGGCTGCCTGTCCCTGCAGCAGGCCACCGTGGTGCCTGTGGCGCTGTGGGACTATAACCCGGGTGTTATAAACCTTCCTTGCCACACTGCCTCCACAACATTCATAAGGGAGCAAACTGTGACAGTCCTATGAGTGTGAGATGCTGCCCCCCATCTCATAGGGGCGTGCCAGTGCCACCCTAGGGGGAGTGACAGCACCCTCCTCGGTGAAGCATAGGTAGTGGGCATATGTTTAAGCTCTGCGAATAGCTGAATAATATTTGCTGAGAAACAATCAG
>WEKX01001257.1:15842-41806 GCA_013390025.1 Pitta sordida
AAAAATTTCCTTTTCTAGAATATTTGACTGGGAGAAAGAAACTGGAAGTTTCAAAAGTGGGTTACAGCTGAGCATATTTGAAAACTCGAACTCAGTTCTGTGCTGAAATCAAAGTGTTCAGGAAGAGAGAGCAGCTAAAAGCATTTTGGGAACTCTTAGTAAGTATTGGCTTAGTGTATTTCGATAGTAGACTGTTTTTCTTCAGGTTAACTAATCACCAATTAACTAGAACTAGTGAGTGTATTTGTAAATGTTAGTGCTGACACTTCCTAAATGTTTCTGTTTTATCCTGAGACTTAACATAGAAAGAGCTGAGAATAATAAGCTACATGGAAAGCTGGACAGGACAAAGTAATCTTGTGGAGTAATTTGTAGGCCTGACTCAGATCAATGATTTCCTAAAACATAGGCTTTCCACTGAGAGCACACAGTCACTTCTCATCTCCCCTTCTCTGCATTCCATAGTGAAATCAAGTTAAAAGTTAGATTTGGATGTGCCTGAACACTTTTACTGTGTCTAGCCTACAGTGCTAATGATGACCATGTTTCTTGAGAATTATAGGTTCTAAGGTTTCCCATGGAAAACCAAAGTTAACCTGGGATAGAAATACATCACAGTTGTGGATGCTTTCATCAAAGCCTACAGCCAAAACAACTCAACATTTCTGTGAACCCAAGATACTAATGTGGGATAGGTTACAACTAACCATCCTAGAGAGAGTCTTCAATATCATTATAAGTTTACATATGCAAAATATGACCTTTCCAATATAAAAAGTTACACTTCATTTTCATTTACTACTTCTCAGCTCACCTTCCACTTTGAGGGTAACCAAATATGTCACTATGGATTGCATGTTTATCTCAGTTCAACAATTTAAAAAGAAATATGCTTAAGCGTAATAGAGAAAACAAGTCTCCCTGCTGAAAGAGTGCAGAAACCAAGTAGAAGAGGTGTGCAGCTTCATATGTGAATTTGTTATGATAATGCCAGTTACAGAGAACAAAGAAATCCAGTAAGTTGTCCAAAACCTTGATTTAAAAAGCTCTTGATTTTTCCTGCCACGGAGAGATTTTATGGCTTATGTCTTCAACGGTTTGTAAAATTAAAAAAAAAAAAAAAAAAAAAAAAGAAAAGAGAACTAACAAAAGCTTAGTATTGGCAAGTATTGAAGCTAAGATTATTTTCTCAGATGAATATAGATTCATGGACTGTAAGAAGTCCTACATTACCAGCAGACCTGCAATGAAACAGCAACATGATGACCTTCAATCCAGCTAAAGAAAAGAATATGGCCGAAGAGAGAGGAGATCACTTATATCTAAACCTGACTTCCCTGACAAGCGTCTATAAGGACCTCTAGGTACAGTGAAGAGCTCATAGTGCTCAACTAGGGATGGTTGCAATTTGATTAAAGAGAATTATCATGCAGCATGTGTATTCTTGATAATTTTTCCCTTTCCAACAGAGGTGAGAATGACTATTAAGACTATAAGAAGTGCAAATTTACAGACATTTAGAAATTGTTTCTGTTCTTTTAAATTATTTTCTTTATTCTAATACCCTTCAGTTTTGTTTAATGTTAGCGTTTCATTGAAAAGTTCTTGCTAATAGACCTAAATAAAGAAGCACATTGCAAACACAAAGGAGAAATAATGAAAGGTAAAATACGTATGCATGGAAATTAGACCTTCCCTCTAATTTTTCCATGACAAAACATCCTCATGAATGGACATAGAGGAAAGAGCTGAAGGATCTTCATGGATTGCTGGTCACATAAGACAACCACGAGAAATTGGGCTGGAATCTGGGCTGAAAAGTAGATGATATGCATTCAGCTCAATGTCAACAAGCCTAATTATGTACTTCTTCAGACAGAGGTGGACTTCTTAACTCCTCCTTCTAATTTGTGCTATTGTTACAAAAACCAATTTCAAATTTGACTTTTCAAACATTATTACTGTTTAGGTAGGAAGGGGAAGATGCTTGACTGCAAAAGAAAAGTTCACACTAGTATTCAAACAAGGTATCTTCACTAGTAAAACCAAACTGTTTGACTTTTCAAGGGACAAGCCTTTATTCCAGTGTTCAAATTACTTTTCATCTCTTACACATATTGTTCTCAAAATGACTAAAACTTGTATTTTGCCATTTTGCAATTGGTTATCTACAGTGCGGCAGAAAAAAAAAAAAGAAAAAGATACAGGAGGTCAGGCTTCCTGAACCAAGACATAACTCATTTAACCCATGCGTACATATGTGCTGTACATATATGCACTTGTACTGTTTTTATTCAGTTAGACTGAAAGAGAGAAGCATACCTTCCATGCTAGTACCTTCTGAAGAAGTTTACTTTGGCCACTTTCAGTTACTGACAACCTGAATTCAATACGACCAGGATTTAATGAAAAAAATACTGAAATACTTAATACATTTATTATCTTAGAGTTTCCAACTCCATTTCACACTAGTTTCCATAAATCAAAGAAGCAAAACTGATATAAGACAGTAAGACACATATTATCTTTTAATGGCCAGTCACAAAAATAATAAGTAGTATAAAATACATAATTATTTAGAATATATGCTGAAGTTATCACTGACACATTGGAAAATACTGGGTTTTATTTTCTGAACAGTGTTCTTTTGACAATGGAAACCTTTTTATAAGCTGTTTTTATAAATTAATAGTTTTTGAGTTGAAAGCACCAAAGGCAGCTAACGGACACCGTTGGATTTGCAGTTAGGTTTGCTGAGATCATGTTACACCAAAAATCAACTATTCAGTTTAGCTGTATCCTATAAAAGAAATTTTGAAAATACTTATATTTACGATAAAATAAATAACATCCTTTCTGCTAGATGAGGCTAAGAAATTCAAAGTAGAATTGTCATGTGCAAGACATCTAACTGTATACTAAAAGCTGTACTTCTAAGGACATTACTAGGAGTTACGAACAGTTATTGTGACAATTTTTCTTTCAGGTAAAAGAAAGCATTTCAAATTTATTTCAAACAGTACAAGTCAGTGCTACTGTTTAAAATTCATCATGCAACACTTCAGAAAGACTACTTATCTATTCAAGCCACACATTTTAAGTGAACTCTTACTAAATTCTCTATGTACTGATCAGTAATACATGTACTCTGAATAAAGAGAACGTCATCTGACAAATTAAAGAAAGAGAGAGTGTGTGAGGGGGAAAGTGCAGGGTGTTCATCAGAGTCCAAACGTGGAGATCTACTGCGCCTTGTAAAGCCTGACAGTGTAATATGTCAGGCAAGGAAAGCCTCGGGTACCACAGCCAAGTTGTGTTCATTGCCATGATGTGATTTAGTGCCTCAGAACCATGCAGCTTTGCAGCACGTGGTGTCAAGTGAAGGGAACAGATTTGTCACTGCTCGTTGCCAAGTCCTGAACAGGGACATTTTCGGTCTTCGACAATGATTGCTATTACTAATTCTGCTGTGAAACGCACTAAGCATCTGCATGGGGACTTCAGGAAAGTGGTGCCAAAACTGCTCTTGCTTTATGCTGTTGCTCCTGGTGTCGGGTTGAGGCAGTGATGAGACAGATCGTATGACTTAAGCCATTGCAAGATCTCATCACTTTTCATGGGAGAACGGAAAAGTGCTGATTCCAAGGCTTTTATGCTGAGGGAAAGCAGATAAAAATCTGCAGGTGCAACTTAAAAAAATTGGTATGACAAGCACAAAATAGTGTCAATAAGGCTGAATTACTAAGGAAAACAAAAAAAGATCAAGCATGCGATGGCAAGTAAATGAAAAGAATTTAATGAAATAAGTATAGAAGCTCACATTGTTAATCTAAGTCAATAGTATTTTGATTTCCAGAGTATCTGCTAGTTTTAAGCTACAAACAATATTGATACAAACAAGCACAAAGATGTATGGATGTAACCATTTCTATTTTATTTTTCCAATGAAAAGGAACTACTGATAATTGACTGTAACTCTGCCTGGCTCCATCTCTAGAGAGACATAATCATTCTGGATATATGAAAATAGATTGCTCATTCTAATCCACTGTTGTTTTATACTCTTTGGGGCCCACTTCTCAGCTGGTGATAATCAATGGTATTAGTCATTGCAACACAGGAAGCTGATTTACTCTATCGAGGGTTCTGGCCTTGAGCAAAATTCATATTACCCATTTAATTCTTTTCCTAGCAGCAGCAAACGTAACAAGACTTGAACAAGAAGTTATCTCCTCTCATCCAGTGTTCTAGGAAAAGCCCAGAAATGATATCCATGCACTGCTGTATCTTACCAAGAGCAGCCACAAGAAACTATGCTGTTGAGGTTATGTCCCCTGAACACTTCAGTTTTCACTTTGAGAGCTCGTCATAAGTTGTGTAGAGCTGTTGAGAAATCGCTATTTTAGAGCCAAGGCAAGAACAATTCGGGTTTGTGTATGTCCTTAGGCACAAGCAAAATATTCAGCTTTTTTTGTGCCTGGCCAGAATTATCATGACTGTCACTTAAGAGTGTCATAAAATTATGTGAAGTTTACCTGGGCTTTCCTAATTTGAGCAACAACAAAACAACTCAGATACTGAGAGTCTTTTTCCTCCCTCCAGTGTTGAAAAAAATCCCTCAGAAATTGGCAGCATTTAAGTGTTAAACTGCATTTCAATCCAAGTGTCCAAAGGGAACATGAATTGAGTATGAATTCCATTACTCAGTCACAATATTATTAGCAGGGGAGGAGCAAGGTTTATCACTGTTGTCAGCATGATTATACAGCATTCTCATTTGCCTTATCTCACAGAACATACACAGCATGGTCTTGATCAGGTTTGTCATCTTCTCAATGCCTTGGCCATTATGACAGTCAAAATGAATGAACAGATCGGCACTTTGAAGTGCTCATTGATATCTTGAGGTCAGATGTTTCTTGCATGTATCTGGACCATTTCCAGGCACATGGGAAGCAGCAAGAGCAATGGTGGCACAAGTGTCTCTGCCTGTCTTCCTCAACTCTACCTTGCCCCTCTGGTGAGCACTCTGTCTGGTCAACATGTGCCAGTGCATAAGATTTCCACCTTTTCTTTTTCCTGTTTTCCTTTTTGCTTTTTTTTTTTTTTTTTTTTTTTTGTAATGAAGAGCTATTACATCAAAGCAGTTTGGGAGCATTGCTTAAACTGTCTTGTTGAATCTGAACTAGCTATCAAGTTATTCCTCCCACACAGAGCAGAACAGCTTGGTCCTGCTGTTTAGGGGTCCTTGCCAGCTGCAGAGACGGGAAAGGATATATTTTCTTTTCCTCTTGTTCTATTTTCCTCTGTGCAAGTTTGTAGCTTCGAGAAAATGTAATTCAAGAAAACTCCCCCCCACAAAAGGATCCAGGACCAAAAAAATAGGGAAAAAAGAGACCAACACATAGCATGGCAGAGCCCTTTTAAATACGAATATTCAGAAAGAACAAATTCTGAAATATTTAATCTGATCAGTATTTTTTTTTCTAATTCCTTTTTTTTTTATTCAAGCAAGTGCATGCCCAACTTGAAGAATAACATGCAGAAGAACTGCTATTGCAAATATGTCACAGTTCTTATTTGGATCAACTCACATTGTTAAGAAGTGAAGTCAATGAGAAACTGCCCAAGCTAAAAGCCAAGGAGTGTGCTGTGCTGAGATTATAATATCTTATAAAATAATAAGAGCTCTAGGACACATGAATTTAGCTGAAGGTTCTGTTTCCCTCCTTCCCTTAAATAAATGACACTGGAGCAAACACCTTTCAGCCTTAGAGTTGGCAGTTAACTTTTTCTGATATACTTTTTTAAATATCCCTGTCATCACAGGTTCCTCAGACCAATACATAAAACTGCCTTAAAAAGCCAGTGAAATCAATGCCTAGCACACTCTGAAGCAGTCTCTGGAAACCAGCATGGCTGCAGTAAGAAGCCAAAAGGCAGTGTCATGCCTCAAGAGAAGAAAGGTGTGTCACCAGTAAGTAAACAAACTCAAAGAATGTTACTAATCAGCAAATATTTTGTGCTATTTCCATAATGAAACCCCACTTCTGTAAAGAACTTTTCATCCTCAAAGCCTAGGGCTAGAACAGGTAATTTACAACTCAGCTCCTGGAGAAGCATCACCTTATACATGCCATGTGGGTTGTTCTTGACATTTGTTCTTTCCAGAGATGTCCTGTCCTGGGATGGAGGAGTCATCAGCAGGTACCTAACAGTTAATTGGCTCAATTCAGCAATTCAGGAAACTAAAAAGCATTTATGAACAACCATAGCATATAATGATGCTTGACCTAGCATATTCTAACACATACTCTTGCCAATGTTCTACTCAAATTGTCCACAAACCCAGGTTATATTCAAATGTCCTGTTAAAGATTTAAGGTGACACTGCAAAGGTAGATTTCAAAACTCTTGCAAACATTATGAGCCAATGTACTTTAACCTACTACATGATTACTCTTATTTACTTGATTAGTCCATTTACTCTCATTTACTTAATGAGTCACATGGAATGTTTAAGGATATGTTTACAGTAAAATGCAAAACCAAAGCAGATGTTTGAATTCATCTAACATGAAGGCAGTCTTCAGGTTAGTCAAACATAAAAACTCCTCTGTACCTCTATTTTGTTTTACGAAAAAAAGAACATGAAAAATAGGTAACCAAAAGGGCAACATATACTGAGGAAAAGTATTTCATAACCGAGTATAACCTACCACCAGCATCTTATCCCAAGATACAGGGCTTAAGGTATCTTAACTCAAAAATTTCTAGGTAATTTGAACTCTTGAAGCAAAACACAAGACAGGTAATTTCAGATATACAGGAACCAATTCAAAAAGAGCTTTGTACATCAAAACTAGACCTTTGAAATTAATCTGTAAATAAAATGCAAGTCTAAAGCAGTTCAAGATACCATTAGGAAAGCAGGAAGTCATTAGCCCATTCCAGAGGGATCAGGGATACCTCCAGTAACAGGTTCAAAATGAGACAGATCTGGGTTGAAATTTTCACATCCCAAGACAGCGTTACAAGAAAAAAACATATTACATTTTCCAGCTCATTCCCTAATTAAGTGAAATAAGTACCAAGGCGGAAGTGTGATTGTAGAGATACATGGTGCCAAACTAATATTTTAGACCTATTGCATGCTTGAATCAACAATACTGACCACCAGGCACCCTAACTGCATCTTACTCTGTGCCTGGCCCTGCCATGTCCCTGTTTCAATCCCTTCCCTGACCGTATATCTGGTATTGGGGGTAGTCAGGATCTTCCAAAAAGATCTCGTTGTCCATTCTGCTTTTATGATACCAAAGTAGAACCAGCTATTGCTGACAGGTGTATGTCCAAAAACCCTGGTGAAAGCATTCAGTGATGGAGATGTTCATCCCTCTGCTCAACTATCTCTGCCATTAGATGGCTTTTTTTCAGTCCTAATGTATTTTAACCACTACCTCTTCCCTGTTGCAGACCTGAAAAAAACCCAGATAATTTATAGACTCAGTCCTCTCCTGCAGGCTTTCAAAGATTTGAGGATTGCTGCCACATCCTACTCCTGTGCCTCTGTTTTTCATTTTCCTTGCTGCACTGAACAACCCCACTCTTTCACTCCTTTTATTTTGGCCATTAAAAAAAAATAATTTCTTTGTACTGTCTTCAGGTGGTCTCAGATGGAGAGAAAGAGGCACAGGAAAATCTCAGGAAAGGAAGAAGTGGGCACAGCCTGGTTTTGCACTTCTCTGCATGCTGATCAAAAGCCCTGGTATGATGGGAGCAGATCAATTCACAAGAGATGAGAAACACTCTACCCCAGATCAAAGGAAGAGCAGAGGAGGAAACAGAAGTCTGAAGTATAATCCAATTCTTGTCTGTTCACATGCACTGGCCATCACAGGGGTAAGACTAAGAGTGGTCTGTCAGGTCACAGATTCATCTTTTGTAGGCAAAGAGCATGGAAACATCTTTAATAGCTGTCTAAAGAAGCAAATAACCAGAGTTTTCTACGTTGGCACAGAAGTATGGTACTTTTTATATGTGTGGACAGTCAGCGGGACATGGAAAGTTGGGTTTTGTTTTGTTTGCATGCCATGGTATGAGAGACGTGAATTCTGGGCAGCTGGAAGTGTGGAGTATTTTCATGGAGGAGTAACAAATCAAACCAAAACCTGTGTGAAACCTCAGTTCAACCTAGAAGACATCACAACCTTTGCATAAATGTTAGGGTCTATATTCTATCTAATCTGTAGATGAATCAGTGGCTCTGCAAGTTGCTGTCATTTACTTATTTTACGTGCATGTGGGCTTATAGACAGATGAGATAACCACAGCTGCTAGACTGATAGACTCCTGACTATTAGTTTCAATAGGAGATTGGTCTCACATACAACTATCTCACAAATACACACTTTTGTCTTTTAAACCAGGTTCCCAGTGACATTTGAATATCTACTTGTGCAAAGTTTGTCTCAGTTTTTTTTTCCACTGACAGAAAAGTCTTGATCATTGAAAGAACTTGCCAGAAGAAAGTTTCTGATTTTTCACAAAAAGATATTTTCTTCTGCAACTTTAATTTTTTCCACTAAGATGTAAATAAATTTCCTCCACTAAAAATATTTCTAGCACTTACAAAAACTTAAAAAAAATTTGCCATTTCTTGATACAATCATGAGTTTGAACACATGCCTTCCCCCCGCCACTTTCCCCCTACAACACAGAGGTTTTCTGCTCTCTTGAATCTTTATTTTGAGCAGTTTTTCAACTGTGTATTTTTTCCTGTTTTACTCTCTTCCCACTCAAGCATACAAATACTGAGCAGAGCAGAACAGAACGGACTAATTATTCATAAAAGGATAGAAAAATATTCCAGAACCTGATTCCCACTTTGTGTGGCATTAGGTGCACTTGGTAAGGAAGCTGTTGTGCTCAGAAAGCTCTTCAGCCACCACTTTTAAATAAATCAGAGACCGTGAATCAGCTGCAGCAGTTCACAGCCAGGGAAATTCGTGTAAACTGAAATCAATAATGATTTAAACCACGGTAGCAAGCCCCCAGCTCCGGGCATGCCACCCAGTCAGTTTCCAGGACAGAGGAAGAATGAATCACTCGGACAGGAACATCTGACTCCACCTCTCCATGAATCATCAGACCTCTTGAGCCTGTACCCTTGAACATCTGGCTCTTCCTGAGCTGCTCCAATGTAAACATTGTAAAATTCAACCTGAAGGAACCTGCAGCATACCCAAGCCACACTTCTGCATCTTTTTAAAAACAAAAGCCAAATTAAACAAACTCCCAACTTTCAACACATGGAAGAGTATTTTGCTGAATTCATCATTGTTAGCAACCACTTTTCTCATTTTGGAGCTATGAAGACAGCTGAAAAACATATGATTTTTTTAGGAACTTTTTTCTCAAAGTTGTAGGCCCTTACCCCATAGGGAATATCAAGAAATGTGTGATTTGGTGAAAGCAAGCATCTGAAAGCGGCCATGACTTAATAAAAAAAAATAAATCAGAATTTGAGATAATGTATGGGATTCATCCCAGAGTGATGAGAGAGCTGGCAGATGAACTTGCTATACCACTTTCCATCATTTATCAGAAGTCTTGGAGCACAGGTGATATCCCGGATGACTGGAAGTTGGTGAATGTGACCCCCATGCACAAAAAGGGTCGGAAGGATGATCCAGGAAACTACAGACCTGTTGGCCTCACCTCGGTCCCAGGAAAAGTTATGGAACAGATAGTGCTGAGCGCTATCATGCAACACCTGCAGGATGGACAAGAGATCAGGCCCAGCCAACATGGATTTAGAAGGGGTAGGTCTTGCTTGACCAACATGATCTCATTTTATGATCAGGTAACTCGCTTGGTGGATGAGAGGAAGGCTGTGGACGTGGGGAAGATGGCAGCAAGAGGTTTCGATAGAAATATTCTCTGCTGGGTCAGGAACTGGTTGGACGGCCGGGCCCAGAGAGTGGTGGTCAATGGTGTCTCATCTAGTTGGCGACCAGTTACTAGTGGTGTCCCCCAAGGGTCGGTGCTGGGTCCGGTCCTGTTCAACATTTTCATTGATGATATAGATGATGGGATTGAGGCCATCATGAGTAAATTCACAGATGACACCAAGCTTGGAGCCCGTGTTGATCAGTTAGAGGGTATGAAGGCCCTGCAGAGAGACCTGGACAGACTGGAGAGGTGGGCAGATTCCAATAGAATGAAATTTAATAAGTCTAAATGTCGGGTTCTGCATTTTGGTCATAATAACCCCAAGCAGAACTATAGGCTGGGAAAGGAATGCTTGGAGAGTGGTGAGGTGGAAAGAGATTTGGGGGTATTAGTGGACAGCAAACTCAACATGAGCCAGCAGTGTGCCCAGGCAGCCAAAAGGGCCAACGGCATCCTGGCCTGCATCAAGAATGGAGTGGCTAGTAGGTCAAGAGAGGTTATCCTTCCACTGTATTCGGCACTGATGAGACCACATCTCGAGTATTGCGTTCAGTTCTGGACCCCTCAGTTCAGGAAAGATGTCGAGGTGCTGGAACAAGTTCAGAGAAGGGCAACTAAGATGGTAAAGGGTCTTGAAGATAAGCCTTATGAGGAGAGGTTGAAGGAGCTGGGTCTGTTTAGCCTAGAAAAGAGGAGGCTGAGGGGTGACCTTGTTGCTGTGTATAACTATCTAAAATGAGGTTGTAGCCAGGCAGGGGTTGGTCTTTTCTCCTTGGTCTCTGGGGACAGGACGAGAGGTCATAGTCTTAAGCTTCAGCAGGGAAAGTTTAGGCTTGATATTAGGAAAAGGTTTTTTACTGAAAGAGTGATTCGGATGTTGAATGGGTTGCCCACAGAGGTGGTTAAGTCACCAACCCTGGGTGTGTTCAAGGGGAGGCTGGACGAGGTGCTGAGTGACATGATCTAGATGTAGATGATAGGTTAGTTGGATTATAGGTTGGACTAGATGATCTTCAAGGTCCTTTCCAGCCTTATCTATACTGTTATACTGTGTGATACTGTGATAAGGTAGAAACTCTTACTTCTTTCTATGCTTTTGGAAGATAAGATTCAGAATATTAGACAAAAGGTCAAATTAATCTTTAACATATATTTGTCAAAACCATAATTCTGTAGCAACAAAGTCAGATTTAACTTTTCTTTGAAGTTTTATTACACACATATATGTGTTATTTTCCACACAAATATTTCTGCAAAACCCAAAGCACATTGTCACTATTGCAGAACTGATTCTGAGGTCACATGAAGGCAATTAATCATTTATTCCATTGGACTTGGAATTACAGCGAGACAAATGGGTTCATCAGAATTACAGCCCCTTAGCTGCAATAAATAAAAGATATATTCAAATCCGTGAGCAATTTCCTATTACTTAATTCTTCATTTTCATTTCCCCACAAACATTACCCAAATAGAAATTAAAGCACTATGGCTGAAACTGAGAAGTTCAGGAGTCCATAAAAGGCACAAGACTAATGTTCTCTATGTGATGGCAAATTACACTTCTTTGTGTGCATTACAATACTTTTACAAGAGTTGCTATGTAAAAAGAAAATACTGATGATCATTTAACACAGTAAGAATTCACTTAAATGAACTGCCAGAAGAACAGAACTCTTAAAATAATTGATTTTTCCCCACATCAGATGAAAAATGCATAACACTGTGCAATGAAGTCCGTTTGAGCAAAAGTCATTTTCTGTCCATTAAAAGAAACATAAAATACATTGGGGTACTTAATTAAAAGCCTTAGAACCGATTTTCACACCATAAATTTACCAAACACACAAAATTTAAGTAAAATACCTTAATTAATTATTTTACTAAATCTATGGGGCCTCCCAAATATAAGTGTAGAAAATTTACATTCACTACAGTTTGAAGAATACAACCATCATTAAATAATAAATTCATAACAGTTGCTGCCTCAGTGTTTCTGCCAGCATGCTGATGCCTTATATTTATGGAATGTATGGAGTGATTTGGAAATGACAGCTATCTCATGACAGGCAATATCAGCAGGCAGCCTTTGAAAAAAATCTATACTGACCTCACCTCCATCCAACACCTATTGACAGTTGTCACTCAAACCGTGATATCACATAAACACTTTCCGATCTGCGGCTTAAGTTTCCATAGTAGGGCAAAATCCTGTTAACTTCTGACCCACCTCTCAGGCATCCTTTCTGTTGTATTCATGTTTGCAAACTGCTTACAGGTTTTTTGAGACAGAGCATGTATGGCTTGTACAACACCTGCACACCCTGCCCTTTAAGTTTCTTCTTTTAAACCCTAGTCAGAAACTTGCTGCTAATCAAAAGTAAAGAAATCCACCTCTGAAAAAGACACAAACTAATCCAGAGGGAAAAAAATTGTATGTTGTTTGAATGTATTCTATGAAAGATTTGCAGAACTTTTGGTCTCTTCCACTATCTGTTATAGGTGGTTCAGTTTTCCCTGTTACCTCTTCTTTTTATCTCAATACTCTGGGTAGTTCCAGAATGCTGTGATGAAATAATGAACCAAAAAAGCCACATTGTAGATATCACCTAGACTATAAAGAGAGATGAGGAAACATGAAATCCTCTCTGATTAGAAAACTTAGGACCTCCATATGAAGGCGGCAGAAAATGAAAAGTTCACAGTGTTATAAAAAGAATGATCCACAGCTGCAGCAAGGAATTAACATCCATGTATATCACAGCTGTTGATATAATCTTATAATGAGAGTTTTTAGTAACATGGATTATGGATGACTCTTTATAGCTACATCTATCTGCCCCTATGCAAAACTTTAGGTCATTTATAACAAATTGGGGAATGACGTACTTCAGTCTCTGTCAAATATTTAAAGGAAATAACATTCGTTTCTCTCTTCTTTTCCAGCACTTGAGTAACAACTGCAAAAGGCTCAATATTCCAACAAATTTAATAGCACAGACAGGGGTCAAATACTATAAAGCCTTAATCTGGCCTTTCTCATGCATCTAAATGACTGCATCTTACTTGAAAGGGATGGATCTCTTGGGCTACATACAAAACATGCCCCTGGATGAGTAATTTCTTTGTCTTTTCCTCTCCATCTCAAATGGTGCATGCATATCTAAGTTACATTTTGCATTCTGAGACTAAATACAAAATACAGAGGAATGACAAAGAACTTCAGCCAGTTTTCTGAAGTAAACAGAAACTTAGTTTTATAACTGAACTTTTTTAATGCTTTTAATTCACAAGAACTGAGAAATAAGATATGGTCTTTGCGCAACTGCAGTAGATATGGATCTAGAATGAAAGGCTGTCCTATAAAATTAGAGAGAGTTTGGAGATATGGATTTATTCTTAAGGATATATTCCTTCCTGGATGTCAGGTGCCATTTGTCACACCCTGGATTTTGCTGTCCATCAGGATATAGGTGAAAAAAAAAATTTAAACTGCTTCATAGCTCAAGGAATTTAGTCAAGAGACATTTTTATACAATAGAGAAAGAAGTCACTATCCATTAACGAAGAATAAAAGATACAGGCAAATCTATATTAGTGTGCATATGTACTGTGGCAGGATGCACAACACGACATTTCTTGAAGAAGTACTGGTGGAGAGTAAGCTGCATCACCACTAAAAATATCACACACTTTCGGCCTGCCTGGTTTGATGCAAGGGTGTAGTAATGCTTTTTGATTGCAACTGGGCTAGAGAGACATAATAGCAACTCCTGAATCTTTAGGTATCATTAGTTCATGAATTTATTTACTCTGTTTTACTTGCAGACTTGAAATTGCATTAAAGATGCAAAACAATCTCTTTCTAGGCTCTGGTCCTGAAATTGATACCACATGGCCAGACTGCTGTGTCCACACCAAGTTCCATGGACTTCACCATGGCTCTAGGCAGAGTGTCATCAGTTTGCTTACACACTGCAAGATAAAATCTCAAGTTCACTGACACTATGAAGAAGTGTTATTAAATAAAATGTACACAAGACTTTTCTCTTTATTCCTAGGATAGTTTAGAAAGAGGAAGAACAGCTTCACAATGAGACCATCATAACATCCACTGACCCATTGCTGAGTTCACACCTGACCTTGGCCACCACCCATTGCCAGCCCCAAACAGACACATTTCTTTCGTCTCCTTCCATCCCTTGGACCTTCCGCAGCTGGAAGTGAGAAATTGGTACCAGTGTGCTGCTGTTTTATTGCATGTACTCATGTGTGCTGTGGGTCCAAGTTCATGTAAATTAATCTCATCTGTGAAATTTCACTTCCATTGTGTCAGTCTGGTTTTCACTCTCTTCAGACAGTCTAAGATGCAGGTACGTAGTTGTGTGACTGGAAACACCAACCCATGGAAACGCAATGGCCCTTTAAGTCGAACAAAAAAGACAAACTTGAGATTTAACTGTTTTCAGGATATTCTGGAGCTCTGTGCTGGTTCATTAGTACAACTTTCCTGAAATGCTGACTCTGAGCCATTAAAAATGAAAATGTATGGCTGTGGTAACAGACCTGCTCTATATGTTGTCTGTTGTCCCAGCAGTAGCACTTCTAGATTCTCTGGGGTGATGTCATGACCACATGGTGTCTCCCAAAAATGTAGAAGGAAAACACAGATAGAATTGAGGTTGTCTAGCACCAGTGTGTGTATATTATTTCTCTGAAAGAAAATTATGTTTTTTTCATTCATCTATCATGAATTATGAACTACAGGCAATAATATACTCATGACAGAAAGATAATTTCTAATTCCATTTAAACAGAGACTTTTATTTCATGTATGTAAAGTAAGAAATATACACACATATATGTAAATATATATAAAAACTACATAAAATGTGGGACTTTTCCCAGGAGTGTCACCACAATCTGAGTGATTAATTACAAGGAAGTAGAAGCCAACTGAAAAGAGATGTAGAACATATCCTATTCCTATTTTCCCTTCCCACAGCCTGGTGCTGCTAATTTAATTTTCTTAACTTAGTGACGATTATGGATGTAAATCTGACAGTGTGTAAAAACCAAAATTAGGAAGCAAATAGTAATGGTTGGGTTGGTACCAACATCAAATGATGCTTTTAGCATCGCATCTGATTAGTTATCTGACTATCTCTGTGGGAAGAGGCACTCATGGTCATCTTTGAAAAGAAAGTAGGATGAAGATTCTCACTATCAGGGAATTTATCTGCTAGGAGTAAATTAAAAGCTGAAATAACACCTTCTTCAGTATTGCAGGAGCCAGACATGAAATTAGGATGTGGTGATGTTAGGCCAGGTGCTGCATAACTCCACAAACCTCTTACTCAGTTTTATACATCAGGGACACGCTTTGTGGGAATTAAAGGTCTTGGTATGTCTAGCAGAAAGAGACCAAGGGTGTAAATAAATGGTGTTTCCTAACATGCCATTGTTAGGAGACATCAGGGAGACAAAAGAGTTGCTTAAGCTCAAGGACAGTGTTCATATATTAAGAAATGGTTGATGGGCCCAACAGTCTACAAACTGGAACTAAGTTTCTGAGATTCAGAGATACAAGAGTCCTGAACTATCTTCTACTTTTCTTTCCACCTCAGAATGGGGGTTTATTATATTTTTAAATAGAACAATATGAAATAAATGCCTGTGGCAGTACAGGCACTGTTTCAAAAGCCAAGAGCCTTCTTCTAACCCTACATCCCTACAAAGGGAGAAGGAGGAAGAATGTAAAATAGTGCATGGGTTCGACTTACCACGAGGAAACATGATTCTTGTTAAACAGCTTGACAAGAATATTGTGGTTTGGGTGACAGAAGGGCAGTAAGGGGAAGGGTTGTGGAGGGTCACATTGCTTTGCAGTCCAGGGCATGTGGTGGCCTCAAGCTTTATGAACACTTACTACCATGGGATCTATTATCTGCCAGGAACCACTGATGCCTGAATTATTGTTTTTCAATAAAAATTGCAGCTTTGGTACTTAACCCAATAACCAGATTGTTGCATTCCCTTCCCACACTGAACTGGGATCAGCAGTGAAACAGAAAGCAAGATAGCTAACCCCATCCTCCTGCCTTGGCAGAGACATATATATGGCAGCTCTATGCTCAGACAGGCCAGGGACAGAGTAAGTTCAATTGGCTGTCTAAGAATGCACCACCACAAACCACAGAAATGTCCGTGCTAGGCACAAAGTATAAAATGTACCCTGATTGGAAGCGTAGTAGAGTCATAATATCAGGGAAAAGGAAGACAGAGGCTAATGAAGCCCCTGTAATTTAAAAAAGACAGAACAACCACAACAAGAAAAAAAAAAGGAAAAAAAAAATCAAAATTTCTCTCTAGACTAACCATGTGTTGCAAAAACTTACAAGAAAAAAAATACAACCACCAAACCATGCTGCTTACAAATGCCTCTATGAATGTAAACTCATTACTCATTTATATATGAAGTGAAAAATATTAAGATAAATGATGCTATTTACTGGCATGATGCACCTAACATCAAAACAGATGTGTATTTTCAATGTAGGGTGCATTAAACACATTATCCAACTTTCAAAATACAATAAGTGATTTATGTTAGAGGTTAAATATGGCCGTGCAGCAACTAAAAATATAATAGAAAAAACCCCAAATAACATAGAGCAGCTTAGCACAACTGAATACAAAGTCAGCATAAAGCTCAGAATTAACCAGAAAACTGGAAAATAAACATTAGATAAATCCTTTTTTTGGGGTATTTTAGGCAGAATATTTTTGTTTTTTACAAATGCTTACAATGTTTTCCAGAATTTCATCTGGGGCCCTACTACTCAGACTCAAACATATTTGACAACCAAGAAAAACTTCTAGAGTGTATTTTGTCAGAAGATCCAGCGCAAAAGTATATTTTCTGAAAAATGCATAAGCCAAGATTTCTGGAGTTCAGTAGAATGTCTTCCAACCTTGGATTTTCCATATTAAAACCAAAATAAAGTAGCCATCCCTCTACAACCTGTCCCAAAGGTGACACTCGGTTTCTCCCATAACCCAGGGGAGTAGAGAAGATGAACAAAGTTTTTAAAATAGGCTTCCTCAAATTTAACTACAAGATAGAGAGAAAAATATCTCCAGCCATTCTGCTTTCCTTAATAACCTCATCAAATAAAAGCTTGTCATGACTCAGTTAAGACAGCCTAGGCACAATGGTTGTCCTTGGTGCAGTGGCTCCCTCAAAGGAGACTGGAAGAGTTCTTTCACTGGAAATTTTACCTGTTGCCAGCAGGGCAGTTCCACCTTGGATGGCTCAGTTTGATCAGAAGGGCTTTGTTTCCTCATTAAACAGCCATTTTAACCCTGATTTGCAGCCACCTGTCAGCCAAAGCAGCTAGCTGGTACTCACACTGTACTCTAAAAAATACAGATGGCCAGAGTTGCTTTAAATTTATGGGCAGTGAGTAACGTTAATGGTAGCTCCCTTATGAGAATTAGCCTGGGAGCAGAGTGGTGGCTCTGCTGGAGGGTTACACTGGTTGATATGGGAATAATCGCTGCAGGATGGTAGATCTTCACACCCACCTTCTGAAAACCGGGTAGAGAAAGGAATTAGCTCAAAAAAGGACTTAAGATTGTTTATATACTCTGTTAAGGGCATTGAAACAAAAAGGAGGGGTTTTAAAACAAAATAAGGAACTCCAGTATATTATGGGGATGTAGGGAAACCTCATTTTGGTATACAGTAGTAGTGCTATCATCTCTGACACATATGAATTGTCCTGAGCTTACAAACACTGAGCTCAGTGAGTGATATTAAAAATCTGGGTTTTTGAAGGAAGAAGGCTGTCAATATTCAGGAAGTTGTTCCAAGAAAAATTTGCTTCATTAGCCATGGGTCTGAGGCCCCCTCTGAGAACATATCATCACCTCGAGGGTAAGGAGAGGCAGATCGGGTGAAAGCGTAGGAATGTTCACCAGCTGGACCACCAAAACAGGCAGCAGGTGGTCGGGAAGCAGCCTGCTGAAGATGCAGCTGCTTGGCTCTGCAAAATGGGAAGAGCTGTCCCAGGAAGGCATGCTGGAAAAGCGCTCCTGCAGGAGAACAGTGCTGTGTGAGGGAGAGTTTATACGGATTCAATAGGCCTGGGTGGTGAGGACGGGTTGTCCAGATCTTCCCAGAGCCACCCAGGGACTGTGTAGTAACTCAGGGGGGCAGTGTCTACCTGGTAGGTGCACTCTGAGAAATGCTTCCTTGTCTTGCTTCCAGTGGGGCATAAACAAATTGCTTCATTCCTATGTGGTGCAATACCCTTCCTATTAAGTGTTCAATCACCAGCACCCAGTTGGAGGCAGGGTGTGAGCTCACTCCTCTCACACTCTTGCTTTGCCTCGCTGGCAGGACAATGGAGCTTTGCACTGTTAAGAACTGCCTGGCTCTTCAGGACGTTGCTGTCTCTTTGTGGTGTATTACATTGCTGCACTCTCCAGTCCTAGAGGCTGTAGAACATGCGAGATCTTGGAAACCCTGAAGATGTAAACGACCTCTCTCTAGCCTGGCTCAGATACTCACAGACATTCATTTCCCACTGCTCCTTCAAAGCAGAAATTCCTCTTCTCCACATGGTATGTCTAATGCTGGAGCACACAGACCTTTGTTGTCTCATAGATTAAGAAACGGATTCGGTTTTATTTGTTCTTCTGGGAACCATGGAATCACACACAGAATCACAGAATCACAGAATATTATGAGTTGGAAGGGACCCACAAGGATCATCTAGTCCGACTCACCATCTAACACCCGTAAAGAGACCGAGAGCACATCGCAGAGCATAACACCAACCTAGATCCCTCACAGTCTAGCAGAATCAGCTGTAAATTGGAGAGATCTGCTGTTCCTGAGGCTACTCTCAGCTGAAAGTGTCTCAGCCGCTGCTTTCATAAATCTGCTGACCAGATAGGACCTGAAATTAGAGTTGGACTGGTGAAAAGACTGATCAATAAGTTTGAGCACAACTTTTATATATTTAGAAAAAAAGAATTCTGATTGGTTTCTCATGACTGTGTTTATGCATGCTCCCAGCTGCCCATTACAGTTCACGTCTCACATAAAATCATGAGGAGAAAAAACAAATCAAAATTATTCCAGCTACTCTCCCTCTTTTGAAAGGTGATTTTAAAAATGTCTTTTTTAACTGTAAACACCTGAAGGACAATCAGATGCAGGAGTGTTGGAGACCACATGAAATATTTGGTGTTACACAGCATCACAGAAGTCTGAGATAAACATACAAGAGACAAGTCTAGCTAGAGATAAGACTAGCTAGTGTTATTTGTGGGTAGAGTCTGTTGAATGGAATTACACAATCATTTAAGTTGGAAAAAAGATCTGTAAAAAGATCATTTAGGTTGGAAAAGACCTTAAAGAGTATTGTGCTCAACTCTTAACCCAGAACTGCCAAGCCCACCACCAAACCATGTGCTTAAGTGCCACATATGCACATCTTCCAGGGTTTGTAACTCAACCACTTCCCTAGGCATCCTGTTCCAGTGCTTCACAACTGCTTCCATGTACAAACTTTTCTGGTAGGTGTATCAGAACACAGTCCACCTCTGTGGCCAGCTTTTAGTAGGTGCTGTTCACTGTGCTGGGGTCAGCAGGAATGATGTGTTATTAAAGTTTGTTATCATCCAGTTTAATCCTTTCTATCCAAATCTGTATAAAATCCATTTTATTTGTAATATTCTGAACTTATTTTGTCTCAAAGAACAGGCTAGGAGTTATCTTGCTATCCTAAGACTTTGGGATAAGCAGAGCATGGTACTCTTAGCATGGTATTCTGAAAGCATATCAATGCCCAGAACAAAAGCCCAGCAAATCCTTAAAATTAGTTGACAGCCTTCAAAAACTGTGTATAATGTAATTCTATAAGCATACCTTTCAAAACCTGTCTATTATTCCTTAATAGTTGTGCCAGGCCTTGCAGACCAGGTGAAGAATTCACTTTCCATGCAGGAAGTTTTGTCAGGCTTCTGAGTCAAATCCATTACACTGAGAAACACAATGAACCAGGTCATGTAAAAACCTGTAATGCATGAGATGGATGCACCGTGTGTTTTACAAAATTTTGTGTACAACTGGCTTTTGATTTGTTCTGTGATAGGAAGTTTCATTCTCCTGCAATTTAGCAACTGACATGAATAAAATTTTTCAACTGATTATTTCTCTTATTCTCCTCCATAATGTTAATGAACCAATTTCCTCAGATTTCACCTCTTATTTCACCCTCAATCCCTCAAACAAGTCTGTAGACACTAGACTAAGGGAACAAACCCCAACCCTATCCTTACCAGTATTTAACAGCATTAACTGGGTGTGCAGATTCACACCTCAGTGAGGAATAGGGTGAAACATGGAAAATTGCCATCTTTGCAGATGCTACTAGCTGACGTGGCAATGAGGCAGATTGCTGTGAGGACAGTGGTACATCTGCTGCCCTGTTTATGGCAATGAACCAGGGTCTATCCTTAGTTCCAACTTCCTTGTGCTGCTCATGTAGTGTAAAGGGATGCTAATAAGGTCACAAATACCTCACAAAGAATTAACATTTTGAAGAAGAAAAGAAATTGTGCTCAAAACTCAAGCCTGCCAGACCTGAGTTTCCTTCATGTGTGTCCTTCTCTTATTCCTATTATGTGATGAAGGGTAAACTTTGGAAGAAGTGGTGTACTGCTACAGTCATCCACTAATGCTCTATTCCAAAATTACAGTTTTCCATAGCTTGGGAATTCCTGTTTTCCATGGGGATGGAGTGAAATGCCTTTAAAACACCTCCTAGGAATACACTGAAGGGAGTCCTCACACAGGAAAGAATCTAACCCCAAAGCTTTGAAAAGAAAAAAGAAAAAACCTTTGATCTTGATAATTTGCTATGGCCTGAGTACACAGCTCAGGGCAGAAACATTGGCCTCTGCTATCTGCAGAGCCTGGGATGGCTGCATGCCAAGCAAGACCTCTGGAGTCCAAGCATAAGTGTGGCTCCAAATAACACCGGCTACCAACAGCCCGGAGGGCAGGAGTGCAAGAGCCGAGAGTCAAGTGGGGCAAGCAGTGCCTTTGCCGTGCATCCCGTTTTGGCAACAAAATGAGGTGTTGATTTTGAGAATGCCATCTCTAAGTTGTGTCTCAAAATAATATAATCCTCTTATTTCCTGCTTCATCAGTTTTAAGGTTGCTTTGGTCTTCTGGGACAGTGTAAAGCTGCAGTAGCTCCATAGGGGAAAATCTTGGTTTCCTCTTAGAGCAAAGCTTGACTGTCTGAGATGTAGAAAGAAATAGGAATCTCAGTAACTCTCTGAAAGTGCAGTAATCTTTGTGCCTGCAATTCTCTCCTGGCCTGGATGCTAAGGCAGCTTTTAATGAGGATTTGGCTTTGAATGCATGTTTCCATGAAATGCTTACAATCTTATTTTCCAGCCTCCACAGTAATACCTATGCCCACAAAAAAATAAAATGCTGTGTACAAATATGCAGAATCACTTGCCAGTTCTTCAGCTTTCAAGCCCTTCCAAGGGCTCCAACAAGGTAACATTAGAGGCAGAAAGAGGAAAGCTAAGATGCTGACACCCAGAGCAAGAAACAAAGCATATATTACATCGTTTTTTCAGGTCAGATCTTCATTCTGGCATTGAAGACAGAGCTATAGATGGACAAAAAGTGTTTATTACTCAGGCAGCAAGAGGACAACAGTGAAAGGATCAGGCACTGTTAAACTAGGATACAGCTGTCCCCAGAGAACTTGATTCTAGCCAGTAGGCTTTGGCAAGCAGGACACCTCATGCAATAGCTGTGTTTTGCTGTAGATGATTGCCTAAATCCCAGCTTAAAGTAGTTGAAATGTCAGTCTGATAAGTCTAGGAGAGAGAGACAAAATTAAGTAAAAATTAGGTAAAAAATCTGTTCTAGTCAATTTGTTATGAAAAGAAACATATAAGGAATGAATGGACATCACCTTTTTGCTTCCTTAAGGTTAAACAAAATAATAGGAGATGATGGGAAGGAAAAAAGACATGCTGGAATGATGAAGAGAGGAAAACTGCTAGATCTGGATCATTCATCCTAAAATTAAGAAGTCTAATAACGATCAGAGGAGTACCAAGAGATCACGCAACATTGAATCATAGAATTTACCGAGTTGGAAGGGTTCCATCAGGATGATCAAAATTCAACTCCTGTCCCTGCACAGGACACCTGAAGAATCACACCTGTGCCCCAGAGTGTTTTCCAAATGCTTCTTGAACTCAGACATACATGTTTGATGCTGTGACCACTTCTAGAGAGAGCTAGTCCCAGTGCCCAACCACCCTCCAGGTGAAAATCCCTTTCCTGTGTTCAACCTGGAGAAAAAGATGCTAAGAGATGACCTCATTGCTGTTTACAACTACCTGAAGGGAGGTTGCCACCAGGTGGGTGTACAGTTAAACCCCCTCCATTGCGAAGAAAGGGACAGGCCAAAGGCATTGCGAAACATTAAACTCGCAAAGAACTGCAGGTTGTTAATATGCATGCAGGCCACACTCATTGCTCCACCCGTGGAACTCCGAAGCACTGCGGACAATTCTTTGCTCCTTCCTGTAGTCTGTTGCGGCACAGGCGAGCAAAGGGAGCTGTTTCTGAGTGGCTGATGTGACCGCAGTCCAAACCCCGCGCTGCTCCCCCCCCAGCCACCTGGTCTGACCCCAGTGCTAACGCCGACCCCGGGGGACCCGCGCCAGCCCGCACGTGCTCGCCCCGCCTCCGCAGCAGGTAAGGGGCTCTGGTCAGCATTCCTGGAGCCTGGAAACACCTTAACTTTGCAATACCCCATGCACTTATGGCGGGGGGGAGGCGTTGGTATGGGAGTTTCTTTCCCTTTAACATCCACCAGTCCTGGCAGAGGCAGTACTGCCCAGGCTTTGACTGGGCTTTGAGTAACAAGGAATGGCATGTCTTGTGGTGGTGCTGCACTGGGTCTCAGCGGAGCACACAGGACCGGGGCAGGGACCGAGTCGGGGCTCTAAACGCCACTGCGAGCTGCAGTAAATCGTTCACGCCGGGGGAGCCCACTGCCGGCGCGCGCCGGAGCCGCCCATCGCCGCGGGACTGCCGCCCTCCCAGCACACAGCTTGCCTCACTTTGGTGAGGCAGTCTCCCTGTTCAGGGACCGGGGGCACGGTGCTGCCATTGTGAGCCCCCTCCCTGCAGGGCGGGGTGAGTCCCGCCCCACAGGCACTGCGGCACCACCTCTCGGCAGAGGAAAGTCAAACTGCGCATGCGTCAGGCAGCTGGGCTCACGGACTGCTGAATNAAAGTAAAACTGCGCATGCGTCAGGCAGCTGGGCTCACGGACTGCTGAATCATATTTGTGAAAAAATTGCTTCGCAAATGGGCAAGGTCGTGAAGGAGAAATCACAATACAGAGAGGATTCACTGTAAGTCTCTTGCCTCAGGCTGCCAGCACCAGAACAAGAGGACCTCAAGCTACGCCAGGGGAGGTAGAGACTGGATGTTAGGAAGAGTTTTTTCACAGAGAGAGTGATCTCTCATTGGAATGGTCTGCCCAGGGAGGTGGTGGGGTTGCCATCCCTGGAGGTGTTTAAGAAAAGACTCGATGAGGAGCTTAGTGACATGGTCTAGTTGGTGGGTGGGCATTCGCTTGGGAGTTGGACTAGATGATCCAGTGGGTCCCTTCCAACTCAGAATAACCTGTGAACCTGTGAACCTAAACCTCCCCTGACACAACTTCATGCTGTTAACAAATAAATAAATGCTATTCACTGACTTCTCAGAAGCTGGCATTATCCTTAAGAAGAAATGAGTAGTAACAAATCATTAAGGTTGTGCTACAAGGTGTTTCTGTACTTCCAAGAAAAGTTAAAGTGATTGAATTTTTCTATACAGGAAAATACAACCTTGAAACATGAGCATTTGTGTTTCAGGGTGAAGCAAAATATAAATAAATCTCAGGAAGTGTCTACATCAACAGAACAAAACATCACAGGGACAGAACTACCTAGAAGGGTCCAAAAGGTAGCTGTCTGTGTAACTCTGTCAGTCTTTGTGACCAGAAAACCCTTTGACATTAACAATTCTACGGGGCAGTGACAGTGACATCAAGTGGATACATTAGTGAATTAAACAACTGAGTTACTCTGATACAGGAGATCCTGTATTTTAATAATGATTCATCTGAAAAGTGCTTCTATCATAAAAGAGATTAAAAAGTGACTTGTCCTTTGAGAGACTTTGTGTTCATGTCTACAACATCCTCCCCTTGTATTTTCATATGGAGGGTAACTCCCACATTATTTATTTGAACAGGAAAAATGGGGAAATTTTGCAAAGAGGCTGAGAAAAGAGTAAAAAATCAGAAGCTTCATCATTCCTGATATGAATAACAATGGTTCATGAATGCAGAATTAGTCCAGGAAAACTCAGATGCATAAAATAGGGCTGCCCCAGGCTGTTTTAACTTCTTCACAACAATGCTGTAGTAGCTATTTAGTTATCCAGTAATGCCAAGCAACTGCTGATGACTTCATTATCCACAAACTATGCATGCATGCACCCCAAATGAGTCCACTGCAAATGTACTCGTGCCATTAAATTTAGGGTAAGGCACCAAAGCACTTTTAAAACATATTTGTACTTTTTAATGAAAAGACTTTTTCTTCTATATGTGGGTAAAAATATTCAAATGTAAAACTTTTGGCATAGCTTTATTCTAAGATAAAGCCACACCATTTTCACCATGAAAGTGGTGGCAGTGTCTCTTTTATCTTCATCTGCCAACACCCTTGTTTCCGTCGTATACTCCCTTGTGACCAACACTCCCATTTCAGCCTAAGTGCCTGCCACTCACTGGAACTTTCTTTATTAGAACATTTTATTAGAGGGTTTGTTCGGCTTACTCAGCACTACTACAGTAACACCATACCAATGAAATCAACAATGATGGTTAAGTGTGGAGGGGACTTTGTGGAATACCCACACCCTCTCTTGGTATTTAAAAACAGGCTTGGATTTCGTTCAGATTTTTGTCAGTATCAGCTTGCTTCCTATAAGGAAAAGTGTTTTGAACATAAGTTAGCTGGTGACAGAACTTTTGATGGCATGGCCCAATAAAAGGTAGTACAGATGTCAGCAGAATTTCGTTCGGATCATCTCCGTTGGCTACAGCTTACCACCACACAGACAGTGTTTGAGTATCGCTTTGTTATGTGTGGATGGAACTCCATAGAAATGCAAAATCATGCATTAGAGCAAGGTATCCTCATGTTTCCCCCATGGAAGGTGTGGCAGTGAGGAGCTGCACTACTGGGCACCAACATCCTCCAGGTATTAAGCAAACATCTCCAGAGACTCTTGCCTCGTCCAATTTTTACAGAAGTGCCAGACTTATTTCCACTCTCTCCATCTAATATCTAATAGAGCCATTACTAGGAGATAATACGGGTTCTTGCTCATGTGAAGTTTAGGACTTTTCCATTACGATGAATCTTTTCACAGTATCACAGTATTGAAAAGGTTGGAAAATATCAAGTGTAAACCTTCTCTACTGAAGCTTAAAACTATGATCTCTTGTCCTGTCTCCGGTGGCCAGGGAGAGAAGACCGACCCCCCCCTGACTACAACCTCCTTTCAGGTAGTTATAGACAACAATAAGGTCACATTTGAGTCTCCTCTTTTCTAGGCTAAACAGGCCCAGCGCCTTCAGCCTCTCCTCATAGTGCTTGGTTTCCAGCCCCTTTACCATCCTAGTTGCCCTTCTCTGGACTTGTTCCAGCACCTCGACGTCTTTCTTAAAATGAGGGGCCCAAAACTGGATACAACACTTGAGGTGCAGTCTAACCAGTGCCAAGTACAGGGGAAGGATAACCTCCCTTGACCTACTGGCCACATCAATCCTGATGCAGGCCAGGATGCCATTGTCCCTTTTGGCTGCCTGGGCACACTGCTGGCTCATGTT
>WEKX01001257.1:43356-66779 GCA_013390025.1 Pitta sordida
GAGCTCAGTGACATGGTCTGGATGGTGGGAGGCTTGGACAGATGGAGTGTGGTGCCCATGGTTCTATGCTTGTGGGCCTGATCCCTGGGTGGGCGTTCACTTGGGAGTTGGACTAGACGATCCAGTGGGTCCCTTCCAACTCAGAATAACCTGTGAACTTGTGAACCCAACACCCCAGTAATAGGACTCATTCCACCACGTTTCAGTGATGACATTTATGTCATATCTTTCCTGATATACCCAAGCTTCCAGCTCCTCCTTCTTGTTACCCATACTTCATGCATTAAAAAATGCACACCTCAGTTGTGTTGGTACATTCATCTTCGGAGTGGATACACCATCCATTACGTCCTTCTGAGAGGCTTTGGTACCGTCCCCTTCCCCCTTCAATCCTAGTTTAAAGCCCTCTTGATGAGGCTTTCTATCTCTCCTTTATCTCCTCCAAGGTACAAATCAAGTTTCCCTGGGAAACTCACTGAAGAAGAGCTTTTCTCCATTTGTTCATCTTGCCCTGTGTAGCTAGGGTGGCTCTCAACTGTGCTCCCTTTTTGGATGAGAACATATGAAAAAAGAAGAGAGTAGCAAGTTTTGACTGGGGCCGTGATGGCCTTTTCGTTCAGCTTTCATCCTTTGAAACAGCATTCTCATAGACTTTACATCTACTGTAAAAGGAGAAATGTCTGTCTTTGACCACTTCTGTATATACATCGTCTGTCTCCTCAGAGGCCTTTGCTGCTCTCCACAGAGGTGCCCAGCCTTTGCTGGAGCAAAGTGACTATACTGAAAATCAATATTAAAGCTAAGCACGGTAATATCCTGTGTGTGCTTCAACTTCCAAGACCAATCATTTTCTGCTCTTGAAGAAATGGTGAGAGGAAATTAGAAATACGTTCTAAAAACCCCCTTTTTTAGCTTATTGTGAATTTATCTTTGCCGTAAATGCATAAGTGAAAGTGGGAGTTAATATTTTTTTTCACTTCAGAAAAAACTTTAGAGACGTATACAGTAGCTCTTGTCTTACTGTTAAGAAGTACCTTGCAAAGGAATTATTTTTGAAAAGGTATAGAGCAAAATAGAATGCAAATACTGTTGTAAGTAAACCTCAGATTACTTGTTTTATGACCACTTTAGGTTTCTGGGGGAAAAAAAAAAAAGAACTCGGAGAAACTCTTTTCTATTGTAGGACTGTGAGCGATATGTTCTAATGCTTTAAAGAACATTTGCTAATGTTTCCCTATTCAAATCTAGATGAAAAATTTTTCTTCACTACAAAACCATTGTAATGTAGTTAGGTTAGAAAAACATTGAAAACATTTGTACAACTTCAGCAGGTAGGTAAATAATTCTAAAGAGTGTGCTAATGCAATGTAAACCTGCATGAGGTCTGCAGTTTTGTAGTACAGATTTCATGTCAATGTCAAAGAAAGAATAATGCCTAACAATTAGAGTTTGTGATGCTGTCACTGGAGGAAAGGATTTCATTGCATGTCTATAGGGATTGTCTTATCAGGCCATTTGGATGCAAGATTGTGATGGTAAAATTATTCCACTGTATGCCTAGACCCTATGACTATTGCATTGCAATTCTGTTAAGGTGCTGGGGGATAAAGATTTTACTACAATCATTCTGAAGCTGATATGCCCAAATATGACAATCTCAGTGTAGTTTGTTTCCCCAATATTTAAAAAAAAATCTAAAAAGAACTGGAAATCCAAAAACAATACTGAAGTTGTTAAGGTTTATGAAGAACATTCCAGTTTAGTAAGGCACACAAGCTCAGACACTTCCATAATATTATAGCACCAGTTGGTTCATGAAACTGTGGGATATGATGCATACAGTTGGAATAGAGAAGCCTAATTTGCAAGATATTCTAAATTTTCTGTTTTTGAGATAATTTGGCATTTGAATACAGGCAGTGCTAATATTCCTAGAGCTCCTGAAGGGAACAACGTATAATCTTGAAATTTTTTTCGGATGCCAAATGTTTAATTGTTTCCATTAGCTGCTTTTATGCTCTATTCATACAGGGTTAAAATGGACTGATGGAGTTGCATACCCTTTCAGAATATCCAATACATCTGTATTTACATTTTTAAAGACAAAAAAAATGTGAAGTTAAAAGTATGTATCATCTCTGCCTTAAAGCTGTAACTCTGCCCCAGACTTAAGAGCAGTACTGCTAATGGGAACGTGTATGTAAGCTGCAGCCACGGCACGTGTCTGACATACCATCCCCTTGGCAACCCCTTGTCTCATTTATCTTCTTGAATGCTCGGATAACCTTCTCTATCTTATAGGCAGCTGCTCTGATTGGCACAGATGTTAATTAAACTAGGTAGTAACAGTGCACACACTGGAAAGGCAGCCCTCAGAGCTAGAATTGATCCTAGTGCGCACCGCCAACCCAGTGCCATGCTCAGTTGTGTGCATTGTGGAGGGGAATGAAACAGAATAATCTTACCCATGCTCCTGAGGTTTTTAACAGTCTATAATGTGCCAGATGATAGAAGGAGTCCAGGGCAAGCATCAATTGGTGTCAACAGGTACCAAAATGGAGGGTACCGGTGAGCCAGAGACAGGAATGAAACAGTGTTAATCACTAATATTGACCTAAACTAAATATCTGTTTGTCGTGGTTTGACCCTGGCTGGATGCCAGAGACCCACCCCAACTTCTCCTGAAGGAAAAAACTAAAAAAAAACCAACTGGAAAATAAAACTGGAAAATAAAATAAAACTGGTCACAGGCAAAAGAAGCAAGGCAAAACTATAAATAAAGAACATAAAGGGTTTATTTTCTAACTAACAAGCTCAGAACTGCAAGGGAAGTATCATTTAGAAGGCAACCTTTCTCCCCCCACCCCTCCTTCTCTTACAATAGATGTAATATTCCCTTTTCCACCAGGAGAAAAAGGGGGAACATAGGGTAGGGGTAAACCAGGCAGGTTGGTATTTCTGACCAGATCCAGGGTAGGAACCATCTCTCTGCCCTTCCATAAAGTTCTCTCTCTCTCACAAGAGGGAAAGGTCTTNCTCTGCCATGGGTAGCGATTTTATTATTCATCATCCGTGCACTGCGACCTGTGATGTTCCATGTTTCCAAGTCAGGTAAATATTCTTTCAGGGTTAAATATGGCATGAGGATATAAAACCGAATCAAAATTACAAGAAACAGGCTAATACATCCTTCAACCTTATTTGCTCTTCTTAATTTTTTCTTTCAATGTTCTGGAAGTTTCTCTCCTAGAATTTTTCACAGTAGTTTTCTTTGTTGTTTACAAAAACCATGGGTCTGAGATGGCCTTAACTGTGAGAAAGACAAACCAGAAATTTTCCCCTGAAAATCCCATTTCCATTCTACTATAGCACCCATTCACAAAGCACTGCAAAAGACAGGATGAACTCCCAGAACATGATGATGCATGAACCGTATTGGACACAGTACATTTTAAGGCCATATGCTCACTTCAGCTTTAGTGAAAAACCCTATCCAATTCTCTGATCTGTAGCAAACCACTGGTCTTCCTGCACCTGTTTACGTTGCATCAGGCTGTGATACAGAAACAACCTGAACGCTAAATTTTGAATGTTTTGGCTGCCCCCAAAAGTTGAAGAAAATTAGATGCTGGATAAGAGAGATCAACAGATACATTGCTCTTGGATTGGATTCATCACCTAACTTGTATGCAGAGTGAAAAGAAAAAATAATTCTTGAATGTCACTTATCTCTTTGAGGATGTTATGAAAATGCCTTCCTCAAATGATCCGGAGCACTCTTTTTACTTCACATCTGAAGCACAAAGATTTTTCCAAACTGAGCAAATCTATGGACTGTGTATTTCAATAAAAATGGTTTGCTATGAGAGAGGGAATGTATTTGATATAATTTTTACTAAGTCCTTCAGATTCACTGGGTTCCAGATAAGCTTAATTGGAAAAGCAGGAACTAGCTTATAGTTGATGTTTAAACAAATACCCCAAGTTTGCGAGTGTCTGGACCAGACCCATATGCAATCAGAACTGTGAGCAATGAGCAAAGATTCTCTGTACTCCTAAGGAAGAAATTACCTGCTGACAACTCTGCAGTCACTGGTCAGTCTTCCCTCTCATCAGTCATCTCACTCTGTTCTGTGGAGCACTACAGCTTCAAAAGCTCTCTCTTCCCTATGGTGTGCAATCCGAATGCTTAAGGCTCTGAAAGGTCTCCAAGGATGTTACCAGGCTCAAGTCATTACCCCTCTCTCCAGCCAACATGCTGCTTAAGAACTTTATACTCTCTTTGCCTTAATCCTCCTTGCTGGTGCAGTTAAACGTGTTGTGCTTCCCCTTGCCTTCTCCTACGAGCTGTGATTTAAAATCGATCAGAATATGACCCTGTTTTATTGTAATGGTAGACTGTTTGCTGCATGGAAAAAAGCTAGGGAGCTTCTCTAAGCTCTCTGCCTTTTTGAATCAAAAAATCTTATGGTTAGTCTCACACATCCTCTGCCAAGTTCATATGTACTGAATTTCTACTTCTGGTAAAGTAGAGAAACACTACTGCCATTTTAGTATTAAAAGTACAATCCTTGACTTTGTGGGCCCATTGGAGAGCCTGCAGTTGAAGTGCAAATATTATTTAGGTAGCAATGAATATCAGTTTCTTCTATTTAAAAAAATTAATAATAAAAGAAATCCTTTTATCCACCTAAACTCTTGCTTTTCCAAGATATTTCTGATCAATAACCATGCTCCTACACTATTACTCTGTTTAGTGATATTGCCGTGCAGTTTCTGTAGCTTGTGAAATTGTGCAGTTTAATTTCATGCTTAAACATTTTCCATACAGAATGCAGAAGAATAAAGGAAGATCCTATCTCCAAGCTGAAACAAACACTAAAGCCCAACAGTATGTAGCAGAACTTTGTAATTACGTAATAGGTTTCAGTTCTCTGTAAAGAGCTTAAATAATTTATCCCTATTTCATTGCCAGAAAAGTCTCAATGTTCTTGTATTAAAAATAATATATATTCATATATATTTTTATTCCTGAATGTGTTCCAAAAACAGGTCATCAGCTCTAAGAAGTACTTATTAATACCTCTATCATATGACAGCATTTGTTTGAAATATTTGCACGGCATATAGTTCAGAGTACGTTCTTTTTTCCAGGCAACAGCTAAAAATTTTACTACAGTATTAAGAAGTTTTAATGACTGTTAAAAGGTTCCCTAATGACTATAATAAAAGACAATATTTTATTGATGTGCACAACTAGCAGTTGACTTACACAGTATCACTTTTTAATCTTCTGGTTTGCTCTGTTCTTATCCATCTTTGCTTCAATTCTTAGAGAAAAACCTTCTGATGCATCTCAGCTGTGACCTGATAGGTTTACAAATAATGCTAAAGAAGTCAATGCTGAAGTTTTTTAATGAATTAAATGCTGTCTCTCCAGCACATATTCAATTTTTCATGCTCTTTTCATGCTCATCTTCATTTACATTTGGACATGAATCTGTCTAATGGCTTCTGTAGACTAGAAATCCAAAGCCTCATTGTTTATGCCACAGTTAGTTTTCCAAGACATCAACAGAAGGTCCAAAATATGATTCATAGGTAAAGAAGACATTCCAGACTTGGATGCCAAGTCCATTTGGTCGTCAACTACTTTGGTAACAGAAATGCAAACATCACTTTGTTGCCACCTGATGCTCTTTTCTTAGTGTCTAGAAGTACCCATGATAACCTATCAAGACATCCTGGAATTCTACAAGGAGAAAGTTAGAAAGTCTTTGAAAAACTGTGAAAAGATAGTGGAATCAAGTAGGCTATTTTTTACTGAATACACCCACACCATACAGAAATGAGAAGTAGCTGGGGTTCTGGTATGTTTACACTCTGATTTATTGTATGACCTTGGGCAAATCACTCCTTTTTGTGTCTTTGCTTCTGTATCTGCATGACAGAAATAATAATTACATTTTCTGTTTCACACGGTTCTTCTAAGGCATATTTAGTGTTATCAATACACAATGCTTCACAAAATAGTGGAACTATTATAACAGAATATGTCGAACTAAACTGACCATTGAGAATAAAAAATTCAGACCATTTCTTGTAGGAATTCTAATTTCTGCCCCCATGATCCCAGCCGTCCCTCTGAGGGAAAAACCTCTTAAAGAGTTGTATTATCAGTGAAAAGTAGTACTATCAAAGCCCTAGGGTTGCTCTGGCCTCTAAATGCTAGTGTAACAATATAAAGGCGAAACAGATGTGTGGCAGGAGCAACCCTCATTAACACTTCTAGAGGAATTAACAGGGAGAAAGTCCAACACGCTGACTAGATCCAAACCCTGACTGAGCTGCTTGTTGTACAGCACAGCCCATTTAAATCACACTGTCCTCTCACGTTAATCCTTCCAAAATGCTGGAATCATCTTGTGGTTGATGACTTCATTCATTGGATTACTTCAACTGGTCAAAACTTGGTTTGGGGCCATGTCTTGCACATAGAAGATGAAAACAATGTAGGCATGAAGGTCTCCTATGCATAAGCATGGCAATTTCTTGCAACTTATTAGCAGACCTCCTTGGTCCTTGCAGAGACTGGGAGATCGCAAATTAACAGAAGCAATTAACTAATCATACGAAAACCGCTGGACTCAATCCAGGGGAATGGAGAGGACAACAATCCATGAGGTCAGAATTGAGCCTTAATGAGCCCTTCTGGCCTCAAACCCTGTGACTATTCAATTAGGCATGAGACCTTTCTGTGTGCCAAAAGACCTTTCGTCTCAGCCTCTGGTGCTGCAGCTCGGCTCGCCTCTGCTCTGCTCAGCACCTTGTGCCAAGCCACAGACCTTGGCCTGGAAGTCTGAGGCATTGTTAAACACCGCCTAGTTGGACTGCTCTGGATCTCAGCCCTGAAATGAGGGCAAGCAAATGACAGCACAGCACAACTGCAGCCACTCTTCACTTCAGTCTCCCTTTAAGGGCATTTTGTTTTGTCGTCTTAAATTACAGTAAAATTGCAGTCAGCTGGGTAAACCCAAAGGCCCCTGTTGTTCTTCAGTGGTTACTGCCATTCACAGAGTTGTCTCTCATTGAATCTCATGCACCTCTATAGTTATTAAAAAATGCTTAAATAGTACTGTAATATTCCACTGAAGGTAGAGAATTTTATGTTTAAAAAAAAGCCACCCTAATTTTTTTATATCCATTTGCTCTTCAAAATGATCCCTTTTAAAGTGATTAATTTTCCATGAGAAGATGCTAATACCAGGACAGTGCGAAAATAAATATCAGAAAAGAGCAAGCAAAAGGGAATGTGTCACATACTGACTACAGGGAAACAGTGCAAAACATCTAATCATGGCAGTGCCAGGAAACTTGAACCTGTCCAAAAGGATCCAGTGCTCTCAGTGTTTAATTGCTGTTGATGGCTGCTGGTCAGTCATGCATGACAATGTGTGTGTCACGCTGCTTCCTGCCTATGTTCATTCCTGTCAGCCTTCACTCCAGGTGATAAGTATGGCTTCTCTGACCAGGGGAGAGAGAGAGAGGAGGGGTAAAAAGAGAGCCCTCACAGACACAAAGCAACATGTACCCAAATAACCCAAGCCACAGGAACAGAGTACCAAAAATGGACAGCAAAGGCCAGCTTTTATCAACCTCTCTACCCGTCCTTATTTATGCTTAAAAAAATCCAAACACGGCATCTGTGACTGACAGTATTCCAACTGGCAAGACTCAAGTCTCCCGTTTGCTAGATTATATGTTCGAACACATGCTCGCGGCGGCACAGAGCAATTTGAATTACAATCCGGTAGCAATGAATATTATAGTTTTTGGGGAGCTGGAGCTTTAAAAACATCCTCTTTGAGCGAATAAGAAAGAGACAGGGGGAAATGTAGGAGAAGTAACTTAAAAGGTCTAGAGATTGTATAACAGCTTTCCACTGCTTTCTTAAAGTGGTTGTTTAATGGTTTATGTATCTGGGCCCAGATTCAGCAAAGCACTTAAGCATACATTTAACTTTAAGTAAGTGAATGATCTCATCCTTATTCAGCAAAACCCTTAAATAAATGCTTAATTTTAAGCCTGTGCTTAGCTGTGTTGCAATAGCAGGGCCTCATCACACACTTCTGCATCATCATATATGTAATTAGATGGAGTACTTCTCTTTTTCCACCCTCATTTCTATCTTCTTTTCAAAACAACAATCATTATTCCACCATTGTTTAACCTTATTTTCCTTTGTGCAAAACCAATGCCTAGAAGACAAGACATTTCTTAAACATTCAAGATGTATCTGCTCATTCACATTCCGCTTCAGATCCATCTGCAGTCAAAGTCAGACGGAGTTTGCTGTGGCCTCCAATGGGAGCCAGGTTGGGCTCCTGGTCAGTACCATGCTCTCAATCTGTTGCAGTAGTACTTGAACTCAGTTGCGTAAGAATGGAAAAGGTGGTGCAGTGGGGAGGTTTTTCTGCAACAAAAGCACAGTAACAAGGCTTTAGCTGATTGAAAATTGATCTAACTTTATCTGCAGTCAGGAGGCTTTGAGGAAGGAACTGAAGTATCATTTCTGGAGCACCACATTTCAAGTAATTAGGATATAGGATATGACGTTAGTTTTGATTATGTAATCATTTTACGATAATTTTGTTATTCTCCCTGTGTACTGCCTTCATTCATCTCTCTAATAAATGGGAAATAAAGGTAGAATACAAAACAGGGAGAAGAGATTGCTTCACAAAACATTTCTGGATTATTTGAAGATGTTCCTATTGCAACTGCCACCCTTTCCCCTCTCCAAATCCACACTTGCTCACCAGTCAGAGTCAGGAAAGCAGTTCAATTTCATTGATGTTAAGGATGAAGATGAGAATCATGTTTAAGTGGTTATACATAGATACAAACTGAGAAATGTTGTTTGGGGAAGTCAGTCTATTTTATCTTTCCTGAATCAGTTTTTCCTAGCTTTAATATTTGGAGAAACTTGATTTCCACTGACGTCACAGAGGAGTGTCTATGGGTTTTGAAATTATTATTACTCTTCTACTACTACAAAAGAGGTTCTATGGACTAAGAGAGTAATAGGTGCACAAAGAAGAATGACTCCATTCGGTATATATTATTTAATACATGTATGTGCTCCTTCGTTTTTTACCACAGATTGAAAAGAGGTAGCAAAATAACTCTATAAAGAAGTCCTGAGGTACATTCATGTGTCACATTTTCAATGTTCAGAAGTGCCATGGAAGGAAAATAAAACCATAAATAAGTAGTTTCACAAGAACAGAACTAATGAAACCCTGTTTCCTACTGCTTTGTGCCTCATAATTAATTGTGAGCTACAGTTGAAGTTTTCCCATGGGTGGGGCACATATGGTCCATCTCTCACACTCCCTGAGAAATATATAGATAGATACACTGTGTGGACTCTTTATGGTTAATAATGCATGAAGCCGCTCTGCAGTCTTGTTGTTAGGCAGGGTCCTTACCGAGTGTCTTTTCTTCACCGTCCTCCTTCCATTCTTCCAGAACAAGTAGAGGATTTTTTTTTAATCTTAAAGATTACTGCTGTGCAAGATTTTTCTAAAATCACCAAACAGATTAAAACCAGAATAGGTTAAAATACACACATACTTGTACACAAATAGATAAATCATATGATTGAATAAACCTCATTGTATATGTAAGCCTTTATTTTTATAACATTTAAAAACAAAGGGGAAATACTATTATTTAATCCTCGCCCTTTTGGAGCATCTTCTGTTATAAAAGAAAAGTCACCAACACTTGTAAGAACTGCAATATAGAAAAGCCAAATGTGCTCAGCAAGGTCTGACAAACTCAATGCCAGTGTGGGAATGTGCCATGAAGTTAAGTGGGTGAAGTTCAGGTTTTGAATGCATTCTGGTTTCTGAGGAAAAGGTGATGTACATGCTAGCACTGAAGAACTTTGTTGGACATGGCCCTTTCACAGAATCACAGAATCAGCAAGATTGNTTCTGTTCTGCAGGTATATTAATGATTTGAAGCATTAATAAAGCACTGTTCCTAGTTATGGTGGTTTTTAGAAACTGGGGATTAAGAAAACAGGATAATCAAACCATTGGAAACTTAGAACTAGTTTTGAAGTTCAGGCCATGTAATGACTGTGTGTAGAGAAGGATGCAGCAAATCACTTGGAACTTGGCCCTGAATAAGATAGCCAAAAAAGCTCATGTAAAATTAATAAGCATCCTTCCTTTTCATTTTCGATGCAACCAAAGCCCAAATGCTGGAATAAATACATTCAGTATACAGACAGAATTTTCATAAATCAGCCATGCTTATCCATATCCTTTGTACTTTGTAACCATTAGCCATACACTCTATTGAACATAATGTTTCCTAAGATCCCTGGTGGCTTCTGTATTAATCTGAATTCTGTGATTCTACCTTCAAGTTTAAATTACAGATCTGACCACAAACTCATTAGAAAACATACTGCTCTATTCTGTGCTTGGCCTTTCTTGTTTTCATGTTTTTACAGAAGAAATTGCCATTTGCTCTTGCAAAAGACTGATCTCCATTATGTGGCCATGTGCCAAATTTATTTTAGGAAGCGTTAAAAAAAAAAAATCTCTTAATCTAATCCATAACTCTAAAATAAATTGAATGTTTAATGTTATATGTTTATAACAATCACATGCCACATTTACTTATTTATTTATTATTTATACTTTATGTTAAGAATGAAAGCTTAATTCAATTAACTACCAGAGGGCAAGTATAATCTGTCCAGAGGAAAGCATTGTATGGCCAGACGAAATGATAGCTCCCTCACACTGCTCTGTCATTGCAACTAAACCCTGACATGAAAGCCTTAAGGGTGTGGCAAAAAGGACTGCCCTCCAGTGTGCTGAAAGGAAACTTCAGCATCCTTGCTCATTCATTTTTTGTATAAAAACTGACAGATGTGTCAAAGGTGTGATAGTTTTGTGAGTAAGTAATAACTTCTGACAAGTTGGACCTTATCATTCCCTTCAGCCTAAGGTGAGGAAGGAGCCTGGGGTAATAGTGAGGGCAACTGAAAAGCCCTGGATGGGACTTGCGGGATCGCTCGCCTTGTTCGTCTGTGCTCCTGCTGGTACCAAATAGATTTGATGACAAATCTGATCAAATTCATGCCTGGTGTAATTTCAGAGGGGTCAGTGCTGATACACCAGGGAAAGCATCAGTGCCTGTGGTTTTTTTCGGGAAGACGGCAGAGGCTTTGGAATAAGAAGAGTGCATTGAGCCATAAGCTTCCTTTCCCTCAACAGAGTGGTGTGGATACTTTACCTGAAGGGCAGTGGTTATTAAAATAATGTACGAGTATTTTGTCAAAGCCTGTGTTTTATCATGTCTCGCAGAGGTAGGAAGGTGCAATTAGTGCACTCAGCCAGTGTGAGCCTCAGATGCTTTGCCCAGCATTGCCAGATCACTTGAAATGTCTTTCCAAACAAAACTAAACCAAGATTCTTCTCTTTGCAATATCTAGGTCATATTACAGGAGATTCACATTCAAGTGAGAAAAAAAAAAGAGTTTGCTATACATTTATTTGTGAAGTGAAAGATTTGCCCTTCTGCGGGGATAGCAAGCTCATATTTAAAATGCATAGACTTGCAAAGATCACTACTGCAATGAGAAACACGCATGAGGTATTTTGGAAACCAGGAATTCCAGATTGAAGAGAGCATATTTGAAAGAGAACACAAAAATATTTTTACCAGTAAATACTCACAGCCTCAGTATGTGATTTTCATAAAAAGTTTCTATCAGAAGGAAATAAACCAATATGGAAATTACAGCAGCTGAGATACTTAAGAACTTGATTAGCTCTCAAACTTGAAAAAGAAAGTGTTTGGGAAATGATGATGCTACTTCATAGATTCACTTATCTATATATTTTTCCACTCATGTGAAATAAATCAGGAAAATCTAAGGTAACATTCCTGATAATGGGAAAAAGATCAGGCTAACATATTGTTATTATACATGCAACCTATATAGGTCAAATAGACAAAGGAGGAGAGAATATGATACAGTGCAAGTGTGCGCCATACTATGGCGTTGACTTTGCAGATGATGGAGAGAAGTAAGACACACAATCTCAGGGACAGAGGAAAGCTGGGACATGTGCAAAGCAAAATTAGCAGAAGCATGAGTGGGAAGTGGGGACTGCAGGAATGGCATGGCAGTGAAGGACATTTGCGGAAAAAGTCAGGGGAAGGTCAGAGAAAGAGCCAGACACCATAAGGAAAAACAGAGCCCATTTTCCTGAATGCAGTGTAGCTGGAAATGCGGCCTGGAAAGGGTGTGGGGGTACCAAATAGAGGGAACGGAGGACCCAAAAATACTGCCCAGAGAGGCCAGACAAGTGCTGGCACATAGGTTTGGACTGGGGGTAACAGTCTGTTCCACATTTCACAGACTTGTTCTAACTACTGCTCACCCCTCCTCTTCTTTATTTTTTAAATTGCTTCAGTGCTGTCTTTCCTCATTTTTTTTTTCTCCTAAGGCCTGAAATGTGATGCCTGCTATGAACACTGTCTTCTTTTGACATTTTCACTCCCTGATAATGCTGCAAGCTAGCCTTGAATTTTAAAAAGTGGCATGCATGCACACACTCAAGCACTCCCACTCTGAGGCTGTCATTCTCATCAAACATCTGGAAGTCTGTTTGCCAGAGTGCTGCGGCCAAATGCTACTGCCTTATCCAGGCAGAATTGTGCTTCCCCTACAGGGTAAGCAAGATGAGCTCAGAGCAGATTTACAGCTGTTGATGTGGCAGCACTGAAGTCTTGTGCAGCAGCTCAGAGCTCCTTATTTATGGTTTGAACCCTCAGAGGAGTTTGGTTGGAGAATGGATTGGACATGGACATCCAAAACCTTCTTGCAGCCTGAAGGATCCTTCCTTTTATTTCTAACATCTTTACTGTCCAACCCTTCATAAATGCAGCCAAACACAGATGGCTACAATTCCCTCAGACTCCGAAGACAGTGTCAGCCTTGGTACTAAAACCTCGCTATGCAGTGTGCCACAAGATTTAATCTTTTCAGCCCAGGGGAAGAAGAAATGGAGGATCAGACTTCAAGGCATCCAAGTACCTAAATCCCATCCCCTCTCTAAAGCACTCCCTGACCTGAAGAAAATTCTATTTCAGGCAGGAGACATGAAACTGTTGATAAATATTGCCTTAGCTCACGTTGTAAGAATAAGTCCTGTTCCCCTGCCCTCCTCCCCTGCCAAAAATTCCACTAAGGAAAACGGAGGTGGTGGGGGAGAGGGTGGACAGGAAGGGGGGCACAGAGGTAGTACTGTCTCTAAGGTTAAAGAGTTGGAAAAACATGTGTGGAGAAATGAGAGAAATGGACTTTATTCAGTCGGAAAAGATGTTTCTATCTGGCTCTGGATAGTGAGTGGAAAAGCAGAGGAAGAACAATGGGAAATGAAGAGAACCAGACCAAGATAACAACTAGCCACCTGCACAGGCCTAGCAGAACAGTAAACAAAAAGAAAAAAGCCCTTCTTGAACTTCCCACAACATCAGGGTTAGCATCCAGGATTCCCAATGCAAACCCCAGAAACAGCTGTTTCCTTCCGAGCCTATATAAAGCAATAGAAAATTTACATCCTGGCTAAGACATTCAGCATGCTGGTGTGCACACTCGAAATATGTGATTTCTAAAGGATTTTTCCCCAAAGGAGCAAAGCTTGCACACCAGGACATGGGGAGGCATTTGATAGCACAGCACGGAAGAGGGAACTGACTATTCTGTCCTTATTAGGACAGCTGGAAGTTACCGTAAATGGCCTATTGAGAACAATGGGTTGGAGCCAATGGAAAGGCAACTTCCAAATATTTCAATTTAAAGGTCTCTCAGCTATGGAAAATGATTGCCATGGGGCTTTGTTTCAGGTCGAGGCACCAGGGAAAGTGCATTTAGAAAGTATGACAGTCCATTTAGCAAGCATCCTTCAGCCATAGGCACAGATTCATTCAACAAACACTCAGTTGTGTGTGTGCGTGTAATCTTCATCCAACTTGTGGGAAAAATACTACTGAAAGGCAAGGGGGTTTTAGTGAAGTTTCAATGGAAAAAGTTCACACAGACATGTTCTCGTATGAAAATAAAATCTGAATAAGGAAGACCTATTAGTTACTGTTCTGTTCTATTTAATGGCTGACAGACTAGCCTTTCTGAAACAAGATTGAGAGCTTCACTGCTTTCAGTCCTGGTGATGGAAAGAACGAAACACAGTACATTTTAACAATATCATCTTAACTGCTGAACAGCTAGAATAAAATGAAGGCATTTAGAACTTTTTTTTTTTTTTATTCCCCAAGCATTTATTAACTGCTTTAGTTGTGCTTTTATCTATCAGAAAAAACATGAGTAAAACCAGCCACCCAAATAATCCTAAAGATGTTGAAAAAGTGTAGAATATGTCAATATATTGTTCGAATTTGGTCAATTGCCTGGTCTGACGTAGGAATCAACATCTCAATAAAAGTAGGCTAAAGCTATGGTTTTTGTAAAGCCCAAGGAAAGATGAAGCCCTGATTACTGCTCACTATGGTTCACTTGAACAGAGGTATTGTGTCAGGGAAGGCTGACTCTGTTGCAGGCATAGAGAACCACTGACACAGAGAAANCATACTTCATATATTTGAAAGGGCCCAAAGAAAACTCAAGAGGCAAAGGGAAATATTGCCACCCTTTGCTTTTTCAACCTTATCTATCACTGCTTATTTGTGCCCTTACAAACAGGATGAGTGAGGCTGAGAAATAGTGAGTTAAGGGTTAACGGGTAGATTTAGTCCTCATTGAGTTTTTATTTTTTGTCTGGCATCATCCTGCCTTTTATGTCATGCTGTCTATGGTCACACATGTCCCAGCGTGTATGTCCGGCCTCAAGTTTCACACATGTGTGTCTTTATATGTATTTGGAGATTCAGGGTAGCATCCCAGGTGTCAAAATGCCATCTTCTTTTAAGCTATAGAATGAATCACTTTGGATGCTTGATTACCCAAGAGCAGAGACTTATATGAGAATTAGTTGCCGTCAGCAGACGATCGGCTTATTCTACAAGTCTTATAATTTTATCTTGCTTGGGAAGAATAGGATTTAGGGGAAGTCTGAGTCATTCTAATAGAACAGATAATCGTGCCTGTTTTATAATTGTGAGAGCAGGCTTGTTGTATTCATTAGTTATCTCAGTTGGCAGGAGCACTCCTTATAAAGAAGTTTGAAGACTACCTGAGGCAGCTTAAGCTTCTGAACACAAAGGAATGGCAGTTTTGAGGTACAGATTTAGTGGTTTATTTCCCAGTCCTCTTCCAATGTATCAAATGTATCCTCCTGTAATGTGTAAATGCAGCATGTATGAAGTATAGCACTCCTGGGAAGGGAGGTGATGAAGACTTACCAGCACACTGGTTCAGAGGTACAGCAGTCAAGGATGTAGAAGGAAGTTTGGCTAAGTGTAATAAATCAAATCTACAAGTACATGAGAGAGTCAACAGAGGTTTTAAGCAAAAAAAAAGTATCATTTGTGTCCTCAAATTAGTCTTCGTAGGGTAAATAAAATAGGATGATGAATGGTTTTATTCCTAAATTGAAGCAAGTACACATTAACCCATCTTTTAGACATCCTTTTTGGGCAGTGAACTAGTGAATACAAGAACATGAGTACTAGATGAGGAAGATCTTTACTACATCTTTTAGTGGTTCTATTACAAACTATTCAGTTATTTCTGTGTTATCTGGGGTACATAAAATCTCATTCATTTCTAATGAAAAACATTTTACACAATCTACAGACAGCAGTGATTTGAGTCTATTGTATCTTGCACAAACAAATATCTGGTACCCATTGTTTGGGAATCCTCCCATGTAATCATAAAATCATTCATGTGCCCAGACATAAACTGCATCTTCATGAGAGTGCAAATTCACATCTTTCAGATTAGAATCTTCTATCCCTTTTCTCTTTTGCAATGTTTTTCCTCCCAGAATGACATTTCAAGAGGACCCAACCACTGGTCCCTCTACTTTTTTTCCAGTTTAGCCAGCATCATTATTTTTATGTGCTTATGTGCTAAGGTGGTGACAGCTGATCTGTTTTTTATTATATTTGATTTTCTTCTGTTGCATACCCTTAACCTACTTTGACAGAAATAAGATGCCAAGGGAAAAAGAAAATCAAAACAGTAACAAAAAAGACAAAAAGATTGAATGCAAAAAACCGTACTTTTAATCACCTTTATTCTAATTCCAGCTCGCCAAAGAGTTTTGATATGCAAAAGAAGTGTCCTTCATATTGATTTAATGAAAATGGTCATTTTGCTGAGGGTATGCTGTGTATCGTCCAGTCAAGATGTGAATATGCTCTACTGAATTGTTTTTTTGAGCTCAGTATGCCCTCTGGTTTGTTTCCCACTTAAAAAAAAAATTACAGCAACGAAATCTGCTGCTTTTGCCAATTCAAACATTCATTTTTTTTCTCTAGTCAAATCATTTGTTTCAGCTCTAAGTTACTTCTCTTGAGGCATTTGTCTGAAGCTACTTCTTCTTCTTTCTCTTCAGCCTGTACCCCCATCCAATACATCATACAATATAGTCTGCTTCGAACCTCCCCTTCCGTCAACCACAATCCTGTGCAAGGTGGTGATTTGTAGGCTTGGAGCAGTGAAGACAATATATGCCTGGGTCGTTAGTAATTAAGGAATGTCACTGGTCAAGAAGGAGAAAATTTCACTCAGGCCAAACTGAAGCATTTAGATATTTTACTGCTGCATTCTTTTCGGCCTCTCTCAGCTTATAAATATTAATTTAAAGACTACCAACAAGGACAGTAAACGGATTTAGGCATAAAACTTCCTGTCAGCAGTGATTTGTGCCCAATAAAAAGAGAGCTGGATAGAGAAAGCCTGCTTCACTAAGTTTATGATAGACAGTGAAAGGCTGCCATCAAAATAAAAAGGCTTTCACTGTGTTGTCTGTTGTACTGCCATCTTCTACCCTGACCAGCATCCTACTGGTGTTGTGTTGCTTCCTTTCATATGCACATTTAACTCAATAAGGGAAAGGACTGGGGCAGAACCAACACTGGCAGTGGTGCCTTGTAGTGAACTCTGCAATGGGAAAGCTGACAAAAGGTCATTCCTTTCCCTCCTAATGCCCAACCTGAAAGTAGAAAAGAAGTCAGCAGGCCCTACATAGTTTGTGAGAGTCTTTAAAACATGACTATATGAATAATCTTCCCCTGATTTCATTTCTGTAAGAGCACAGGATATATTCACTCTAAACTATAATCCATTTCAATTTTTGAATAGAAAATAGCATGAATTTTATTTATTTTTTCTCTCAACTACTTGTTTGTTTTTGTGTTGTTTTTTTTTATTAGTAAACCATGCTGTTACTGAGCAGCATGATCAGGAGAAGCTGAACACCATCTAAATATCAACTAAACATAACACTTGCATTAATCTTAATGCTTTATTCTGGCTTAGGTCATTGAGCCCAGATGCAGCAGTGCAGGTTTTCTGCATGTTTAGGCCTGGTCTCTGGAACTTATCTTATGCTCTGTCTCTGTAGCTAGACCCATGAACAAACATGCACCTCGTGTTTGATAGCTGTATATAACATTTGGCCAATTTTGTTTATCCCCACACTCTATTTACTGCTAGAACTGCACTGGATGTTTTTATATGGTGCCACATCCTCTCCAGTTTGCCTTGCTCATCTCCGGTTTGCAGCTTTAATATTTTAGGGAAGCCAATTAAAAGATAGCAAGTTCTCCATGAATTTGTAAATCTCTAGGAGTCTCAGTAAGATATGGTGATTTTTTTCCTGCCTGGAGACTGTGGGCAGAAGTCATGTACAAGATGTCTGGCAATTTTTGGAAAAATAGTCTTTCTGTGAGGGACCTTTTACCCACAGAAGCTGCTGTCTATGGCTCTTCAGTTCTTTGTCAAGGCTTGACCCATGAATGAGCACTGCAGAGAAAGCACTGCTTGTGGAAACCTTCTGAGTTCCTTAGGAGTGGAGAGCAGTGTAAAGAGGAAAATGGAACACACACGTGGGGAAATACCCTTATGAAAAGGGCTGAAAGACAGAGCTGTGCTTTGTCGATGGAATTATCATGAAGCGGAGGCCCTTAGAGAAGATAATTCTGAAAAGAAATGAAAAATACATAAAACTTTGTTTAATTTATGGAATTTATAGGCTGCTGACCAGTAAGTATAAAGTTCTGTTCCCATGATCCTCACTATCACTCATGTATTACTTGTCAGTAAATGTGGTGCACTCAGAACATAACAGCTACGGTAATATTTCTGTTCCCACTGCAGCTTTACTACACCCATGAAACTCTGTAATCTTTAAATTCCCTCACTGTTAACATCTGCTGAAACATTATTGGTCCCAGCATAGCCAAGCTGCTCTGAAATTACATTTAGCAGAGCAGTTAATGCTAACAGTATAATTCTAGAAGTAACCATGTTTCAAAAAAGCTTTAACTGGTGTTAAACAGTGGCAGTGCTTCCCTTTGCTTTCACTCCTTCCTCACTTCCCTTCCTTTTTTGCCAGCTGCAGGTCAGGATTCATGTTTAAACAGCATTTTGATTTTTGTTTTGAATAACATTCTCGTTTTGTTTCTTGGCCTTAGACTGCCAAAACAAACTTCTGAAAACACCTTTTACTGCCCTAGTTACAACATCAAATTTTAAGAGTCCAAAGGGCTGATGTCAGAAATTTCTGAAGTTTTAATAAAATTAATATATTTTATCATCAGTATAGGACATTTTTCATGACCAAACATACAAGCAAATTAAACTGGTTGCCATTATTAATGATGTACCTCAATATATTAATTTGCAGCTTGTAAAGAGCTCAAGAGTTCAGAGCTTTCCATTTATAAGAAAATGTTGGACAACAGGGCATTTAACGAAATCACTGAATTCTGTAAACAGGTAATTATTCCTTTAAAAAGTAAAATGCAAACATACTAGAGTATCTGAAGTTATGCTATGACTTTTTTTTTTTAGTGCTCTATAATGTAATTTATTTTAAAATCATAAGTATGGCTACATAATGCCATTTTATTCACAGATACTCGGCAAAATCACCATATTTCTTAGAAAAAGTAATTTACATGTGTTTTTCTAGAAAATTAAGCTGAAACTTTTCACTTTTAATACAGTGAATCAAAACCCCTACCATTCATCAGTTAACCTTTCAGTTAGCAATCCTGATAGCTCTCTTTCAAAAAGCGCCTTGAAACACACACATTCTAGAGCTGAAACATTGCTCGTGTTAAAGTCTACATTGCTGTTGGAATTTTTATGTTGTGGAATATTATTCTAAATCTAAAAACTGTGTTAATTTAAAAAATTCTCACAAAATAATGCATGGTATAGTACGCGATTTCAAAGAATAATTATTGTATTACCCAGCATTGCACAAGAATAGATAGACTGCTAAATCTGTTAAATTTAACTGGTTCTTGATTCATGAACAGCAGTAAATGACATCTGTGCCAGATGGCAGTCACCATTTGTGCATTGATACTCTGATTTTCTCTTCTCACAACCCATCTAGTCTCTGCTAGTACTTGCTGCTTAAGTGGTGGTGTCCATCATGCGATTATTTAATGTTGGTTAAAGCCATGCCAGTGAAGGAATTTCTCAGGAACACCTTGCAATTGTTGTCTTGTTTAAAATGTGAGAGCATGTTTTCAGCAAATGAATAAACTAAATTCTTCATGACCATGAAAGCAAGTATATCACACAGGGATGTTATTTCAAGCAATGTGATATGATTTCTTTTGGAACTTTGCATCAGACTGATGTTCGAGGCAATCTTTGGGGTGTGGATCCGTTTCTTTAATCTGTCTTGTCCATGTCTGAAGTAGCTGCTACTACTACTTGCCAAGAAAGACTCCAAACTGTATTAATGATGTAGTTTTCCCAGTAAGAGGCAATCACAAAGCTGTGAAAGAAAAAGTTAGGAGCTGTTTTATGAATCATTGTCACCATACATCAATCTCAGAGCAGATCATGGGGCCTTATCTTAGAAAAATTTTAATGTGACTTTTTGTAATCAGAACTTAAATCCACTGTCTTCCCCTCTCATTAAGGAAACTGACACAAAACTGGTATAAAAAGACATTTGAAAGCAATCATTTGGAAATTTCTATCCCCTCATCTGGAAATATGTAAAAGCTTCAGAATTTTTGAAAAGTACCTGTGCAGGCTAATTAACATCTAACATTCTTGTTTTAATTAAAAGAGGACCTGAGAACAAGATACTTTGACTGGAAAGTTGCTTTTGGAAAACTAAAACTCAATACTAGTTCCGTGTAGGAATGAGAATTCTATTTCAGAATTGCCTTCGCATAAAAAAGCACTCTTTTGAACAGTGCCGTATTTTAGATCTTACTACTTGTGTAAAATGTACATTATTGGAATACCTGTCTCTGTCTCAAAACTGAGCTGCAACTAGTCTGAGACCATTTTAGAGGAAACCATGTGACTTGCAGGTCGAACACCAGCTGAACTGGTAGCACAGCATCTCTAAGGGCAGTGGTATCTTCTGTATCATACTGTGTAATAAGTCTATTTCCCAATGTGCCTGGAAAACCCTACAAAAGTAATTCTGAAAGAACTCTAGAGATAACTGGCACTTGCATAATTTATCATAATACTAAACCTGGTACTTAGCTGCACAGAGCACTTTCATGCTTTTTGTTTGGGGTTTTTTTGTGTGTGGTTTTTTTTTTAAATTGCTGCACAAACATTTGCTAATTCCATTACTTACTGATTATAATTGCGACCTGGCTTTAACGATCAATAAATGCACACTATTTTCCTCATCTCTTTTATGTATAACTCCAAATATCTTAACAGCTGACACTCACACAAACTGACTTTCAGGAGGGAAACTGCAGCCACCCTAAAGTCACTCAGGCTTTCTCCACCTTCCCCACCAGACAGATGTATATAGATGCAAGAAACAGCATTACAGTGGTAGTTATGGTGAAACCACATTATATCTACTTTTCAGGCTATAAGGAGTAAATTAAGGTTGTATAAGCTATAAATCACAGAAGGATCTTGAACTCTTGACTATAACTATTAATACGTAGCACTTTTTAAAGTAATGAATGAGATTAAAATAATACTCGGATATAAAATGATGCAATAAACATACAATTCAATATATAACTATTTAAGACATAAAACACATAAAAATATAAAATAAAAGTTAAAAATCCAGGCTTTCATTGACAGAGGAGGAAAGCAGGCAGTAAATGGATCCATGCTTCTGCATGTTTGCCCCCAAGCTTGACAGTCTCAACTTCTCCTACAGACAGTCTTTTTCCCTGTCCTGCCCTTCTCTGTTTGTATTCCTTCGCTCAGTCCCATTCTGCCTACATAATCAGGTCCAGCATTACATCCTAGTCCTTCCCTCACACTTCCGAAGAGCTCTGAAATTAATGTGTCATAAATTCAGAGACAGCTCTTTGCTTACTGATTAGATCTACTGGATTTCCCACTCCAGGCTCTCCCTTTTTGGATAACTGTTTGGTAGCATATAGCCTAAAATATCTAGGAAGATGAGGTGTTTAACTACTGAATTAGATTGAATTCTGGCAGTCATAGACTTCAAAGTTAAACATTGCATTGCCGAACTAGCGCTGTCTAGTTGCTGGTCCAAAGCATGTATTTTCTCCTAAATGGATTAAATAATTTAAAGACATTTGTACATTATATGTGTATAGAATTTCAACCTCAAAGAAAATATGCGATATGTTTCATTTCAGTACACATGTAGTTTTGAGGCATTTCTTTACAGCGGTAAAATCTAATTACAAAGAAGGCTCCAATCTCATCCTGGAAAGAAATAGTCAACAACACTGCTATAGCTATTGAACACCATTACAAGATAGTACTGTCACTATCAACCTTGATAAGACCTAATCATCATCACTGGGTTATGAATTTTCAGGCTATGCTTACGAATATGGATATCAGTAATAGCTTCCTTTCTTTGCATTTGCAGACAAAGGAACTCACCACTACATCCAGTCAAATCCCACTAACTCCTCAAAACACAAACCCAAGTATCACTCCATCAAAAAAGCTTCTTTAAAATAAAAGTTTTTTCTTCCCTGCAGTTGAAGTCAGTGTGGGGAGACAAGAACAAAGGAAAAGCTCTCAAATCCAATTAGTTGTTATAATGCTCAAAAGTATCATACTATTCACATTGGACAAAACTTTCCACTCCAAGGCTGACGAGTTCCGTAGTTCTCATATGAAGGTAGCAAGAAAAGAAGAATCCCAGATCCACTCCGTTCCCCACCAGGGATTCAGCCATGTATCCTTCTGGACCTTCTGCCCCTGCATTGATTGTCAACAAGGACTTATGGCTCAGGATCTGATACTCTGAACTGGTGATACTCCAGTTAAACCTGGTGTTATTCTGGTGCTCTTCCTACAGCACTGTGAATGAGAAGTGCAGCTCAAGCAGTGGTGGTGTTTACAAATTATAGCTCACTGTACCTTATACACTTCAGAGGAGGAGTAATGTGTAATAACAGTGTAATGCTATTATTATGATAATGATGATTAATATAGAGCCCTAAGCAATTCTAGTCTAACTGTTGAGCTCCAGTGCAACATTTTCTATCAGAAAACTAATTCAGAAAGAGGCAAAGAATTTCCTTAAATAGTTTTTCCAGAGAAACAGGATAATAATGCTTTGATACCTAATTACAACCTCTTTTGAACAATGTTCTTTTTCAAAATGACTGCTGCCTTCACCTACGTGTGATGGCGCAGTGTAACCAATAGATAAATACATAAATAAATAATAGATAAATAAATAAAGGCAAAGCAAAGTGCAATTTTTAATTAGCACTATCATTAAAGACATCTTCTCTATTCAGGCTCAAACACCTCCAAGCTCTTTCTGCTGCTTCTGACTTTTAAGTAAGAGGGTGACACAGAGGGATAAGTTTTCTTCCCAAGCTTGCCATATGTGCTCACACAGGACTTGGTATGAAATCATGAATGATTGTTTGTTGCGCTAGCATAATGAAAATAAAAATTTCTGTATTACTGTTATACAGTAGTAATAAAATTATAGTACTGAATTATAATACTATTTTATAGCATTGATTAAATTGAGATTTAGCTGTGAAGCTGATGTGGTCAGTGACAACATTTAGGGTATACACCATATGACCACCTGTGTCAAAACAAATTTTTTCTTCCCGGGTTTTAGCTTTCTAACACAAAACTTATTTGGCAAACTACTTACATTTTTAGTTTTTCCTTCTTCAACAAAGTCCAAAGCTGCTTAAAAATCTTACTCACCTAGAAACCTAGAAAT
>WEKX01001257.1:69238-147773 GCA_013390025.1 Pitta sordida
TTGTAGCTGCTGCATAATAGCACACAAGACCATCCGTTCCATGACTTTACATGGGACTGAGGTCAGGCTGACTGGTCTGTAGTTGCTCGGGTCATCTTTCCTACCCTTCTTGTGGATGGTGTCACATTCGCCAATTTCCAGTCTTGTGGCACAACACCAGTAAGCCAGGACTGTCGGTAAATCATGGAGAGTGGCTTGGTGAGTTATCTGCTAGTTCCTTCATCACCCTTGGATGGATCCCATCTGGTCCCATAGACTTTTGCATGTTATACAGAAGGTCTCACAGAGCGTCCTGGAAAAAAGTCCACTCCCTGATTAGTAAATAGTACTTTTTCTTTCAATTCAGCAAAGGCACAAGGTGTGGTGTTTTGGTACTTCACAGATTCACAGAATATTCTGAGTTGGAAGGGACCCACAAGGATCATCAAGTCCAACTCTTAAACGGCACCACTGCCTCCCTGGTGGGAATCGAACCCAGGTCTCCTGTATATGAGAGGCTGGGACACTCACCACTGTACTAAAGTGGATTTGACTTATTATGCTTATGCTATTTGGTAAGTGTCTGCCCGCCACCTTTTCTAGCATTTGAGTCACCTAACGAGAAAGATCTCAGTTTTTCCATGTTCATCTGAAGCTGTCTGGGCCCTGAAACATTTTGTGTCCAGCCTACAGAGTAAATGTGTCACTTCTTAGTGCTACCTGGAATGTCACTATGTCTGTTGACGTTTTGGATGCTCCATGAGAGATGATTTTCCAAACACAATTGCCTGTAAAATAGGCATTTCATCCAAATTCTAAATGTTAACAAAAACTAGATAGAAAAAATTTCCAGGATCCATGTTCTGGAACTTATCACAAGATTAATTAGAAATATAGAAATCCAGAAAGAGTTTTAATTTTACAAGCACTCTGATATGTCACAATCAATCTGGACTGCATTTCCTCTTTATCCATATTTGGAAGATGCAGATCTATATTCACAAGGACAGAACTGGCAAAAAGCCTCTACCTTTCCTGCCAGTGGTTTAATGGAAAGGCTCCAACTCTTGAGCATATTCCTCAACCCCATGAGGTGGCCCCCAGCTCTTTGTTGTGATGCCAGTTTGTAAGACAGTGTACACCTGAACATCTACGAGCTAAAGAGCATTAGTGCTGGTAGCCTTTTTGATCTCCTCAGTGGGTGGATATACGCTAGGCATGATACAACCCTTTCAGAATGGGTCCGTGTATTATGATTCAGGCAAATATCCATTTCTCCTTGACTACAAAATCCTCAAAGTCTTCATGTAAATTGCTCATTTATGTATTGGAGACCTTTGCTTGTCTGCTTTCTTCTGAAAAAGACCTCTCCCTTGCGTCTTTAACCACTTTAACTTTTTAAACAGTTTTGCTCTCCATTATTTTTTCTCTGTCTACTTGTAATTTTTCTCTTTGGAAGCCCTTTCCTGAGTCTGAAACTAGTGCTGGCCCCTTACCAAAAATAGCAGATGTCAGAGTCTCATGATTTGGTTACCTGTTAAAATAAAAGAACAGCGATATTGAGTCTAGCAATATGATAAGCCCTCTTGCTGTAAACGGGATGCAAACATTAAGGAAATTTTACCAATACATTAGCCAAGTATGAAAAAGAAATATGTAGTTGGAATTTTTTTTGCAGGGTTATGGAATGGTTACACAGAAAACACCAACCAGAAACAGCACCAACCAGAAAATTCAAAGGAACATATGTAATTATAGGGATATCCCAAGACCAACAGGAAAAAATGCAGATAGAGAAAATTAAAGTTGCCAAGAAAAACTTCTTGACATTGAAATGCACTGAGCTTTCAGTTCATCCCTCAGGGGAGTGGAAAGGCCCATCACTTGAAATGTTTAACACTAGACTGGAGAAATCACTAGAAGAATATACTACAGGGAACAACTTGTTATTGGCAGAAAGATGGACTGAATGCTGTAAAAGGGATTTTCTATCTCTAATGTTTACTTTTTATGATAGTCATTTATGTTTTTCCTTCATTACAGGTAGAGAAAAATCTATACAAGTTATTGGCTCTGCCACAGCATATTTAATTTCTGTAGAGCCACTTATCTGGTCCACTCTAGCAAGCTTAACTCTACTTCCTGTTTCTGTTTTTCTTCATGCATTTTCTACATGCACTGAGAAGTTCTTTTTGGTAAAAAAGGTAAAATCTTCACAGCATATTGCCAACACCAATGAAAAACCCATCTAAACACCTCACGCTTGCATTTATTCCAAGTGAGGGAGAAAACAAAGTCATATGTGTAAAGGGAGAAGTAAACCAGCGGAATTGGAAATTAAACAAGTAGAACACGAGAAAGGGAAGGAGGAAGATAGGGAACAAGGTTTGTGTTACCGTTCTGGGATGTACGTTCAGTCTCTGTACAGGTGTTAGATGGTGAGTTGGACTAAATGATCCTTGTGGGTCCCTTCCAACTCATAATATTCTGTGAATCTGTGAATCTGTGAAAACTGTGTCCTACAGCCATGAGGGCAGTAGCAGTTCTGAGCAGCATAGGGTAATGCAATTCTCTTCTCCAGTAATTCCTTATGCCCTCTTAAAGGACAAAATTTCCCATATTTGTAAGTGACTAAGCTGCATTTAGGATGTAAACATCATCGTTATGAGTACAGGATATATCAAAGAGGGAAAAAGTAAGGGTAAATCTGTATTTGGTATTTGGTGATGGCTTCTTTTTGCCCTAGCAGAGTGTAGCTGGTATGGATGTTACTGAATGAAAGGAAACAAATAAAAATCCTTCTGTTTTTGTATGTAAAATCCAGGTTCACCCATTAAAACCAAATTCTTCTCGTCAGAGTAGCGAAGTCAATATATCAACTTCAAATTTTAAATAATATAACAACATTCAGCATGTTAAAGGTTATTTCTCCCCAGTCTTTCCTGTCTTCTCACAATTCTCACTGAAGAGCACCAGGAACTTGGAGTGGCTTTAGTGTAGCATTGCTACCTCGGATGTGAGGAGGACAGAGGTGATGCTGTGTTAGCCCTCTGGGTACACTGCAACAGTCCAGCCAAAAGGCATCTATTTTACCATGGAGAGAAATGGGAAAAGTAATGGCTTCCAAAGACACAGGCCTCTCATTTTTGCCAAGCAGCTTGAGTCTCCCTGCCTGGCTGCTGAGAAAAGGGTTTGATTAATGAAAAGATGTCAGAATGATAATCCTTACAATGAGGAAAGAGTGGATAGGGTTTTTTTTCCCTTGGCAAATTAGGGGGTGGTGGGAAGAGTGAGAACAGAGTAAGAAAGCAAAAAGTAAAACGAGGAGGGAGGGGTTTTGAAGAGAGAAAACAGTAATACTATATATATATATAAAATACAACCTCCCCTCTGCCCACCTCCTTTAATGTTTCTCTGGTGGAGTAATAAGATACCTTCAGCGTTATAAATAGCAGCACAGATGTTGACAGAAAAATGCTCCCTTAATTACCATACAAACTGCTTTACTTGAGTGAACCGTTTAAAGCGGCCTCCAAAGGAAGTTCACTCAAGCAATTCCACAGATTACAGCTAATGAACAATATTTCCTCGCTCCTATTTAGTGCTCATTAAAATGTAAAAGGCTTTCATTTTCAACAGGCACACAATAAATAATTCCTCTCTGCCTGGGAGCAGCCAGGATGGGAGCAGGGAGAGGAGGAGACTGGCAGGGTGGCAGAGGGGGGCTGCAGGAGGCAAATAAGTGGATGGGAGAAAAGCGACCAATTCATTAAAATCCCTGGAAGCAGCAGCAACTGCTGCTCCCTAGGAAAGGAGATGTCTACGTCTGGAGCTTGGCAGGCAGGTTTGGAGGCAAGTGGAGAGCGCCCACCCACCCAGAATGAGCAACACACCACCGTGGTCCCAGGAGGCAGCCCTGCACCATTAGGGCAAGTGGGGGCACAAATTACCCCTGTGGTTCTGCAAAAACAAATTGGATAACTGGGAGGGGACCAAAGATGCAAATTTGCTGTTGAAAACTGACAGCCCAGCTCAGGCTGATGTTTGTCTGAACCTAGTTTAAAATTTCTCCCTGACTTCAGGCTTGCAACTACCAATGGCACACCATTCCTTTTGTGCTCGTTTTAAGTCCTACAGAAGTTGAAATATGTATTTGCAGCACTGGAAGGTGACTTCATTCTTTAGCTACTGAGATGGAGCAGGTACAGGGCCAACTGCACAAACTGCACCTTATTGAGCACACACGGTACAGGGAGGTTAAAGACAAGAGGGGTCTCTGTACATTCAGGTACCATGAGATGAAGGAACCCACAGGAGAATTTGTAGCACCTTACAGGACCTAAAAAGGCCTATAGCAAAACTGAAGAGCGACGTTTTACAATGCCATGTAGTGATAGGACAAGAGAGAATGGCTTTAAAGTGAAAGATGATAAGTTTGGATGAGGTATTAAGAATAAAGTCTTTATTTTGAGGGTGATGAGGCATTGGAAAAGGTTGTCCAGAGAATCTGTGGATGTCCCATCCCTGGCAGTGTTCAAGGTCAGGTTGGATGGGGCTCTGAGCTACATGGACTAGTGGAAGATGTCTCTGTCCACAGCAGGGGGGTTGAAGTGAGATGGTCTTTAAGGTCCCCTGCAATCCATTCTCCAACTCTATGATTCTGTGATTATCTATTCCTCTATCCACACCTTACTGGGATTTTAGCTTAACTTAAAAAATAAAAATATTACAAGTTAGTCAAACTGTGAATGAAAGCCTTAGCAAGAATAAAACCCAAATAAGACCGTGAATCTGGGATTATTATGTAGAATTCTATTTTAGTGGATGAGTTGAAAATGCAGAGGTACCAGATGGATTCAATTTGGTCCCTACATTTGTCTTCAGAGATAGATGATACAGAAATAATATCCATTGCTGTACATAAGAAGTGTTGAAGAAGAAAAAGATAAGAACCCAAAAGTTAGTAAGCCACTGAGACGATATCTGGATACTGGCTTGAAAACTGCAGGAAAAGAAGCCTATTTCACACTCTCTTCAGATGAATGGGTAAACCAGCACAGTAATGCAATACAACACTGTGGTTTAGCTGGGATATGCAGCACTACATAGTTAAAATGATACAGAAACAGACGTTAACAGGCTGTAATTATAGATGAAAACATGACAGAAACATGACTCCTGCTTCCCTCATCTGCCAAAAACTCACAACATCCTTCCCACTGTTTTGGTTCATTGCTGCCTTTTTTTTAATTTGCTTTTGACTTTTTTTTAATTCCATTTTATTTTTACTCTGTTCTTCCACACTTCTAAGTGGCAGAGGGACTTCACAATCCCTTCCTGCAGCTTATCTTTTTTCTATCCCTACCATTGGCACTGTGGTCCCCTTTGACCCTGTGAGCCAAAGCACCTCTCTGCAGCCCTGCACAGGGAAGTGAATTGGCAGCAGAGGTAGCTGTTCTATCAAAGGCAATATATTCCTGGGGGAGGGTTGTGGATCTCAATCTTGGCAGGGTTTGCCAAAACAAAATCCCTGATAATGGCCTCCCTGAATGGAAGAAACAATCCGAGTAGGATAAAAACCATCAGAGCTTTCTCGCGTCTTTAATTTCAAGGCTTAAAAAATTGACAAGTGTATTTCCTGTGGCAATGCTGCTATAGCCTATACCTGAGTCACAAATAAGTCTGGTGATATTCAATCATCAGAAAAGAAACAAGAAAGCAGAGAACTAAGATCCTATATTGACCTAAGCCTCAGACTTAGATAAACTTGTCAACCGTATCACTTTGTGGTGACTTTATCTTTGTTAAACTCGTTCATGGGGAAGAGGCATTCTCACATCTCGCAGGGGCCGCTGTGACCAGAGGAAACCCACTTGCTGCATTTCCAACATGGCACCTTCTTGCAGGAAAATAAAACCTTGGGTCAAGGGTCCAATGAAATTTCTACATCAGGATAACTACTACAACAATACTTTTTCTTTGGGAGACATATTATAACAAATGGAGTGCAGAAGAATTAGAAACCAGGTCTCCACTCTGCCCATGTCCCATGTGCATTCAGCAGTGATGCCTCACCCTTACTGTGGCCCCAGTGGCCAAAATGTGTTTGAGTTTGTGCAGTCATGAATGGTACAACTTAATATGTCACCCTGACATGCTTCCTGTAAACAGACATCTCCAGTAAAGAAGGAAGTTCACCAGCAGTGCAGGATTATTGATGCTTTCAATACTCTGTAGTTGTTTTTTAACTAAGGTCATTTGAAATCAGTCTTTAACACCCATCTCATTTGCTTTTTATACTTCCCAATTTAGAGTTTTATTCACAGCGATTAATTAGTTTGTGGTGAAGGTTTATTAGTTAATCTTTCTGTCAATCAAAAATCACAGAGTTTTCTGAGCAAAGAAAACCCAGAGATTTTATAAAGATAAGGAACTGATATTGGTACCTTTGTACGTATATGAAAAATAGGAGCCTTGCCTACACATGTGGACATGTACAAAAGACTTTAAAGCATGCTTTTTATTCATGCTCAGCCACAAAACCAGCTTAATTCCTTCAGATTTTATTTACATTTTTAATAAGAATCTAAAAATACTTTTACTTTCCCTGGGATGTTTACTGTCTGATGAACTTTTAGGGCTGTTTTAGGAGACCAAGCGGCAGACTTCAACAAATTAAAGTGCTGTAGCTCATCATTTGGGAAATCCGTTCTGTAGCTCACTTGTCTCCATATGACTGAAAGTGAGATAATATTTAATGAATTTAAAAGCATCTTCACCTAGAAATTATTTCCAGTGTTCATATTTGGGAGAAAAATTTGTATTAAAACCTGTTTTAAGAAATTTCTGATTGTGTGTGGAATGATAACAGAGATTGTTTTTAAGGAAAGATTAAAGATTGCATAAAATTATTTCTTAAAATGAAGAGTCAACATCCCAGTCTCTAGGAAATGCAGACAGATTATTGTCCTCCTGCCTTCTTTATGTATGTCTTTACTGACCTTTTATATTGTTCCCAGCACTGAGTGAAAATGTACTGCAATCTGTACTGCACTATTTTCTACTTACAAGCTTTCCTGTTGATGGACATACCTAAAAAGCAAAACAAAGCAAAGAGGCAGAAAATGGCAAGATTCTTCTTTTCTTTTAGATAGGTCACTTCACTAATCTACACGAACTTGCTGTTTTCCAGAAGAACTTGAACTGTACTGTGAAAAATACAGTGAAGGTAAACGGCTTTCTTGACCAGAAAAGGTTGGGAAGAGTGTTTAGCGATATTAGCTCATTAAATTACACACTATGTAAATGTATTTCACATTATGATTTTTACTGCATTAATGTATAAAAATATAGATTACTACTAAGAATCTGACTAGCCTGACACTTTTCAGAGACATTACTGTTTCAAAGTACACCGTTGGTCTAAAAATGTAAAATGGCATATATCACTGTGAGAATAAGTAGCAAGTTAACTGGACTCCTTCCCTTGTCACCTCCTTGAGAAAGCTGTGGGTTATTTCTATCACTCAGAGGTGATGAATAGGCAGCAGCAAAATCAGGTTTTAATGAATTCAGATGAAACTATACAGATGTAGCAGGTTTTCCCCCCTAAATTCAGGAGTCCTTTTTGTGGGCTTTGGGATTATAGATCTGGAGCTGGAACAGGAGAAGGGCACATGGGGCCACAAACTGGGTAACTTTGGCATAAGGACAGATGATATAAAACTATAATCTGTCAAATATATAATCAGCACATTTAAAAGCAGCTTTTCCAAATTAAAAAAGAAAAAGGCAAGCATAGGTCTGTGATAAAATTATTACAGCACATGTTCTACAGCTTTGATAAACACCCCTCCCTGCATCCACTCTTACGCACAAACCCAATATAGATTGACTCCCACCGATTAACATGAATATAGATGGACAGCTTTTAGCCCAGAGTTCACCCACAGACAGAGCTTGACTATGAGAACAAAATAGTTCTGGAGTGTATTATTTTAGTGTTACAAGGCTAGCAGCTGTATGAAAATATGTTAAAAATTAGTCTGGAAGCCAGAACAATGTAATTTCAGTGTATCTTTATTAATCATCATCTTTGGTTTTATTATTTCTGGTTTACTTAGACTGTGTTTTATTGAATCAGCTTTTGACAAAGCTTTCATGGCTTTATCAAAAGTGGTAAGGCTCCATTCAGAGGTTTCCTTTCATGTCTGAGATATGAAATTGGAACAAACAACAATTTGCACACATAATTCCTACATACCAAAGGAGGGAACAAAGAGAGAGGCAAAAATCGAATCTGCTGCTTTCCTGGCCTTATTGTAGGAGGCCACTGCAAGAAGGGAAAAAAGAAAAAGGCAAATTAGCTGCTTTTTTGAGGTTCCCCCCGAAAGCTGTATCACCAGCACTTCATCTGTGGGTGTGCAGGAGACGCTGGTCCGCCTCACACGCCTGTGGTAGATGGATGATACTGATGGCAATCTAACTGGAACATCCTGCCTGAATATGAACAACAGATTTGTCAGTGTGTGACAGGCTGACAGCCCAGCTCCCAGCTGCTTGTCCACTGTTGTTAAATCAGTACCTTGTCTAAGTGTTCAGCAAAGAGGCAATCTGCTTCCTCCATTCGTACAGGCAGGTTGCCAGTTAAAAAACAAGCATTGGCTTTAGGCTGCAGTGCCATAATGCATTGAAAAGATGCAATCTAAACCTTTGTATACTCCTAAGGCAACAAAGAGCAGGACTTGGAAGTACAGGCTCAGACTTGAGACTATCCTTCTCAAAACAACAAGAATAACTCCACAGGGGAATCATGAAAGAAATGCATGAGGATTTGAAAACTGTGGATGACTTAATAGAACTTATTTACGGATGAAAATATGGTTTATTTTGGTAGTGGGGAAGCAAGCTCATGATACTCTACTTAAAAGCATGCCGGAATTTCCTTTATAACTCTATTTTAAAGCAGTTTATAATTCATCAACATTAACAATTAGCTCTAGGCTTAAATTTCTTATGCAAAGATGCAATCCAGAAGCACTTCAGGGGGAAAAATAGAAAAAAAAAAACAACAGAAAAAACCAGAAAGGAAAAACAGCCACTAGTGTACACAGTAACACTAAGTTACAGAACACAAAGAAACACTAGTTTCAGAAGCTTTTTTTTTGTTGGTCTTTTTTAAAAATTATTTTTCTATGACAAAACTTCTCTATCTGATTTCAGTTGTTTAATTTGCTACCTGTTGATTGACCACATGAAAGAGAGGAAGAAAGAGAGAAAAAGTGTGATGATAGCAAAGTAAACCAAGGAAATCACAAATCAGTAGTAATGTTTTCAGCTCTTGGCTGCGGTGTGCATGTGAGGCTGCCTCTAAGATGATGATCAGCTACCTGAGAACTGAGAAGAACTTACACCAACAACTCCAGCATCTGGAGTTTCGAAGCAGTTTTACTCTATCAAGTGATTCATGAGGTCTATTTAAGAGCCTCTAATTCAAGATCTCTACATCAGACCTCTACTGGATCAGAAAGAGCTGTCTGTTGGATCACAGTCTCACTTACCCCATGTGAGCAAGGCTTCACAGCAGTGTCACTGGGCACCCTTGTCCCTAGGTCAACATCAAGGAGGTCTTCTCAAGCCTCAAGTTTTGCTCCTGTTCTAGGCTGAGAGCCTTGCCCAGCTTTTCCAACCAGCTCCTACCTTGGGCAGAAATTGCGTTGGTTGCTTCCTGCAACATGGAGAACCAGCTGCACCTTCTTCCCACAATGTGTTCAGATGCTGCTTACCTTGGGCCAAGGATTCATATGCAAGTCTGAACACAAAAAATGCTATTTATGTGCCTGTATCTTCCTAAGCATCTTTTCCACATGGTCCTAGGTCAGGTAAGTATTCCTGTTCAGAGCAATGTTAGTGTGCATACATTTTATCTGAAGTCACTGAAAATTAAACATGCAGTTGTTACTGCCTTTCCCAATGACAGCACATCACCATTTAAAAATTTCTCTAGAAATAAGGATAAGAATTATATTCATGTACACATTTACACGCACTCTTGAGAATTACCCATTCCAAAGTAATCATAGAGACTTCCAAAATACATTAGTTATCAATTTATCTTCTTCAAAACGCATAATATGGCCTTTAAAAAATAAGACAAACTGGAGCATGAAGAGATGTAAAAAAAAAAAAAAAAAGCCAATGTAACAGAATAATTTCCTTGCAGAATAATATTTTGCAACCTGTGAGGCCTATGTAGAATACATAATGGTTCAGAAAAAAAGACATAGGTGGCAGGTTTAAGTCTGAATTCTCCTCTTGTTAAGAAAGCCATGTCTAATGTATGCTGAAAGAAACTTTAGGTCACATCACACTATCAAGCGTGCTGATAGCTAATAAAACAACTACATCTTATGAATAAAATGAGAAAAAAATTAAGCTAATATTCTATTATTGTACCCTTCTTGATTCCCTTATAATTACCAAGTATCAAATCAATTTGTATGATGATGTTTCCCCTTCTCTAACAGATGTGTAAGATTTAGCAGAAGGGCAAGGTACTCAAATGACAAGGTTTAAAGTGGGAGCACAATCTGCTTGTGGCTTCCAAGTGTGCTGTAGTGAGAGTTATTTTTCCTGTTTGTCACAATGTAAAGGGAAAGAGGCAAAATATTTATGTAAGAAATGCCTGCTCTGCATCTCATGTCACTGTTGTTAGGCTGTGTCATAAAATTCAAACCTAATTCTGTGACAATTAGCTTAGTAATAAAATATTTAGCAATACAATGCTGCATTCTATGCCAGAAACTATTTTCTGCTTCAGTGTCTTACTATGGCTGTATGTTTTAAAGGAGTCAACTATTTTAAATCAAAGCTGCTTTATACTGTTATATTTCCATATGGGAAAGTAGGACATCAACGCACTCAGTTGCTATCCACTAGTATTTTCCCACTTGTAGAAAAATCGTATCACAAAAAAGAATCACCAAACCAAAAAGTTCAGTCTCTTTATACACTTCATGTGTATAAATACATTTATAAAATAATATACTTGTTTGTTTTACTAGCCTTCTGTATTACTAACCTTAATTAAATCTTCAATTTAATTATATTTTTTTTTCATTTTGTCCAGCTAACCTGGCTAGTACCAGTGAACATCGAAACTGCACCCTTATTTACAGCTTCTTTCATGTTTGTTTCTCAAACATAATGAAATGAAGTGCCTTCAGCAGCTCGGCTTGCACAAGAATTTTTAAAGATGCTATGTAAAAATTATAATTAATATGATAATTAATATGGAGGCATTATCTTACTCCTTTATAATGATGGTGGTGTTAATGAAAAAGTCACTGATACGTTACTCTCTTAGCCAAAATACAATACAGTAATGGCAATTTTTTTTGAGTGAATATTAACCTGATATGACACTGATGCTAATCAGTAGAAAACGTCTCCTGAATCCTGTGGGATTTAGCTGTATTTTTATGTAGCATGGAAGTTAAGAGTCAAACAAATACTTGCATTATTTTATGGAATTTTTTTTTTCACTGTTGCTAATTACAGACTAAAGTGTTTATTTCAACAGCCTGAAACCCGGGGAAAGGGAGAGGAAACCAATGGGTCAGATCTGCATCTCCAGTAAACCTGTGGCTTTGACCCTGGAGTTTCCCCTCTGTTTACTACATCCATAATGAGGAATGGCAATGTACCCAGAACAAACATTCTGCCCTTCTCTTTTTTAATTCAGAGAGAAGAGAGCTTTGTATGCGAATAATTTTGCTTTTATATTCCTTATTTCAAGCTGATTTTCAGTCAGCATATTATAAACCCTGTTTAACTATGCTTAAGATCTCTCATTTAGAGTTAAGTGGAAGAAGAAAAGGCAAAATTGTCTTTGCAGATGTCAAGAAGAAATTCATTGCAAGCAATCATCATTTAATATCCAGTGCTGGCTTTTTGAACAACTGCTTGCTCTAAATAATAAATCAAATGAGTTGGCACTAACAATAATACCCTCGAATATGAATGAGGAAAACAAGAATATTAAAACAATAGAAACATTAACACGCAAAACCCTGCTATCTACAGGAGGGAATGGCAAAGGACAGTGTGAAAAATAGCTGTTGCTTACGCTCAGTTTTGTGATCTGTCACTGGCAGTGATGACTAGTGTTGTGGAAAAAGAACCGGGTCCCTCTAGCTGCCAGGTCCCTTAAATCTGAGCCTGCAGCATTTATTCTTTAAATAGTAAGTGATGATGCTTGAACTGTCTCCATCCTGTCTCCATCAGTAAGTGCTCATCCACGTGGCAGGTGAGCTGACAGGACACTCCCTGCTACCAGCACCCTCTTTCCCAGGAGTCTTACTGAGCTATGCCAGAGCTTCCTATGAGGGCATCCCTCCATCTGCACAGCAGTGCAGCTGAAAATCAGCCTGCAACAGCTCCATGAGTGCATATGGAGCCCAGGACTGTTGCATGTTGTTTTGTCACTAACAGACATCACTGAGATCACCTGGCACGTGCTAGGACCTCTGAAAGTTTATTTTATCTTTGCCTTCCCTTGCCGAAGGGTATTAGGTTTCATACTTTGGTTACACTATTAACCAAAAGGTGCCTCAAGAGGAACAAGAGTAGCATGCAGGTTAATCAAACTAGTCCAGTTTATGGATGTGAAATACCTACCTTGAGGAAAAAATAGTCTCTGCTCAAAGCTCGACAGTATTTTTCAGGTGTCTACATGTTGGTACAAGGGATGCAGGGCTTAGGACAAGGCAGCACATTGATCTACTTTATTTTAACAGCACTGCTATTTCTTTGGTCTCTTTTGTATTTTACAGGTGTATTTTATATATTACATCAGATTAACCACATAATTTATGAAAATGGCTTTGTCTTAAAAGCTCTGCTATATTGACTAAGCCGCAGAAGTAAAATAGCAGAGGAAATGAAGACTGAATTGGCACGTTGAAGACAAAAGTTCCAAGAAAACCTGAGCAGTGACTTCAAGACTAGAAATTAATCCCTTCTACTGGTTGAAGTAGCTGTTATGAGCAGTGAAAAAATTACTTTAGATCACCATACTCTTGTATGTCTTGACTTTCACAGCAAAACTTGTTACATCTTCTTCCAAGCATCTGGGTGATGACAGATATAAAGAAGAATATTAAAGCGAGAACGGAAACCAGGATTGACCTAAACCTATTGTGTTTGGGCTGGATTAAAGTTACACCTTGAAAGAAAGACACAAATGGATATGCAAACAAATCATGCAGAGGAATAATCTGGTTTTTCCCTGGAAGAACAGAATCACAGAGAGACTAAACAAATTCACCAAGATGCCAGGGAAAGCCTGGTGTCTCCTCAAACTAAATCACCTAAACTGTCCCTTAAATGCAATGCTCCCCACACAAAAATGTGGCAGTTTTTAGAACAGGAAAGCAAATCCTTATAGGCTGTGAATTTGGCTACTCCTTGAGTATTATGAAGTGAGAAACTATGTTGCAGACAAGTGCCTTTTACCTGTACATACAGACCTATTCCTGACCCTCTCCAAGCATGCTGCTGAAGGAAAAGGGCTGGAGGGTGTAGCAGTATCCCTGCCCTCCTGCAGAGGCTGAGGAGCATCATCATCAATGCTTCCCAGCTTTGGGGACTGTGCCAGCCTTTAATTTCCTTCCGACTGCCCACACCTCTCTCTGCCAGAGCTGGCACAGGTGGCAAAGCCGACTACTGCCTACCCTGTTACTAACACAAATATAATACAGCTTTAATGCCTGCTGTTGAACTCTGTTTTAGTAACCTTATACCAGTTCCCAGTAAAACCGCTTTCTGATTTTTTTAAGTCAACAAGTGGTTTTAAGGACCCTTAAGATAACGGCACTTCACCTTAATTTACGTGAAGTACATACACATCCTTACTGTCCTTCTAGGTTTACTGGAATGTTGTGTGGCTTTCTCCTTGGGTTATTGCCTGCACAAATCCACCTATTATGGATAGATCTAAGATATAAAAAATCCAAGGCTTTTGAATATGCTGCAACACAAAACATTCATTTTGTATGAGTCAATAAGGGAAGATGCTTTAGCAGCATATTCCTATGGGCCGATGTTCCAGACACTACAATCAAATGTAAGGCTGCATTTGGAAGCAATTGTTCCAGATGGCTGAATATTATGGAAGGTTCAGGGCCACTAAGAAATTCAAGATGATAATAATAATAATAAAGAAGGATTTCTTCACAATTTTCCTCATGGAAAAACTATGGTCTTTTTAAAGATGATAACCAACTATTCAGGTTTTCAACAGCCTTTTGGATGCCTGTTTAACATCAGGATACAGCAGCATGTAGCTACATCTAACATTCTGCTTAGTGTGTGTACAGCAGCAGGAAATCTTCAGTTCAAATAGAAGAGGGGAAAAACAAGGCAGTGATTCACCAAAGCTGGAACCTTCACTTTGCTGTTTACTATTCTTCTTTTGGATGTGCATAAGTCATCATACTGAGTAACTGCTGAAGGCTGGAATAAAAGAACTCTTCTGGATGAAGAGGTTAAAAGGCTGCTTTTCCCATATGCACACACACATGTGGAGAATATACAGCAAGGTTGTTTTTGAAAAATCCCCCCATAATTCCAAAACAATGGGGACAACAACAGTTTTGTTGGTGAGTCACATTAGACGGTCTGCTAAGGAGGGACACAGCAGCCCTGTCACAAAGAGCAGATGCTGCCGTAGTCATAGATGTCGACGTGAGTAAGTGTGCAAAGGAGATGGGAGCGGTGGACTGATATGCTGTTACATAGGCTGTGGACATGCTTTTCACCTTGGGAAATAGCAGGCACTGGGATTTTCAAATTCTACTTTCTTTATAGGAGGGAAAATATATTTTGTTGAAGATGTTGAACACTGGCACAGGGGATGGATTTCACACTGTGACATCAGTGGCAAAGGAATGAGTATTTCTACTACTCACTGCTGATCACAAGCACTGTGCTACAAAATTCAGAAAAGAGTTAGAAAGTAAATTAACAGAAAAAAAAAAGCAGCACATTCTTAATCTGAAACTGAATCCAAACATTTAAAATTGCAGCAAAAGCACTTAGTGTACCTGAACCCCTTTTTCTTACAGATGTGTCTCCAAAGATGTGTTTTTGTAGCTATTTTGCATATTCACCTCTACTTTACTTAGAAACACATGAATTTTTTTCCAATACTCCAGCTGTAAAACCACAGAATATAACACAGATCACATTATCTAGTTTCCACTGAAATCTTGAACAACAGGTCTTCAGCTCATCACTCCACCTGAACTCATCAAACAACCCACTGGCCACCTCCACAGAGGGTTCCTAAGAAACTGGAAGTTCATGTTCAATATCTGAAGTAGCAAAGCATCTATCACTGTGTTCCAGAGATTGGCCTTTTTACACATTGCCTCTCCTACGACCACAAAGTCTGATCCACAACGTGGTGCAGCCAGCCTGTGCCATGTCTGGCTGGGTGCCCTGAGTTTGGCTTCCCTTCAGGGACAGAGGTGTCTGCTCACAAGAAGAGGGCTCAAGGGGGTTCAAAACTTCCTGTGTGCTCCCTGCCAACCTTTCTCCTCTGAAACCATTGGCAAACCCTCCTTAATGTTGAGAAGACAACATCTCATGAAGATAATTTGGACACTGATGGTTTATGAAGCAGAGTGCTTTACACAGCAGTTTCTTTTTACTTTAATGATCAGAAATTAATTGCAGAGATTTCTGCTTATCAGTGCATGCATTTTCTCACCACTCCTGTCCTGGTGCCTTCACATCGAGAAAAATTGAGTTTCCTGTATTTTAGACAACAATTCATGTGTGAAAGCTATTGCCAAAATTGCAGCTACCTGGTGTTTTATCAGAACTTACTTCTTAAATTCATCATTTGCCGTGAAACATTGTTTAAAATTGTTAAGGTCTAACAGTTGTAATTTCCTGTAAATGTGCAATACTGGCCATCTTGTGCTTTGTTGCACTAGATACCCAAGAAGCAAAGCTTCTATTTGTCATAAATGTACAGCCTGTAACAGGGTACAGCTGTGAGATATCTTTCTCAGCAATATTGATGGGTTGATATCTTTTTACAAACAAGTACTTCAGAAAAGACTTAGATGAATAGTCCTAAATTATTACATTTATAATATAGGAATTATTGAACTATTTACTTCATATATTTTTATGAAGAAACCGCTTATTTAAATACCCTGCACACACTGAGTTTCCTGGTTATGAAAAAGTGAAGAAAAATACTATTTGCTTTTAGGTAATCAGATTCTGTGGGATCTAATCCTATATCCTATTTATGGCTGTGCTAGCTATTCAAAATTAAAATGAACCTTTCATCCGTGTGTATCATAAATGGGCATTTATCAGGATTATATGATTTTGCAATCCATCTGAATATGTAACCAGAATTTGTTTTCTTTCCGTTTCACTATGTAATTACCATGCAACAATAACAAAAGTGACATGTTTGAAGAACAGATAAAATGCTCTAAATTGGCCAGTAATGGTGATATTTCCTCATCTTCTGAAAAACCCATTTATTCTCTCTCTCAACAAATCAAGGCATTGTCAGCCCATACTCATCTTGTGGCCAGAGGGGCCCTACCAATTTCTAGATGTAAGTGAATACTGGAATGCAGATGAGGGCTACTAACTAAGGCTTTCAACCCAGGCAGCTGGTCTTAGCTTGCCTCAATTTCTAAATCATCCATAATGGGGCCAAGACCTCCGAAGCACTAAAAAGAGCGAGCTGACATGCTGGACAAACTGTTAATTTTTTCCTGAAGAAGCTGCTATATTGCACATCTGTCACTGCTGTGCAGACAATTACTTGTGGAGTGGAAAAAAATCTGCTGCTTGTTTCTCGTGTAGTTGTTAACGGGTGTAATGGAGAAACATGAGAGCCTGAGAGTCACAAAAGGAGAGCTGCTCAGCCTTCTTCCTCCTTTTGTATAGATGTATTTGGACATGAAAACACTTGAAAGCATCCATGCTCAGTGATGTGCAGTTTGAATTATGACAATTAAGCCCATACCTTAAGGCATTTGATATATTAGAAGTGGAAGTTGCAAAAATCTTTATTACTTCAACTACTAACTGCCCTGAAAATTTGCCTCTCTAAATTGCTTCATTGTTCTGTAACACACAGGGCTGAGGTTTTCAGACAAGATGATAAGCACAACATACAAAACTGATGAGAATAAAACTGCTGAAAGCATTGTTCTTCATGTCACATTTCTCAAATATTGATTATAATTAATATGAAAAAATGTTTAACTGTAAAATATCCACAAATTCTAGACCAAGAGGTGCTCACATGATCATTAATAATTGTTCTGAGCCACACAGGTAAAATGACTGCCACAGGTTCAAAGCAGGGGTGTCCAGCAAGCTTGAGCTTGGTCCTGGAGGGAACGAGACATGGAACCATTCAGTGGATATAGAATCTACCCAGGTAGAGTCTCATAATAACATTAATCAAAGTTGGCAAAGGAATCCTTAAAGTCACAACCTTCAACTGCACTGGTTATTAAACATTTAATGCAAATTTTTACAAAATAGTGACCAAAAGCAAGCTTACCTGTGGAAAGGGTTTAATATTTCAATTATTAAATCAGCACAGGGAATGATGAAAACATAAGCAATCACTGTTCCAAACACTTCTGATGGTAGGAAAATTTTGGCACACTAGTAACCTGCTGCTGGTCTACAAGCTTTTCCCCCTGGTTTAAGAGGATTTGTGATTAACATGCCAAACAAAGGATGCACCTGGTTCCAGGCTCAGTTCTGTCAAATCAAATCGTTAGAAGTCTTGACTCAGAATTCATGTTTCATCAATTAATAATTTCAACTTAAAATAATTTGTTTTTTCCTCTGGCACAGAGACACTGAACAAAAATGGGTGATGTCTTCCAGGTAAAAATTTTGCAAAATAATGCACAAACGGAAGAAGTGGCTTTCAGAAAAACATATGGTATTATGGGACCCCCCCCAGATGACTATACAGGACATAGTCACAAGATGTCATCTGAGGTCTAATCCAATGCAAGAATTTAAAACAATTTCTAAGGAGGATGGGTTGATACCAGTTTGCAGGTTGCCAGTTCAACAGTAAAAAAGCAGTGGTGGAAAGTCCTGGAGAAAAGGTCCATATTGGGGAAGAACAGGATTCTGAGAGTGGGATGAGAAAAAATACCCCATGTTCTGCAGGAAGATTTAAGAACCGCCAAGGAACATTCTTCTGCAGCAGTGCAGGTGGTGCCTGGATTATACTATTTATACTATCTCACAACTCAAAGGTAGAAGACAGTTCTAATTTACTGATAGGAAGGCAAAAAAGTGATGAGTAGACCACACCCTTGGCAGCCAGTGGCATTGTCTTGTTGGGCAAACTGGGATATATGTACTTAAAAATATCAGGTGTATAATGAGTTTCTGCTCAGTGGGACACCAGCAGGAGCTTCTATGATTCACTTGCCAGCTGATTCCATACTAACTTTTAAACAAAACAGCATTTATTCCCAGTCGGATAAAAAACCCCACCATCAAAACTGGAACACTTTCAGGAAAACTGGTAAAAATAAAGTTATTGTCACATTAAATGTATACCTTAAATACAACAAACATTACAAAATCAGGATAAAAATCAGGACACAGTAAGAGCATATTTAATTTATCAAAATTCACAATGATGAGAAAGTGGCCATTCACATCATTGCAGAAAAGATTTTAACATTGACTAGCTCTGAAAAATGGATGAAAAATGGTGCAGAATGGAACAAAGCTTTACCTGTGGCTCCAGCAGCTCCTGCCTGATCAGCAAGTGATGCCGGTGGCACCAGGCTGGCCACGTAAAAGGACACTGCCAGTACAGTGCTACCTTTGAAAACTCCCGGCTCAAGTAACATCCTAATTGATGAAATCTGGGAAGAAGAACCAACATCTTGATTTCTGAGGGACTGACCTCACATGCCACCTGCTGCCACACAGAGTCAGACTTTCAGTCTTCCTTTTTGATTCTGCATTCCTTTACCACATATATAACCTAAAAACTGTCATGAATTTTGTGTCCACTTGTTAGCATCTTCTCTCACAAAGGCTCCAGATAATCTCAGCACACCAGGACCACATTATATCTACAGCAGTCAAAGGGAAGAATGGCTGACTTGGAGCAGCCTGGAAATTTTCCCCAAGATCCCACATAATTTCCTCTTCCACCTACCTTTGTGACCCTTAAGTTTTCCTTCACTTCATCAGGATTTACAGGGAGAAATAGCTGCTGAATGTAGTTCCACACGAACAAAGGGAGAGCTTTCATTCATTGTGCACTTCAGAAAACGCCTTTTATCCAGGGAAATTTCTTCAGACTATTTATCTTTAAAGGTATTTTTCAGAAACAATTAGGATCACAAAGGTAGTATATAAAATGTCACAGAATTTTTCTATGGCTTGAAAAATAATTATCAGTTTATTTGCATTGTTAAACGTTAATTAGCTGTGAATGGTAATTTTTTTTAAACACTGCACTACTTCAATTTCTCATTACAAAATAATTTCAGCTCTATTAATTAGTTCTAACAGTAACTCACAGTAATGGATGACACCTTAAGTGAGTTATTAAATGCACTTTACCACTGATTAGGAAGAAGACAACTAAAAAATCTGGCTAGGTTTACATAAAGAGAGAATATGAAACAATACATTATAGATTTATCGACTTTCATGGAAGCAACACACTCCCTTTAAGTAAGGCAGGCTCAGCTGAATAAGAGATTTTGTCACACTTCTGTGAGGTTCATGGGGTGATCATTTAACAAATGGCCTAGTATTTAATGTTTTCATGATTTTATGTATGATGCAGTTTTTTTGTACCGATCTACATCTCTACATATGTATGTGCTTGTGCAGACACATACAGACAAATAATTTTCTCAACTACACAATAAGTTTTTTTTAAAAAAATTTTTTAAAGTTGGCCTCTTTGATTCACCAGGTCCACAGACAGCACAGGGATGTGGTTCTGGCCAAAAATATTCAAAGATTGACTATACTGGATGGTGACAAAAATGGTATCAAAAATACTTCCCTTGCTATGACATTGTAACCTTTTTGTCATGGTCCAGAAAAATCAGTCTAATGGTAATCTCTGTCAAACCACTGCCTAAAAATCTGCATCTGAAACTGATCCTGCATGCCAGGTGTATGAACCTCACAGATTTCACAGATTTCACAGAATACTATGAGTTGGAAGGGACCCACAAGGATCATCTAGTCCAACTCAGCATCTAACACCTGTACAGAGACCGAACGCACACCCCAGAGTGGTGAACATAAACCTAGTTCCCTCACAGTCTAACAGGCCACTTGGAGCCAGAAGGGACCCACAGGATCATCCAGCCCTACACCCCCCATCTAGACCATGTCACTAAGCTCCTCATCGAGTCTTCTCTTAAACACCTCCAGGGACGGCGACCCCACCACCTCCCTGGGCAGTCCATTCCAATGTGTAATCACTCTCTCTGTGAAAAACCTCTTCCTAACATTAAGTTTAAATCTCCCCTGGCGTAGCAGATGTTCTGTTCCAGAGTGAAATGGTAGCCTGTGCCAGGAACAAAATCCCATGGTAGTGGCTACAAACTCCATGATCAGCATATTTGACCCTTCTGGGAAGTCCAAATCTGCACTTATGAGAACATTGCTGCTACCATCTCACAAACTAAGATGTATTGACCCCTCTTTAAACCTGAAACAGAACCCTGATTCTTCTAAAAGAGCTCAATGCTGAAGACATTGGCCAACATGATCCTGCGAAGGGGCAGCTGACACCAGGGATCTGCAGAATTATGATGCCATGGAAAATTTAAGACCCATTATCTTTTACAGGGAAGAAAGTTAAGGCCTCAATCTCCAAACACTTCTATGCATCCAAGAGAGGGACCAACAAAACAGCGTGCCCAAGGACGAAGAAATTTCAACTTTTCAATGTCAAAATCTCGTATAACAACTGACAAAGGCAATAGCAGGCCATTCAGGATATGTGTTTAGGAAGGTAGTGGAAAAGCAACTTCTGTAGACTAGCAGAAATGAAAGAAAATGTTCAGCAGCATCACTTAGCACACACAAGAGATCACACTTTTGAGAGAAAACACTGGGTGTTATCACTTAAAAACATACACAGGGTTGCAGTTTATCCAAAAAATGGACAAGTATTTAGGGTGAAAAATAACACTTTGGACAAGGCACAATTAATGTGAACATATTTATGATAAAATATTCTGAAAGATATTTTAATAAGCTCACATATTTAATCAAGGTAAATATATTACAATAACACATACATCCTTCAGAGACTAATGACTTATATTCAGCTTTAGAAGTCAAACTCCTCAATGCTTAAATTCATCACAGTAATGTTGTAAACAGTCATGCCCAAAACTTTCTATAGATGGAATACTTCATATTAACTAAAGCCACTCTTCGTAGCTGTTAATAAACACAGTTCTCATTGGTGCAGGTGGTCAAGTTTACAGAGTGTCAGTGATTTTCAGCCTTTTACTTAAAGACTAAATATTCAAATACAAGAAACACAGCATCATGGTTAAAATACCTGCAATATGTATTTTGTTACAGGACAGAAGAGAATTGTAAGAAGCCCAAATATTTCCACTAGAGTTACCTACTACCAGTTAATCATGAAACTTCTGTTGCTTTTTTAAAGCATTCCACTAAAAATGAAAGCACACTTACATTGAAATGTTTGTTGATAGTTTTACTCAACAAACTCTCTTATAGCTTAAGATATATCTTGTATCAAATTATGCTGGTAAACATTTTACATAGGGTTTCTTTTGGCAAAATCCCCCAGAAGCAGAACATCCATGCTGAAATTGCTGCATCTCCTTCAATACCTTTTGTAGTATAGTTAACCCTCAGTACTTTGTGGTTCCCTACTTGTGGAGTCACTTCCCAGTGGGGTCCTTATTCTGCGATAACGGAAGTCTGTTTCATGGTGTATTCACAACTGTGCCTGTGCGGACCATAATGAATATGCAAAGGTACAGTCATGAATATTCAAATTAGCCCCACCCACCACACCGACACACAGACCGCTGGCACACCGTTCTGACAGCCTGTGCCACACAGGACTCATGGCTCGGAGTGCTGGGGCACAGCTGCGCCTGCCTGCCCACAGCCGCACTGGCCAAGCTTTTTTTGTTGAGGGTTCTTGGGACAGTAAAGGAACTCTGCTCTGGTATCAGTCATGTGTCCATTGGGAGCTGCTGGTGCTGCCGTCTGCGCAGTGATTGATGGCAATGGCTGCGCACACAGCCTGTGCAGGCATTGTCACTCGAGACACAGCAGAGCCGGTGGGACAGACTCCCTCCCCCATTGGAATGGGGTGGTGCAGCTGCCTGCGCCCACCCCACCTTGCCCCAGCCCCAGCCCTAGGGACAGCAGCTCGCCTTGCCCTGCCACCACCCCAGGTGCAGGGATAGGAGCTCGTCCCGCCACCCCACTAGTGAATTTAAACAAAAAGGTAAACAAAAATCAGTATCTGGAGAAGCACTGGGTTGGGGATGCAGCTGGAGCCAGAATAAGGGTTGAGTAGGACCTACAACAGGTCTTACAAACCTAGATTTGAGCCAACACTGATAGTCTTGCACTGCCGAGAGCCAAATCAGCTACCAAAACACCAGTGAAGCATGATCTTCCACATGTTGTTTGTACTGGCCACTACCAGCACCACCCATCCAGGGGCAGCAGGGGTGGTGGCAGGGCAAGGGATGGATACCACAAGTGGTTTCTTTTCACAGTGAGGTCCCCTGCTCCTGCTGGCCACAGCGTGGGGCTTGTCCCCTCCACCCCTGCCAGTTCCAGTGGCAGGATGGCTGGGCTGGTGTCCCAGAGGTGGCCCTGACATTGCATTGTTTCCATGGAAACATGCAGTGGATGGGTGCCAGGGGGCTGCCCAGGTACTGTCACAGCTTGTCCCCTCCCCACTCGCAAGCAAAACGAGGCAAGGCGACCGTTTGCAAGCACAGCGCAAGCTTTATGCTGGAAAGTTAGGCTTGAATTCCCTGCTGGCTCTTGAGCTGGGCATTACATGTCTCCCCTGGCACTGGGGGAACCAGGCATTATGTCTCCCCTCACGTCGGGGCTGTCATCCCTGCCCCACTGTGTCCATCAGGGCTGGGAGCTGTGGCCATTGTGCAGGGGCCAGACTCACACTGGTTGCTGGGTTTAAACGCATTTTGCTGCCGCTGCCGAAAGCTGTGCAGTGGCCATGGCCGCGCCGAGCATTCTTGGGGAATTTCAGGGTAGACCCTCAGAGTGCCTGCTTGGCCACTGNAGGGGCAGCAGGGGTGGTGGCAGGGCAAGGGATGGATACCACAAGTGGTTTCTTTTCACAGTGAGGTCCCCTGCTCCTGCTGGCCACAGCGTGGGGCTTGTCCCCTCCACCCCTGCCAGTTCCAGTGGCAGGATGGCTGGGCTGGTGTCCCAGAGGTGGCCCTGACATTGCATTGTTTCCATGGAAACATGCAGTGGATGGGTGCCAGGGGGCTGCCCAGGTACTGTCACAGCTTGTCCCCTCCCCACTCGCAAGCAAAACGAGGCAAGGCGACCGTTTGCAAGCACAGCGCAAGCTTTATGCTGGAAAGTTAGGCTTGAATTCCCTGCTGGCTCTTGAGCTGGGCATTACATGTCTCCCCTGGCACTGGGGGAACCAGGCATTACGTCTCCCCTCACGTCGGGGCTGTCATCCCTGCCCCGCTGTGTCCATCAGGGCTGGGAGCTGTGGCCATTGTGCAGGGGCCAGACTCACACTGGTTGCTGGGTTTAAACGCATTTTGCTGCCGCTGCCGAAAGCTGTGCAGTGGCCATGGCCGCGCCGAGCATTCTTGGGGAATTTCAGGGTAGACCCTCAGAGTGCCTGCTTGGCCACTGATTGTGTCAGCCCTGTTCCCACGGTGATGGGCTGTTGCAAGGATGTGGTCAGGCGCAGCCCGCTGCTTGCTTGCCCTCGTTTCCACCCTCGTCGGGGGTCTGGGGGTGCCGAGCGTGGCGTGAGCTGTGTTTGAACATGCACTTGCAGGGTCCCAGAGGCACGTGTGTCCCCCTGCCTCCCCTCTGGGGATGATTTACACACTTATGTAGGATTTACATACTCTTGGAGTAGATGTGGTGTCCAAGAATGGCAAGACCAGGTCTACTCACCTGGAGAGACTCCAGGACAGTGGCACGGGCGGCTCCCAGCACCACCATCCCTGGATGGGGGGAAAAGAGTTTTTTCCCAGCACAGGGTGGCCACAGGCACTGGGAACCGCTGCCGCCACAAACATTGACGCAGAGCAGGGTGGTGCCAACACAGCGCTAGAGTGCGCCGGGGCTGAGGGTGGTGGTGCAGTGGTGGCTCTAATTTGCATATTAATGAGCATTCTATCTATGTGGAACTAGGGCTTTGCAGGAGGGGGAAAGACCTGCAGTCCTGCTACAATCAAGGGTCTACTGCATTAATACCTCTCAATATTAAAATAAAAAATTTAAAAAATAACCTCAAATTCNTCAGAGTGCCTGCTTGGCCACTGATTGTGTCAGCCCTGTTCCCACGGTGATGGGCTGTTGCAAGGATGTGGTCAGGCGCAGCCCGCTGCTTGCTTGCCCTCGTTTCCACCCTCGTCGGGGGTCTGGGGGTGCCGAGCGTGGCGTGAGCTGTGTTTGAACATGCACTTGCAGGGTCCCAGAGGCACGTGTGTCCCCCTGCCTCCCCTCTGGGGATGATTTACACACTTATGTAGGATTTACATACTCTTGGAGTAGATGTGGTGTCCAAGAATGGCAAGACCAGGTCTACTCACCTGGAGAGACTCCAGGACAGTGGCACGGGCGGCTCCCAGCACCACCATCCCTGGATGGGGGGAAAAGAGTTTTTTCCCAGCACAGGGTGGCCACAGGCACTGGGAACCGCTGCCGCCACAAACATTGACGCAGAGCAGGGTGGTGCCAACACAGCGCTAGAGTGCGCCGGGGCTGAGGGTGGTGGTGCAGTGGTGGCTCTAATTTGCATATTAATGAGCATTCTATCTATGTGGAACTAGGGCTTTGCAGGAGGGGGAAAGACCTGCAGTCCTGCTACAATCAAGGGTCTACTGCATTAATACCTCTCAATATTAAAATAAAAAATTTAAAAAATAACCTCAAATTCTGTACCCATAAAAATCCCTTTCTTGACCTCAATAAAACCTTTTCCAGGGAGAATTCAAAGCAAAAGCATATGACAATCTTTAAAAATGCCATTGTCTCTTCTAACATTTCACATTAGCTTTATAGCTGGACAACTGGTCGATAAAGAAGTAATTTGGACTGTGGTTTTTCAGACTGAACACATATACTGCCCTTAGATAGTGGGTGCTATGATGGGTAACGTAGTCATGCAATTGATCCCCACTGCTACTGAAAAATCTGCTGGGGATGGAAGTCTAATTAAAAAGTTTCTTGAGGAAAGAGCTTCCCATTTCTTATACGCCTTTACTGAAAGTGCCCTAGGAGCATGGGGAGAGGGAAAGTAAAACAACGGCTGTGTGAGTTTTCCTTGGAGGACCAATTTTTAGAGAATGATTTGAAGAGAAAGCACAAGGCCCTGTTACTGTTACCAAAATATTGACAGATTTAAAGAGTGAGAACTTGTATTTAAATGCCTTACAATAGGATAGAAAAAGTATTGCAAACATCTTAAATGAGGTATTTCCTGACATCATGGTGTAACCTCTTCAGCTGGATAACAGTAACTTAGAAAAGAAGAACTAGTAAAAAGGTAAGCATAAAGTAGCATAATAGCTTTAGCATAATATGCATCTGCTTGGTACACAATATTTGCCACTTTAATTATATTTTTTAAAAAAGTATGTATTTGTACTCACCTGTGCAATAACAACACTACAGAAAAGGGCAGTTTAAAGAAAAGAGCATACAAACCCCATGAAGAATGGAGTCTATTTATTTTATTTCATCTTGCATTTGTGCAGTTAAAGCAAAGCATTCTATACATATTATTTAGCTATTTACTGCCATTCCACACCCATTATTGACCTAATTGCAGAAAGACAAATGCAATGACAAACTAGTTAAATGGGCATATTGATAATGCTTCTCTGACTTCAACAAATATTTACTTAGAAACAAGATACTTCTTATGGGATTCTTTTATTAACAGTTAATGGCTCAATACACAGAACTTTGAGACACCATGGAACATGTAGCAAAACACAATGCAATAACAGGCAATGTCTCTTCTCTTCACTACACATTCTTCAGAGGAAGAATATTATGGTCATAGTTGAGCTACTGATTCAAATATCTAAATGGAAAGAATCTGGCAAGTGATGGATGGTAACTTTTAGATACAAGATGATCCCATATTTATTCATGTAGGCAAAACCCTTCAGTGTCACAGACATCAAGAATTATCTGAAAATACTTGTATTTTAAAACAATGTGAGCCAGCTTTATAGCAGGCATCATAGTATGACTGCAAGTTAGACATGGGAAAGGTCTGATGAAAGAAAACAGTAACTCCAAGTACTCTGATCTGTTTCAAAGCCAACTAACATTGCAATAGCTTAAAACCAGAAAAAACTAGTTTTACCTGTGAGAAATCACTCTGCTGAAGTATCTTGAAAACTACTCCTGTGAGATGTGGAAAAATGGAAATGCAGTGATAGTGTGGGTCAGAATAGGAATCTGACTGCACAAAAAAATCACAAAATACTACAATGAAATATTTTAATAAATCACTTTGTTCTACAACTTCTAACAGATAAAGTGTACTATCAGCTGTGGTATCTATTGATAATACCTGAGGAAAACAAAGTGTATCTATCTCTACATCAAAACCAGTTTGATTAATCTTAATGTCTAATAGTTTCTCACTAATAGACTGATTTAAAACAAAAAGTTTTAAGATTTTTAATACTACTAAATATCTCTTGCATTTGACAGATTACTAGGCTTGCTGCTTCACCGTATCTGTATGAACGGATGAAAAAAGAGTTGAATGTGCTATTACTTCCCTCTTATCTTTCAAAAACAGGAAACATTTTCAAGTACTTTTGGAGCTGCAGACTTACTTCTTGAGGAACTACTGATACAGTAAATTGCACAGAAGTACTTCAAAGAAGTGTTTTACGTGCTATACTTAGAACTTCTAGCCCAAGATATGCAGATGTTGCAACCAAAGCAAAACAATGGAATTTTAACACAGAATGTGTATTTCTTGACAGTTTTGCAAACAGGGCCACAACAAAAAAATCTTAAAAGATTTAACTTTTCTGATTCACAGGTTGAAAATTATTTGTACAAGACAAAGAAGTTGTTAGAATTCACTTGCTCTCAGTACCACATGGCATTGACAGAACAGGTGCAGGCCACATAAATGCATTATTGAAAATAACGCTTATACAAGTGGGCACCTCTGCCAGCTGCAGAATTCCAGGCTGTTGGCCCTGTGTCACTATGTGGCCTTGAAATTCTTTGGATATGGAATGCATTTAATCGAGTTCAGTTATGCAAGAAAGCTTTGAACTGGCAAACTCACATTATCCTGTGCCCCAAAACTTTCCATTAAAAAGAATATGTGTTGCAGTATAAATCTCAAGTTTGTGTAGAATTTCTTATAATTTGAAAAAGTCAAACCACACAAGCATATAAAGTATTTAAACAGCCATAAATAGTCTTCCTGAAACTCGGAGTACATGTGCACCATAACGACATCAGGTACTAATCTTTCACTCTACACTACGGTGTATGGTGAAACAATATTCCCAAACTGACAGTAATCATAGTGGAAAGTAGGAACACTTCTTTTAAGCAAGTTCAATTATATAATGCTGCTATTTTTAATTTTCCTGCTACTGTTTCCTGGAAAAACGAGAGAGGCTGAGAGAAAAAGAAAAGTAATAAAAACACATCTTAAAATTCATCACTGTATTTCATGGTCACATGAATGAAGCTGTGCTCTTTTTATCCCGAAGAAATATCTTTGCAAGCATCAGGAACTAAGTATTTTTCTCCCCAGTTTGGGAGCTGAGGAAGGGAGAGAGACTCCTTTTGGAGAAAAAATAGATTTTCCCTCTGCAGTCAGGGTAAATATTGCCTTCCGCTACAGGCATGGTTGGTAAGAGGAGCATGATTTTCTCCTCAGTCCATCTGAACAAAAGTTTCCTTCAGCCCTATCATTTAATTTTAAAGTGGAATTTGTTTTATCCTGCAGACTAATAAGTACCCTAGGAGCTTGATTGGTTGGTGCTTAATGAAATTGCTTCTGCTGACATTAGATACATTAGGATACTGATTAAAACACTTAATGATCCCTCTTGATTTTAAATTACTAGCTTAGATTTGTGAGATGCCATCAAAGTATCCTTTTCCTTCCTTGTCTCCATCCTAATCCTGCTTCTCCTTGCCCTTTTTCTGTTCATGATTCTTAAGGGTTGTGGCTCACTGGCAACAGCACGGTCACAAACCAAACGATAACACCATGCTGAACACTGCATTTTGAAAAAATATGCCAAACCCTAGAATATAGACATTGAAAGACAGTCATCTTTGAAATACAATTTCCTGTTTCAAAGCTCAAACTATTCTTAAATGTGGCAACACTGAGAATTACTAACATAAAGGGATATCCAAAGTCAGAGTAAACTTCAACTTTTAAAAATATTTTCTGAGAAAAGATAATCCTGCAAATGTAAAAACAAGTACAAAAGCATTACTTTTGAGCTTGAACATGGAAGACTGTAATACATTGGCAGAAAATGGTGTTGCAATGGCACTCCTATGACGACAAAGCTGTTTTCCATGCTCTTATACAAAACTGCATACCATATAACCTTCCAGGGGGAAAAGTGTATATCTTATGGTCATAAATACAGCTTATCCTCAAATAGTGTTAAACAATACAAATACCAGGCTTAGAAACTTTGCCTGAAAAGGGGGGAACCACAAGAGCTGTAAAAAGTTCAATTTTCCTCGACAAATATTATCAAGGCTCTTGAGATGAAATTATACTTACAAAACAAAACAAAAACCATGTGTCAGAAGTTTTTACAAAAAGAAGTGAATACACTGAATTTTATGCTTAATACAAACCTTGAGACTACAGAAAATAAAAAAGTAGAAGTTTTTCTACCTTGTAGCACCATTATCAAGTTAACCTTGAATGCCGGCTCTGCTAACTGTGGCTGTATGCTGCCGCTGGTGTAGCCAAGTGTGAATCTCATTGGCTTCAGAGATCTTTGAGAGAAGAATAACAGGATTTGCCCATCACAACAAATAATAGGTTTGCCTTTTTTTTTTTTTTTAAATTTTTAAAATAATTTTGAACTTTATTTTTCTTGGGCAGCCAGGGTGCATTTCTGTCAGCTAAATCCAAGTCCGAGTCCTTTTGGTCTCTGGATTGCTCGTATGGGCTCTGCGATCCCTTTGCCGTCTGGTCCAAGGCCCGTGCCTGGGGTCCAACCCATATTCTGAAGCATTCTGTTTCCAATGTTGTTTTCTGGGATTGGTTGGGTGTTTTCACCTACAAACCCTGAGATTAAAGAAACACACAGCATTAATCAGCACTGCCTGCCATGCGGAGAAGAGAGGGATAATCTCCCATAAAGCTTTAAACCTTCTTATTCTCCTAATTCATCTAACAGGTTGCTAGAACAGGCTGTCTTTGCACATGTTGACCTCTTGACTGCATATGATTCTAAATAACACAAACCTATGCTTTATTCTTAATGTAGACTCATTCAGTTTTTAAATATGACAAGTATTGTCACAGATCTTTCATATTCCAAAACAGTGGATGTTACATCAGCCTCAAAGAACGTAAATCACCTGCACAGGTCTACCAATACATTGGCAAGATTACCTGGATCTCTAGTACTATACAGTTACCAAGCAGAGACATATCATACTAACATGACATTATTCTACTCTTAGCAATATTTATTAAGGCTTAAGACCTCCTTCAAGAAAACCCAATGAATAAGTTCACTTAAACAATTACAGGTGTCACAGAAACAGTACAGACAAGTGGTCAACTACTTTGAAATTCAGCTATATCTTCACTCAGTTTCCCTTTTACTGAACATTGTGAGATTTGATACATCCAGGTTTACTTTTGGTATTTTCAACGTTTTTAAGTGTTGTTTATGTATGTTCTCTCCATAGCATCAGGACCTCTGAGAAAAGCTGCAGACATATTACAGAAAAGAGTGCCAGCATTGCAAGTGTTAGTGTAACAGGTTAATTTTTTTTAATAACAGGATTTTTTTTTCTCCATGTGAGGTCAAGACAACAAAGCTGTTTTTTCCCCTTCATCAAACTCCTCAAGCCAGAGCTTGGAGATGATACATAGACAAGCCTTCCTAGATGTAACTATCTTGCATGAGGGATGCAAATTATATTTATTTCAAGAATCTGCACTAAAACTTACCAAGTTCCACCATACAAAAATTTAAAAAAGCCATGAAGTTTTCAAACAAGCAATTGCATGTAGGCTGCTGGTTTTTGTTCTCAGCATTATTCAGCATATCCCTCCCTCTGACAACAGAACAAAACCCCCTCTCCATGCACCCACCTCCAAAGACTATCTGTTTAGTTTTCTCCCTTTTTATTCTGGCCTTTTACTTTTTGAAAAATACAGTAGTAGGAGACTATGGTTTTGTGTTTTTGTAGGCTATAATGTCTTCAGTGAAGAATTTACCATTGACAAGCAGCTGGTTTATCATTATATTAACTTACTAAACAGGAACACAAGAAAAGTTGAACGTGAGCTTCTGAAAAGTGTCATTTCTCAAACGCACACATACACCAAAAGCAAAGCCTTACATCAGAAACTGTATACACAGACAGAAATCCAAAACAAGAGATGCACATTAAAAACCTCATGATGAATTTACAGTATTCCAGCATTATCTACTATAGATCTGTTTATATTCAGTAAAACACTGGCTACATAAAAGGCAGACAGTTTTCTAGTATCTCAGTTCCTGAGTCAAAGAAAAAAGAGAGTGCATTGAGGGAAGGCATTCTTTAATACAAGTTTGAAGGTGTGCTTAATGCTAGGCTTAAAACAAAGGCTTTTAAGTCAGCAGCCTCAAGTCCCTGAGAGGGTTCCTTTTGAACTGACCAGCACAAAATTCAATGTCCAAGACTTCCTTTTTTTTCAGGCCCCCACAGACAGAGGAAATTTTCACAGAGACGAGACCCTGGCACTGCCTGGCATACACAACACAGGCTTTGCAACCCTCCTAGCTCCTTTGCAACATTCTAGCTCAAAGAAAAAAAAAAAGGAATACTATTCAACAAAAGTTCTGGTAAGCCTTACAGGTAAAATCCTGGAAGTGTGTTTTGGTCCCCTTTTTGTAATGGTAAGAAGTGAGGCATCATTCCAGTAAACGTCTATGGAACAATTAAGGGGGAAACTTAATGGGAAGAAAGATCCAACAGATCTCCTAAGCAGGAAAGAGTGAGTGTCAGAGTGTATTTCATGCCATTTAAGATTTGGAAACATTATACCATTCATTATGCTGCCTAGGCAAAGGCAGCACTGCTGCTGGAATTGTATGCAAGGCATAGCCTGATACAACGTAAACAGCTTTTTTGTTAGTCTATTCAGGGGAAAGCCCCACAGATCTTTTTCTGTAACAGATGTACCTGTCTATATGAATTTCATTTCTCAAGACAGCCAGAGGAACCTCACAAAGAAGATATATAAAAGAACAATCTGTACCCTGACATGTTATTTAGTAAATGGGTGTTTCTATTTTTGCTACCTTTTGAAGTAGTTCTATTGGGTTTTTTTCTGTGAAAGCATAATTGGAATATTTTTTTTTAAAGACATAGAATTACTTCTAGAACATATTTTATAACTATTCTTCTCTCCACTGTATATACTGTTCTATCTCTTGTTAAAAGACTGAACCTCTAAGAGTTCTGTTTTATTCTTCTATGTCACCAGATTAAAAAGAAAGAGAAACCACCATAAACTTGGCTTCACAACTCACCTTTGTGCAAACAATTGAACAACACACACTGTCCAAAGAATCATGTATTTGGAGGCTTTGTATTGCAGTAATAATAAGGCAAACCCAAAACCTCACCCATCTTGCCTGTATTACTAATTGACTAATTCTTCTTGTAAATGTGGTGAATACAGATGGCTTTTATTTGACTTATGAAAAATATATAATAAATGCTGGCCATTCTTTTGCAGTATACAAATACTATCTATATCTGTCTTTAATATTACTGCAATTTTTACCCATCATTTGAAAAACATATCTGTAATACGACACATTTTACTTGAATCTGAAGATTATGGATAGTGGTATTGCCCTGTTCCTCCATTTCATGAGCAGTCAGTAACTGGAAAAAATCCCCAACATTTGCCTTGCTGATTGACTGCAGGGTGGAAGAGAGCTCTTAAAAATCATGCTACACTGTGTGTGCTATTCCCCTGACCCCCATTCCTGTGCTTTGGGCTTTTATTTCCTAATTAAAAACAGTAATTGTCCTTGCAATATTCACCTTCAAGTTCAGTTTTTAATTCATGCCTATGGCACTTCTTGGACTAGCCAGTAGGGTCTGTTAGAGAGAGTGGTCCAAGCACGGTGGCATTGAAAATGGCTGTACTACCTCTGTGATGTGTTCAGTCTTGACTCACCCAGGAGCAAGAGCAAAACCAATCCATTGAGTTGTCTCATAAAAAAACCCTATGGAAAATCAGATCAAAAAAACCCAACACGGAGATAGAGTTCTCTGAGGTTATTGCTGTATGAGGATTTCTGGGGTTCCAGGAATTACGGGGAAGTCTCTGCACTAATAATTTGTAGGAATGTTAGATGGTGAGTTGGACTAGATGATCCTTGTGGGTCCCTTCCAACTCATAATATTCTGTGATTCTGTGATTCTGTGAATCTCCTGTGCAGAGCCTTTTGTTTCTACAGTCTGAAAACGTTTTCAGCATCTGTAACAATTGGCTCCTGATCTATGAGATGAATAGTCTGCACGTAGAAGTGGCTGCCATTACACAGGTGAGGAGAAAACATTGACGAACGCTAAGTTGTTTGAAAAGACAGCACCGGAAAATACCCTCACTTATATCCTCACTTATACTGGCAATACTGCCAACTGAAAGAAAAGAGGCCAATTCTCAAACCTTTGTGTATATGAATAGACACACTTCAAGGTATACATGTATTATGAATATGGAAGATGAAACCTATGAGTAATGACTGACAAAACTGGGAAGGGGAAAACAAAAAGCTCATCACATTTGTTTAATTTTGGCATGATATTTATGATGGCATTAAAGGCAGGTTTTGATGAAAAATAAAGGTATGTAATTTTTTCTTAACAGCTGTTGAGATAGGTATATTCTGGTTAAATAGTACACTAGCATTCAGTGCCATACCCTTGATTTTACAGTGATTGCCATGAATTAATTTAATTCCATCTGTAAGCTAAAATCAGATCAGAGGTCTAATGCTGCTGCAGGCTCCACATCTGTTTAATCATTTTTGGATACAGCAGCTTGCAAAAGTTCAGCTTTCAAATTTGCTTCATATTTAAGAAACAATGTTACACCAGTGTGCAACATTGTCAGCATGAAACAAATGAGCCTATGAACAGTTTCATCAGATAGACATATTTATTTGCAAAATGCTTCCAAAAATTAAAAGCTCACCATTTAAATTATTGTTTAGTATGGAATAATAATGCAACTGAAGGAACTGTGATCCCATAAACCACTATTGTGACTATTTATTTGTATGTTCCAATTGCTGAATGAGACTAACATCAAGCATGTTTGATTTATATTGGTCTGAATAAAATCAAAATACAGCTAGGTTCAGCCTCTCAGATAACCCTTATTTAAGAAAATTTGGTTGTTTCATTTTTTTCTTACCCCAGTTGTAAGAAAGAAATGAAGGCATAGTGAAGTAATTTCATCTCTGGCCACCAAACCATTTTTGATGTTAAGAAAACGGATTTTTAAACAGTTCTGAGAAAATGACACTGTACATATAAATACAGTCTTGCCCTTTCATCTTTCTTTTATATGATTAAGACTTGTGAGCAGAACAGCAATGCCTTCGCAGAGCATACCACAACTATTATTTCCTTTTCTATCGCTCCCAGCAGCCTTAAATCCTTTAAATCCTTTCCTAGAAGGATCTCTTTTTTGCTTGAGTAATTTTTGCAATACATGGCCTGCTAACCCTTACCCCCTACCCTGGATCTCACTTATGTCTATCACAGCAGAGTCAGTCTTTCTACCTCAAATCTTCCAAGGAGCACTGTGGATGGTAATTCACTTGCGTAATTGGCTCAAGAGATGAAAATCTTGTATCTGCCTCTCTTAGCCACTAATCTATCCAGCTGACTGCAAGCCTAATTGGCAGCTTGTTTAGTAATTTGGCTCCTAAAGTGTTGTATTGATGTTGGATAAACAGCCAATGGAAGGAGAAACGATACATACTGCTTCTCTTTAAAAGCCAGTGCACTTTCCCCCTCATTTTCTGAAAGCATTTAATATTTCATCTACTCTTTTTCTTTTCTGACTCCTCACCAGACAGATGAGCTCAGAACAGTAGGGCCTGATCCTGATACACAAGACAATTTTACAAGGAATGTAATCAGAATAATACATTGCTGTAGTCTATCTTTTTATGCCAGCTCTAACTAGCAAAATGGGAATCAGATTGCCTAGATGTTTATGTTCTTAAAATTGTTTTGGGTAATTGCACAGACAGCATCAGAAGCATAGCCAACAGCCATACGGTGATTTAAAAATCAATACCTGCAGTGCTTTTCAAAATTCAGTATACTATGGCTGTATATGTAAAAAAAGAAAACAAAACTCCCTCCAAAACTAAACCAGCTCAGCTACAGAAATGGTGTGAAAATTATTGAACTAATATTTGAGACCGCATTATTATATTTTATATATCACTCATCACACCGAGCTATCTAAAACTGTCTAAAGAATAACTTTAGAATGATTATAGTTCAGTGAGTCTGCTTGCACTGAGTTTTATTCTAGCTAAGAGAGAGGTAGCAATAGCAGAGAGAACAAAGCTATGACTTCAGCAGGTGCTGGAAACCACCACATGTACCCAGCAGCCACAGCAGAGTTCTATTAATGTCTGCACTGCCGTACTTTCACTTCTACTGCCCCATCACAAGGTGTACTAATGGAGCAGTTGCATGGCTGTGGTATAGGTAAATGCACTCCTTTCTTGCAGCAGAGACTCTAGATTTAAACCCATTTTCAAGTCTCCTGAAAGCATAAACATAAATTCACACAACAATAAAAACTGAGACACTGAATTTGAGGTACAACTGGTTTTCAAGTAACAGAGATCCCTTGGAACTGGGTTTGCAGGTGCTCTTCTCTTTCCATTCTTGATTGGACTAGAGTGTGTGTAGAGTTAAACTTCATGCCCATTCAGTCTCTACAACTACAAAAATTGGTTGGAAGAGTTGGTATTGTTAGATTTCCATTTACTCCCCTGTAAGGGAAATCTCTTCAATATCCAAGACTGTCTTTTCACTTGGGACTAAAAAAGATCAGTTTTATGCCTTGTCTATGATGACAGAAACACTGCCACTGGATGGAACCTTGGAAGAAACGTTCTCACTGGGGAACACTCCAAAGATTTTTTCAAACCCCTCAAAATTCTGCAGAATTGATCCCATCTGATATGCATCCCCTACTTTTACAGAATGACTTGCAGTCTTACACCTGAAACCCACCAGGAAAGGATTTAAATCACAGTAATACTGTGGAGTAAGCTATAGAGTGCAGTTATTAATTTCAGCAGAATGAGTGAGGACTAAACTATGCACAACACTGTAGCTCTATCTGACCCTAACTCAAGTTGGGATGGATTGGCAGAATACTGAAGTTTAACCTCTATTGCCTATTCTGTATCTATGTGGTTATATCTCCTGTCAAATTATCTTAATTTACAAACGAAGATTAATTAAGCAAATATTTCTGCATATTTTTTACTATGGGCTATATAAGCATTTTCCCATTTATTTATGCAAATAATGCTCATTGTGGTCCGTCTGTCAGTGATGAAGGCATCAGAATACGAACCTTAGTTATTACAATAGCATTGGCATGGTCAATATATAGGCTGAAAGGCACACTTCTCTTAAAATCAATAAATCCAATTTTCCTCTCATTGTGCTGGAAATCCAAAGAAAGCAATGTATTTCTTTGTGAAATCCAGAGTATGGCAAGTATGTACAACAGACTTTATCTCAAACTTTTCCACCGATTGCCAAGCTTTCACAGGGAAAACAGAAAAAAAATTCCAAAACTGCCTGCACTGGAAATCTGATCAATGAGTTTCATTTGCTCATGTCTTAAACAGGTATTTATATTCCCCTAAACTGCAGAAAACTTTCTCCATAAAGGTATCAGGTTTATGCACAGATGTCCTTCCTTATTCAAAAAGTAAATTATGTATATGCTGAAAAACCTTTAAGAAAAGTGATTTTTGCATAATCTATACCAGGGACTATTTGCAAAAGTGCCCCTTATTCTCTCAGGAGAAAGAAAAACCCATCACCATCAACTACGATGTTGCTATGGAGAGCTGGGATAAGAAGTTATGTTGACTGAGGTAAAGCTACACATACCCTTAGCAAAGCCTTTGACACGGTTTCCCACAATAAGCTTCAGGAGAAACTTGTAAAGCACGGGCTGGAAGGGAACATTTTATGCTGGGTTACAAACTGGTTGGAAGGGCGAGCTCAGAGGGTGGTGGTGAATGGTGCAACATCGGACTGGCGGCTAGTCACCAGCGGAGTCCCACAGGGGTCAGTGTTGGGCCCAGTACTGTTCAACATCTTTATCGATGACATGGACGAGGGAACTGAATCCATCATCAGCAAGTTTGCAGATGATAATAAGCTGGGGGCAAATGTTGAACTGCCGGAGGGTAGGAAGGCCCTCCAGAGGGACCTTGACAGGCTGGAGAGATGGGCAGGCTCCAACAGTATGAGGTTTAACAAGACTAAGTGCCGGGTTCCTCACTTTGGCCATAACAACCCCATGCACCGCTACCGGCTGGGGGAGGAGNCCAAATTACCTGTGGTTAACAAAATACCTTGCTGTTACCAACCCAAAACAGACTGATGAAAATATCAGGTACTTCTATTGGATGAGTTCTAGAACTATAGGATATACTTCAGCCCACCTGAAAAGAGTGATGGTTCTAACAAACTGCAAACAAAATGGAGGTGGATCCTCTCTGTGGGGAACCACTTTATGATGGTACCTGGCAGAGAATGTGCAGAACTTGCAGAGCATGTAACTGACCTTGAGGATGTGTCTCCCTACAGACACCTCTCAGTTTCATTCAAAGCAATTCTCAAGGGCACAACAGTTTAATGAAATATAGCTTTGGATCTTGACAAAACAGCCTGATTTAGCTTTTTTATGAAATTTCCTCTCTATTAAGAATGTTCTCATTGGTGATGCTCTCTGTTAATCTGGTTTATGATGCTTGAAAGTAAGTACGAAAACATTCATAGAATCATAGAATATCTCAAACTGGAAGGGATCCATGAGAACCATCATGTTCAGCTCCCAGTGGTCTGCTTTCCACAACTAGGAACCATTTTCTTAGGAAAGACTCCCAGGGTAATTTGGGGTGTTATTTTTGAAGTTTCCACATCTCAGAAAACAAGAGTACTTAGAAAGGACCAGTACAATCATCTTGCATGATTCTATCATGTTTCTTCTTGACTTTATATTGGCTGCACATACAGCCTGTAGAATATTGTCTTATCTCTAGATCACAAGAAAACCATCAAGAATTTTCCAGTATGAAAGTGGTTCTTGTTGCAAGTGTGGGTTTTTTGAGGTTTGTTACTGAATTTTTTTCATTACTCTGATGTTTGTATTCAAGAGGCCTGGCCTGAACCAGTCACCACAAGCTCAACACGAAAAGTCTTTTGCATCATAGAGATCGCAGCTTCTGAGACTAGATGGCACTTTGTGATCTTTTAATTTTTGAACTGATTTAGTCAGATGATACATGTACTAGAAGGAACAAAAAAACAGAAAGAAGTCCCCAAAATCTGCTGCAAAAACCAACCAAAGGAAGAAGAATGTCCGTAGGCTGGATAACCAAGCAGGCATGATGTGTGTGCCAGAAAGGACTTTGGCAGACTAAGGATAAGAAATGGCAAAATGCAGTGAGGGAGTGTTCACAACACGTCGATGTTTTATTGCCCTGTGACAAGGGATTTCTGCCTATGGAGTTGTAAGTTTAGTAGATAGGAAAGCAGTGAATTAGCTAAAAAGAAAGTAGGCATGTAATACAGTGAATCCTCTCTGTATTGTGACTTCTCCTTCACGACCTCGCCCATTTGCAAAGCAATTTTTTCGCAAATATGATTTAGCCGTCTGCGAGCTCAGCTGCCTGACGCATGCGCAGTTTGACTCTGCTCTGCCGAGAGGTGGTGCCACAGTGCCTGTGGGGCGGGACTCACCCCGCCCTGCGGGGAGGAGGGCTTGCGATGGTAGCACCGTACCCCAAGTCCATGAACGGGGAGCCTGCCTCACAAAAGTGAGACAAGCTGTGTGCTGGGAGGGCGGCAGTCCTGCGCCGGCGGCAGGCTCCCCTGGCGCGTGGTTCCCCCCGGCGCGCACACGCGGTGGGCTCTCCCGGCACGCGCGATTTACCACAGCTCGNCGCGATGGAGGAGGTATAACTGTAGCTGGTTTAGAGTTTTGGAAATTCATGGCCAGTTCATCAAAGTATCCAAAAGTTTACCTTTCCTCTTCAACTACCTCACTAAGCTGACCTTCACCACAAACTTAGCCTCAGCCACCTCTGTTATCACACTGTAATCAAAATATTTTTCAAATCATCATTTTGGTACTGCAGATATTCAGGTCTGATTTTTAATCACTGACATATTAAGCATCAGCAAAATAGTTTGCTTAGCTGTTCCGCTGGCAATTTTTAAAAAGGAATGAAAATATGTACCCTTTTGATTACCTTGTTAAAGTGAGTCATGATGGCATTATAGCAGTGCTCAGTATTTCTGCTGCAATTAAGAATCTGTCATATTTTTCATTAAAAGACATTCTTTAAAATGAGACTTTTAACTTGGTCATTTCGATCAGTAGCAGTCTGACGTGTAGCATGCACATGCAACATGCCAACTAGATAAAGAAAATGACATCTGAAATTTGCTTTTGCAAAATGTGAATACTAAAGTGCCCGTAACATTCACAGTAATTTATTTATTTTACATACGTATTTGTACATTTTAAGTACAAAATAGCTTTCTCTTTTTATAATAGATTTTTGCAGGTTCTCAACACTGCTCCAAACTTTAAATCACACTCAGAGTAAAAAAAATTGTTTTGAAATAGAAATAAATGGCTAGTTACAAGGCATATAAGTAAACCAACTTTTTTTCTTCTGAATCGCACTTTCTACAATCTGTGAATTATTAGCATCCCACAGATGTGACTCACAATTTGATGTTTTTTTCCCAACACTTAAGATTTAGAGGTTAATTACTTAAAAAAACATCTAAACGATCTCAGGGATTTAACATGGGGTGCTAAAAAAAAAAAAAAGCTTGTACAGAAGAAAACAGAGTTGATTAGAAAGGAATTGGGCTAAACGCATATTCAGTGTATGGCATCGAAAATTCTGCAGCACCTACTGGTTTGAGACAAACTGGATAATCTAAGAGTGAAATGACTGTAAATATTCCCAATGCATGTGTTTCAAGTAGTAACAATACTTTGCAAAGAATTTCCTTTCTCTTGCATAAAAGGGTTTTTTTTTGTTGTTGCTATTTTGTTATTATTTTCATTAAACTGGACCTAGTTTTTGTAGGGCTATTTCCATGACAATGGATTAGTTTGTTGAAGAGGTTTTTATAGGAACCTGAGAGCACTGCATTTGATGCAGTGAAATATGTAAGAGTGTCACATAAAACAGATCTACCACTAGGGTAGTTGGTGGGTGCATAAGGTCATTGAGAATGACCTGATCCCACATGTGAACAGAATCACTGAAATAATATTGGTTTAACAGAAGTTGTGCAAGTAAGTAAAAAAATATGTAACATCTAAGTCTTAAATTGTAGGAAGCAAACAATTTTTACTAGCTTTGGTTTTTAGTTGATTAATTAGCTATCTAAGTTCAGATGGGATATGCCAAACAACCACAAAATAGAAAATTTATCTTAGTAATAAGAATATGACACACTTGTATCACTATTGTCAGCTCCTAAACATCCACGCCTATATTGTCTCCCAATTTCTTCCTTTATTTTCCACACATCTTTTCTTCATCTTTACAAATGACATTTTTGAAACTATAAAATGCTCTGTGGTGCTCAGACTTTGTTGCTTCAATAGTTTCTCAATGCTGTACAAGTAAAGCTACATCTTTTGTTACTAATATACACAAACCTATTGGTATGTGACTTTGACTCCAGGCTGAGAACAGGCTATAAATTTAGAAATCAATATCTAACTCTATCAATATTCATTTTAGTTTTTCAATACAAAATACAAAGGTGAAAGATCAGTAAATAAACTGGAGTACTGAAATAAATTGGGTGTTCTTGTCACAATTAATAAATGTTTAACCAATCACACTGCTTGCTACAAAAGTCTATGGCTTTGTAGGGTCTCAAAGTAGCAGGTGCTACCCTCGTAAGACTCCAAACCAGGGAATATGTTTTGATGCTTTGTTGGGATCACCAGTCATTCTCATCAGTTACTATTGACGCTACATATATAAACGACCATTTTCAACACTGTGCATGTTGCTACCTATGCAATTTTTTTCAAGTGCAAATGAGAATTTTGAAAATACTGTCACCAACATGTTGGCTCATATTAGGTGAAACTTTGCTAATTTGCATCCCATACAGCTCAAGGAAACGCAGTTAATGATTCATTTACAGACAGCTTTTCAAGTTTCACTATGATGTTAAATATGGACATTTATTAGGAGAATGCTTTTTTCACTTCCAGCTTCTGTTCTTGTAAATTATTTTTGTCCTTTCTTCCATAAAAAAAAAGTTCACCAATTCTTTTACATAAAATCTAGTCCTTCTATTCCTATATCTTAGCTGAACTAAAACTACTGAAAGAAGAACAATCAAATAAGTGATCTTTCATTCTAATCCAAATTTCCAAATGTACATTCATTTTAAAAGGAAACCCTGGGTTTTTTTCATAAAATGGTATGAAACACTGACAAAACCCCAAGGCCTGGGTTAAACAATATATGGATAAACAATAATTTAATATTAATATGGATAATTTAATATTAATATGGATGAACAATAATTTAGCTGTAGGAAGGCTAGCCTTCCAGAAAATCTCTAGAATGTTATGCATTGCCTATACATACGTATGAGCTTACTCAAATTTCACTAAAGTTTCTGTTTGCTTAAAAACTCATAATGATGAAATGTAGAAAAAAACCTTTTATAAGACCACAATGTCAATCCTCCTGCTCAGAAGAAAATTGAAAAGATTACCTTGAACTTGTAAACTAAAAAAGGCATGTTAGTTCAAAGGTACCCCATATGATATCTTTATCCACCATTATTTGCTGTCATTCTTCACATAAAGGTAACTTTGGGGCAAAAGAATCTCTAAAATTGTGAGTATATGGATACCTAACATTGAATGACCACATATTTGCCTTCGTATCAAAATATTGGCTTTGCAAAGTTACGCAGTGGAATCAGCTTGTAAAATAAAATTCTGAAAGCCCAAGGTAAAATGAATAATAAAACTAATTTCATGATACTTGCTACCCTCTCAGTACAAAATGACATCCCCTAGTACTTGAAAGTGGTGAAGTGAAAATCACCTTGTAGAAATAATTGTATTATTCTCTCTTCAGCCATTAAGTATTTTTCTTTCTCACTTCACATATGTTCAGAGTTTTAGAAGCTGACCCATAGATTCTCTTTTTTTCATATTGCTGCCACTAAGGTGCCTTTATAACATTTTCAATATTATTCCTGGTCTGTTTCTGGCCACTGAGGTTTGAAACAAAGAAGTTTCAGGAGAGGGAATTCAGTTGGAATACAAATATGAGGCTTCTCTAAAGACATCTACTTAAAAAGTATTTGAAGAATTCTATGTATTGCAAATGTTGCTATAGTAATTTATATATGACTAGGACATGCAAACTAGATTTCCATATTAGCAATATATAAAAAAATCTCACATGGGCACACACAAAACCTAATCCTTCCAGTATGCACATATATAATTAATACAACAAACTGATGAGTGTCCTATAAATCACTGCTAAGTATTGAAAAAGTAATTTCACAGCTGTGACATCAGCCAAATGCATCCAATGGTTGTGACCTTGCATCTGTAAAAATCTTTCAGAAATCTGCTTGCAAGTGCTTCCTGTTTAATCTACAGCACTAATTTTAAAGCTGTGTTTCACAGCCTTATCACCACATTTTTAATTGTTTGCCCAAGAATTCACATCCTATCTTTATTGTGCAGGATATTTAGAGCCAGAAAAAAGATACCTCATGTCTCCTTCCTTGTAATGCCTGAAGAGACATAAGCAGCAATCTCAGTATATGTATCACTATATGAAGAAAGATTTATTTTCTTTAAAGAAGCGCTGTGCTACAAAGGACTGGAAATTGGAAATGCTTGAGGGAGAATGAAGAGAGCTTATTTATTTCTCAATCTCTATTAATAAATAAGAATAGAACACTTCTGAAGTTATCTGGGAAGTTACTGAATTTATCAAGCATTTCCCCCGGTCACTGACCTACTGCTTTGTACTTAGAGATTTAACATCTTGCGGTTTGTGCTCTGTCCCAGGGAAATTGGTTACCTGTGGGTCCTGGCAGGGGAGCAGCTTTCCTTCTCCGCTTGATGTCTCCCATGCACAATGATCCCAAATGTACACTGGTCTGCCTGCAAGTAATTATACGAGAAAACTATTAACAAAGGAAGAAAACTGCCACATAAATACACAGCTTGTATAGTCTGAACCTACATCAAAACATTCTCAACCAAGATGAAGCTGCACAGTCAAGCCACCAATCTTGTTTATATCGAAATATAATTATGTTTGTTGACAAGCACTCAGTATCTAAATGCAGCATCATAAATTGTTACTGGAATGAATAAATATAAAGGGAATGCTTTTTAATTTTCAAAACTGGCAATCTTTCTCGCTCAACATAAAACAAAAACACTGTTGGTCCTGACAGGAAAATAGCTAAGATTAATTATCTAAAAAGATCACAATACTGTTTGTAGGTTATCAATTGGCTGGTAATGCTTGACTGTCAGAGCAGCATTTATTACATGGAAAATATTATCAATTTTTTTTAAAGGTAGTATGAAGAATGAACGAGAAAACATGAAACAGTAAAGTCTTCAAATGTGCATGAAATAAACTTGTAGCACAGCAATGTACCCTTTTCTAGTTCACTGGTAGGTTGTGAGAATACCACGGAAGCACAATATCTGATAGACTCCTTAAACAATTATGAGCTTATACTTGGAGACTGGAAAATTGGTGGAGCTGCAGAGGATGGCAAACAATGCAAGCAAATCCTACTGCATCACAGCCAGCTATTAGAAGTCAGATACCACAGAAAAGGGTAAACTTGGAATTTTCAGATGATGAATTTCAGAACAATATCTTAAAGGCCAATTATAGTAATTATTTTTCTTAAATAATGAAGAGTGGCAGCAGAATTGAATATATGTAGACAACATTTTTTTTAGAAAGAATCTAGGGGAAATGTAGTGATTTCTGAACTGTATGATTTAAATATGTCTCCATAGATGTTACTGAGAAATCTTGTTTCTTGTCACAGAAGTGTAGTGAATTTTGACAAAATTACAAGCTGAAAAGTGCATCTGACCATCCATTGTAGCATAGTAGCACCGTCACTTACAGGATCTGAATTCAGTGTGGACATATGACTTACCCTTTACTGCATTTATAAACTTTTTAAAGCTGTGCTGCTTCTAAATGAATAACAAATGGTCATGTAAGGTTGAGAGACCTCAGATCTGCTCAGTAATGTACAAGTGACAAAAATGCCTTGATAAATAAGATGACAATGGATAATCCTCTGCATATTTATTCTAAAATGTGCTTGTATTCTCTTCGCAGAGAAGCGCACTCTAGCTTCATCTAGTGAACCCCTGTTTCAACACTTATTTCTCTTTAAGACAGATGCTTTCATTACAATTCTAAGCTGAAATTGCATCCTATTTTAACATCCAGAAACTGAACACAGTAAAACTAGTATATTAACAGGGTGATAATTTTCAGTTCTAAATTGAAAAAGAAGTCAAGAAGTGTAACTCTTTCATACGGATTGTATGATAAAGAAATTTAATATTTAAATACAACAAGGGGGTGTGGTCGTTTGACCCTGGCTAGATGTCAGAGATTCACCTGCAGCCACTCTCTCACTTCATTCCACTGCCCGCCCCCCCCCGCCCCCTCATACAAACAGGGGAAGAGAGAGGAAAAGGAAAAAAAAAACTGAGGGGTTTTTGCTACAGCAGGAATGAGGACTATTAGAAATCTTTTACTGTCACAGGCAAAACAAACTCCAAAGTGGGGATGTAAAGGATTTATTTTTAACAAGATCAGAGCTTAATGTGAGAAGTATCATCTCAAAGGCAACCTTCTTCCCCCACCCCCCCCGGTCTCTTACAACAGATACCACATTCCCCCTTTCCTCCAGGAGGCAGGGGGGTCAGGAGTAAGGGAAAGCCAGGCAGTTGGTGTTCCAGCATGGTCCCATCCCAAAGCACACAGATCCTACTCCTGCATGGACTCTCCTCTCCATGAGCCACACGTCTCTCCTGGGACTGCTCCAATGTGGGCTCCAACAGGCTGCAGCCTCCCTCCAGCATCCACCTGCTCCAGTGTGAGCGCCTCTCTCCATGGGCTACAGGTGGATCTTCTGCATCCCTGTGTTCTCTCCATTCCATGGGCTTCAGGGGGACAGTCTGCTTCACCATGGCCAACACCACGGGCTGCAGAGAGATGCCTGGAACACCTCCTCCCCCTCCTTCAGCCCTGGCCTTGGTGCCTGCATTTGCTGTTACAACTTCTCACGGCTCCTGTCTGGCAGCCATCTTCTTCTTACTCCTGTTACTTTTTTTCTTCCCTTCTTAAATATGTTATCACAGAGGCATCTCCATCGCTCCTGGTTGGCCTGGCCTTGGCTGGCAGTGGGCCCAGCCAGGAGTTGGCTGTCATTACCTCTGACGGCTATGGGGGAGGCTTCCAGCAACTTCTTGAAGAAAAGCTTCTCCTATAGGGCCCCTCAGCTACCAGAAAAAAACAGCTACAGCAAACCCAACACACGGGGATAAATACAAACAAAAATGTCTGAGATGTTTGATCATCAATGGATCTGTTCTTAACACTGGAATAAGTTGTGTGATAAATTTTATGTTCTACTGTGTGCAACTTCAGTTTTCTGAATGAAAAAGGGAGAAAGTCTCCAGGAATACAAGTAGGATGAAAGATAAAAATTAATAAAGTCAGGCAATTGAATCTGAAGACCTGAGCCACAGCGGTAACAGTGAGCAGCATTTGAAATATTTTACCAGAATTGATTATCTGTTACACTACATTGAGATATCTAGAATATTGATCTGTAAGATTATGGTACTGGGGTCTCCCCACTTTTCCTCCAGGCACACGGAATGGAGTTGCAACAAATAACACTAAGTAAGGACTACTTTGTTATTGTTGTCACCCTTCATGTAGAACATAGCAGTTACTTTTTAATTTAAAATCAATGAATGTCTGAAAGGCAGCCTTGTTCCTTCAGCATAAATGAATCATTCGCCTTTGCAGAGCACAACCCTATCACCAGCCAAGGTGAGAGTGGGTATTTCTTTGTTGTCATCCAAAATTCTGCACAGCACAAATAAATAACAATATGCTAGAGCACCAATTAAGCTTTGTCAAACCCAGTTTTATGACCGCTACCATAAAATGTTCAGTTAACTTACAATTCCACAGTGGCATTTGCCTTCGCCAGGGCTTAACATTTGATATGCTCTGCCAACGTAGATCATAGCAAATCAAAAAGCTCTTATTTATTTATTTAAAGAGGATCAGACAAGAACTATTACTGCTCTGGAACTGGCAGGTTAGACAAAAAGAAGCAGTATTCTGAAGCTGCACAGTACATTTTGAAATGCCTGTAATGGGGGTATTATAAAGTAGGGAGAACTCTGACCCTCAATCATGCTAAGTTCAACATTATGTTTCTTAGTATTAAATCAGAAGAGCACGGATTACAGAAAGGAAGAAAGCTATTTGCCTGACTTCTCTCTACTTACCCCTAGCTTGCTTCCAGCTATCATTTATAAATAGTGCTCTGGAGGGAAGCTAGGCATTTTATTAGGGAAAAAATAAAACTTGTTAAGACCACCTTGCCTGAAAACCTGGCTTTTGATGTGCTGGTGACAGGGACTGGAGCAAGCAGTGTCAAATGGAATAATTTTTAAGGAAAGACAACAGGAACTTGTCGCCTCATTGTATGCATTTACAAATAGAGGCTTTTCAGAGTATTAGGCCTAGTTAAAGCTGCCCTCTGGATACAAAGTGTTCCCAAGCAGCCTCAGACAAGCTTGGGAGACAAACAGATGTGACTATGGTCCCTGGCGTTTGGCAAGAACACTCACTGTCAATAAGAAAAATATGAGCATGGACAGGGCATCAGCTGCACCACGGACGAGCAGGCCTGCAAGTGTCATCGCAGCGGCAAAGTTGTGGCAGAGGGAAATAAGAGGGCTGCAAAAGCCAGGCTGGTGTGAACTTACACTAGCGTGCCAAGAATTTTTGTTGTTGTTATTGTGTTATGCCTCAACGTATTAAACAAAACACTAGAAAAGCTGCTGTCAATTTTTATTCATTTTTCATCTTGCACACAATGTTTAGAGTCTCCTTTTTACATGGTAAATAAGAGCCTTAAAAATGAAGACAGGGAAGGCAGCAATAACAAAAAAGCTATTGAAATAATAAATAGAACCCAGAAAACCAGATTTGAGACAGCAAACACTTTTATAGAAGCAATGACATGTAAAGCAATGCACAAGCACCTACGCATTTTTGTGAAACATTCACACTGATGGAAATTTTGTTATTTCCTCCTTAAATAGTCGCAGTCTATCATTTTTTTTCCTAAGGTAATTGCCCTTACTATGGTAACATGCCTAGAATTGTCCCTGTAAGGTCCCCAAACATTTATATCCATGTCTACACAATGTAATCCCTTTTTCTCTAATTTTCATAACTCAATAAGCAAGTATTTTTTATGAGTGCCTTTTTCAGCAGTAACATATATTCACCTCTCCAAGACATTTATAAGAGGCCATGGCAGATTTTTATCTACCCTGACCTTTGTATCCCATGGACCATTTAGTTACCTTCTCCAAATAAGCATCTTGTTCTGTGGGAGAACAACAGCTGTGCTGATTTAAATACTATCAATCTTCTGAGCAACTGAGGACCTAATGTGGTCCTTCACTCTTTCACTAGTAGTTATCACCTTTATCCACTATACACTCAGAGTTCAAAGTTCACCAGTCCAGTCAGTGAGAAAAACAATACAATAAAATGGCTCTAGCACAGCAGATATCCCTGAAGATGTGTTATAGCTCTCTGGTTCACTGATGTTTCTGTAATCACTATCATCCCAGATGTAAAAAAACCAAAACATAGCTCCACCTCCCCACCAAACTGAAAAAAATAAAACATATCCCTCTCTCCCAGGATTAAAAGACCCTATTCAAATGCGGTAAACTGTCCCAGTCTCTTCAGAAAGGTGCAGTGAAGAATTTATATAGTGAGTAGCTTCACATGCACTAATACAATGGCCAAAACTAGCAAAACTGTCATCTCCTTGGGTGAACTCAGTACTTGTGTAATGAACACAAAAAGTTTGCATGTTTATTTTATATGTCTCATTGTAACCAGTCTGTAGATCACTTTACTTTCTCTGTCTGTTGTTGGCAGCTGTCACTTGCCCTGCAAGCTGCATTTCTTTATTTGATACCAATGCAGTTGCTATTATTGGTACACTATAATTGAGCTGATGGCTACAACTTCACTGAAGGTGAACTTAATTTTGATTTTGTCCCCTAGTGTATTTATTGTCAAACTTACTAGATGACACTGCAACGTTGCTAAGATTAGTTGTAAGTAATGAAGGTGATGGTTTTTTGCTCTGTTTGTGTAAAAAATGCACAAACTTATTGATTATTAATGAAGACAAGTGTGGAAGAGTGTGGGGTTTTTTTAATAGTATTTATCAAGTTTCTGTACTCTAACTTCAAAAATCCTATGCAGCACTATTATTACTATGCAATGTTTTCAATAAGACTGATTTCTTTCCCATAATTTGATGAGTTGGTAAAAATCAATACTTGCTTATCCATTATATTCCAATTTACATCTCTGTCACCTGAGAAACAAACATACAGTAAACATTCACACTCCATTCTGCCACAGTATCAATGCATTCCTGCAGATGGCTGTAGAACTCTGCAAGTTTATCACTGCTGAATGGTTTAGCTAATGGACAGGCCTGATAAAAGTTTATAGGTGAACCTCTTTGACAAGAGATCACAATAAGGTAAAAGTTGCCTGGTAAATCTCACCAAAATTGTTAGTTCTCACTCTTAAAATATGGATAGAAAATAGATATTCATATGGATATGACTGAAGAAAGAATGCAGTGAGGACCATGTCTCACTTTAAGCCTGAAATTACTGGACAATTTCTTATTTGAAATTCTTATATGAAATGGAGCACAGAGTGTGTGAAGCAATGTTCACAACAGCAGTTAAAAATGAAAAAATAGAACTCAATTGCAGAGAAGCAAACCAATTAAAATGATGAAAAAAATGGAATGTGTGGAACAGCTCAACTTTATAAAAATCAAAGAATAACCTGAGCAAACTTCCCATTATTTAAGTACCTTTTACACAAAAATATTACATAAATGATTCTCATATCCGTACACAGAATGGGCCTATAGTACAGTCCATCTTGATTTCTACATGGCTGCTGTGTCTGGTGGCCAATGGAACTGCATTCATTAGCACTGCTTAAGTAAGCGAGTTACTGAACTTATACTGTACATTCCTAACTTACAACAAATAGCAGACAATGGCTTCAAAAGCATCGGAGTCTGTGGAGTTCTTGATAAGTTTAGAGGTAAACACTATTAAAAACCTATTATATATGTCTTATTAAAAATCACATAACATATTTAGCAAATTCAATAATATGAACATAAAATTCTACACTTTCATTTGACTGAGTCTCTAAACGTAAGGACTTGATCAAAAGGTATCACACCAAATACATGTACTAGGCAAATGGTGTTGTAAATTTGGGAAGACTATTCTGTATCATCCAGGTGTAACAAATACTTTATGTTTGCTTCTTGCATGTATATCAATATAACCACAGAAAAGATGCCCAGTGATTTCATATTATTACACTGAAATATGCAAGGCACATTTGTTTTGAGGAAAAATACATAAAAGACAATGGCTGAGGAATTTTATAAGGAAAGATATCCTCTTTGCTTTGTGATACACAGCTTGGCCAAAACATGAATGTAGCCCCTGGTCTCTACTTGAGTGCCCAGAGTAGGGCAACATGCAGTAATGTATGTGACCCATGGACAATTAGAACGGGATGGTTCCTTGTCCATTCTCATTCAGAAGGCATTGTTTCACTCTCCTGCTTTCTTCTTGTCACTTTTCTGAGACACCATTCAGGTGAAATCAGTTCCACGCTTGATTCCTTCCTCATCCTTTACAAACAGTAAAGCTTTTCTTCAAACTTGTCTAATGAATGACATCATCTATATAACAGATTGCTTCATCTCTATCCAAAAGTGCAAAAACCGTTACATTAATCAGAAGAGCTATGCACTTTATTTTCCGTTTATTACATCTTAAACAGATGTGATAAACCCACGCAACTCTATCAAACTCCTTTCATACAATGCCAATCTGTTCACAACATAACTTCAAGCATAAGGGTGACATACTTGTATTATTGAAAGTCCTGGTAGAATCGTCTTATGCCTAGAATATAATCTTCCTCTGGCCCCATCAGATTACCTCATCACTTAATACTATATCCTAATATATTCTTTTTTGTTACCTTTCTCAGAACTTTTGTCATTCAGGCACAGTAGCTGCTCAAAATTTATCTGAACTCTACAAATTGACACATTCAACTCTACACAGGCGTAATTTTAGTACACATGATGGAATATAAAAGCTTGTACCACTACATATGTTTTCGTACCCCATCTCAAGTCACTTATGCACTTTACTTGTGAAAAGAGTTTCTAAAATAAATAACTCTGTAGTAGAGGCCTACTGCCCTCAGAAAGGATAATGTATTGTTTTTTCTTGGTTCTAATTAGTAATTTAAGCATATGTTCAGCATTTAACTCTAAATGTTTGCCTTTTCCCCAAGCTCTAAGACAGCTGTCCAAGATATGAATGCCAGAAAACATTTAAATATCAACATCTGTTGAATTATGTTAATTTAGTGTAATATAATTGGGCATGAGTTGGAATTGATCAAAAGTATATGAATTACACAAAGGCAAATCCAAACCAATATCTTGGTGTACAAACAAGTCACCAAGGAACGCTGAGGGAAAAAAATCCAAAAAATCCACTTCTGTCATAAATTAAATACCTAAAACGTACAGTTTTCTTCAACAAATGACACAATTTGACATTTTCAGTAGAGGAAATGAATATTTATACTCATCTAGAATATAAATTTAATTTCATTCAGAATATTTCTAAATACAGCGAGCCCCCAGGTTTCACAGGTCCATGGGTCTGGATTGGGGCTGTGAAGGCCACGATACATGAAGAGAGCGAACTCATGAATATGCATTTAAGCCCTGCCCATCACCTCGCTGTCCTCAGGGATGGGACAAAGCCACAGCTGGGCTGGGCTGGGCCGCACTGCTTGTGGCTCCCTTCCTGCCTCACTCCCCTTGCTGCCATGGGAAGGGATGGGATGGGATGGGATGGGATGGGACGGGACGGGACCGGGCCAGGCTGCACCTCTTGCAGCTCCTGTCTCGGCTCCCTCCCTTTGCCGCTGTGGGATGGGATAGGACAGGACCGGGATGGAACACTGCAACTATTAAACTGACACTTTTCTCCTTTTTTCCCCCCCTTTTTTCCCTGCCCTTGGCATCTGGGCTTGTGACTGGGAACAACAAGAACTCAAGCCACCATGGAGAGGTGAACCACGGTTAAGCGGGGGTCTTCTGTATTTCTGACAGCAAGTTCCATTATTGTTTTGGGTCAAGCAACACCTGATAAAAATAATGTTCATGTTTACGCAATGGTAAAATGTAGTTTGAAAACAGGTCACAGTAATAGAATACCATCCTGTTACATGACAATATTGTTTCACAAATTCTAAAGCAAATATTCCCTTGTTTTTTCTTCATATCAACAAAATGGTTCCAAGATTTGAGAGATATGGGCCCTGATCCAGCTCTGAAGTGATTTGGAAAATACCTTAATGAGCAGAGTAGTAAACATGGACTTGAACAGATACTTTAATAGAAGGACTCGATAATTTACTCAGCTACACTATTTCTTCCGGATATTTCTGGATGCATGTAGGTTTACCAAATATGATATTAATTAAATAAACTCAGGACAGAACAAATGCATTTTGTAAAAAAGACTTTAAAAACCACAGCTTGAAGTTCTGGATTACAGTGATATAGAGTTAGGTTAAATTACTGCAAACATTAATGTTGTGTTCGAATTCTTTTATGTTTAAAACAGGTATGGGAAAAGAAGCCGCAATGAAAGTCCAAATATGTTCAAAAATGGAAAGAAAAAATGCTTCATCAGTTTGGATGCATGCAACACAACCTGGAAGCCAATTTCTTTATTCACCTCTGTGAATAAATGGAAGGTGAGCAAGCATGGCCAACTGGGATGAATTCGGTCCACTTTAAGAGACCAATACTCAACTAATGTAGGAAAACAGTCAGCACAATGCAATGATTTTAATGAGCCATTCAGACTTTGGTCTGGACCAGTGACTGTCATATTACAACCACTGGTCATTCCTTAATCTACTGCCTTCCAATTGGTTCCAAGAAAATAATAGCCCTGCAGCCGGATCCTAGCATCATTCTCCTCCTCAGTACCTTTCATTTGGCTATTTTTAATATATGCTTAAGAAACAATTCTTCCAACAATCTCATGTCTGGTCAAGATGGTAGACTTTTAATTCAGGCAATAATCTGACAACGAAAGATACAATTGTATGCAAGTTGCGATGAGAGGAGAAAAAAACCCCTAAAACTGAGACATTAAGTTAAGCAAATTATGCTTCCTAACACTCTGCACCCATTTGCCTCAGTAACTGGCATGCAATTCCATGGGGTGGAAGAGGTCTAAATGTGCAGTAGTGAATGCAAAATTTTACTTTCCAATAGCAAAGGAGAGCAGCTAATAAAAAGTTAAAGAAACACTGACATTTTTGTTCTTTTTAGTTTCTAAATTCTTTAATAACAAAAGCTTCACTTGTGGTCCTCTGCTTTGTCTTAGTAGTAATACCAACACTTCTAAAAATATGCATATAAAGTAATCAGAGAATGCTAAAAATAAGTCCAGAATTCAAAAATCAGTGTCCTTTGCTTCTTTTTGTCTAGGACACTCACTGAGTGCAAGCTTCTAGACAGGCTAAAACGTATTGTTACAATAAATGATCACAACTTCAAAATATCAAGAAAGTAAAACATGAAAATTTTATGTAATTTGAAACAAACTATCCAAATTTTCTTCTGAAGTCTTTGCCTCCTTACACAAAATCACTGAATGGAATTCAATGTGCCTATGCAGAATTTTAGTGAGCATGCACCGGGGGATATTGGTTTAAATATATGAGATTAAGAGATCCTTTAAATATTGGTAGGAACTTGATGCAAAAATTGCACAAATAGTTTAATATACAATAAAAACAGTGATAAACCCATCCTTCATATATGGCTATTTATCCTTACCCTTATCCTATCCAGCTTTCATGTGCCTGTGTGGTGAAACACAGAGACAAAAGCGAATTTCCCTGCTGGGGATGATGGGACAAACAAGTTGTGGAAAACTGGACAGTAAAACAATCTCCTTGAATTTCAGTGCTGCTTAACCAAAGGTTAAACAGTTTGTTGAATTATAGTGCAAGACAGTGTCCATAGCTCCTGCTCAGAACTTTTACAACAGGAAGGGTCTTCACACCTCTGAAGCACAAATTAACTTTATTCTGATCCCATTGGTATTTCAACAGATCAGCTAAGCAAAGCTTGAGTTGTAGATCACAAACTTGAGCAAAACAAGAGCGAGTAAAAGAATCTAATGAAGCTGAGAGTGAGAAACAAGCACACCATGTGCTAAAATTTGGGTATTTGATAGTGAGAGATTTGCTGTCAATTCATTCAGGGAAAAAGAATCAGTCCAGACGGTACACTAGGAGGATCCAGAGGTACACAGTTTCTAGAGGTAATGATATGTATTTTTTAAAAGCAAGAAAAATTAACTTCCAGTTAGTTAACATACTTACGTGTAGCTGCAATTCAATTTTGAACGACAAATTTTCATTAATATTTAGTAGAATTTATATTATTAAAAATCAGATTAGATTTTAGTGCAAACCCAACAAAATTTGGCGTGTGGTCTTGCACTTTATTAGTTTTGCATTAAAGATGCAAAGAAACTGCTCAGATCACATGGGAAAACATATTTTCAAAACAGAGCCTGGTTCAAAATTTCTGCTACTTTTGCAAAAGATCTCATAATGGAAGTTGAGTTAAAAGGTGATGCTTACAAGACATTTAATGATTGTCATTTACTCAACAGATATTTTAAATGACGAAACAAGTAACCTGGCTAGAGAGAATCAAAGAATCTTCGGAGTTGGAAGGGACCCACAAGGATCATCGAGTCCAACTCTTAAACAGCACCATGGTCTCCCTGGTGGAATTGTACCCGGGTCTTCCGCGTGAGAGGTGGTGACACTCACCATTGTACTAAAGTGGATAAATCTACCCACAAACCACTACTGAGGCTTGAAGAGTTACATAAAATTAAAGCTTCACATACTGGCTACATTTTAAAATAACAGTCAAACTGTAATCACCCTGTCCTCCTCTCGCAAGAGAAAATCTTTTCAGGATCTTAAAAATAAGGCTGCAGCATAGAAAACTTAATAAGGAATTGCCCTATCCCCAAATAACACCATCTTTTATGCTTCCCAGAGAAGGTGAATACGAAACTTACGAAATAATGTTGTCTCTTAGGGTGATAGCAAGGCAGGAAAGCAGTGTGTCCTCAAACATTCACATAATTTAATCTGGAACTGCAAATATTATTAAACACCATTCATATAGTACAGTTACTGCTTCATGGCACTCTAAAGAAGAGATAAAACTGCTTAGTTGTTCATTTCTAATGAGGTAAACACACTTGGATTTTAATGTGATATCCCAATCTTCTGCATTATTAGCTCTGCGGTTGCAAGACATTAACTTACTAAGTTGAATAATTTTATACTTGATTTAAAAGCCATGTCTAAATACTACTTTTTTTTAAAGCATTTAAAAGTCAAGGATATGTGTCCATGTGTTGGCAGAAGTGAATCACCTGGTAAAACTGCCATGCATTCCTTTTCTTGTGTAAGTATACGCATGTCTTCAAGTATAATTTTCAAAAACTGCCTGAATTTACCTCCTCTGGTACTGTAATTTCATCCAGAAAAGCCACATTAAACAATTACAGTTCTTGTAATTAAACAGTAGTCTAATGTACAGTTTTCTTATCCCAATCCATTAACAGCTGCTCAAAAAATGTAGTAATTAATGGTTTCATTTATTTTTGGCAAACCTGTAACTCAACAAATAGTTTTGTATCTGCTGCAAATTAGGACTCTTTCCCAAACAACAGATGACACAGTGGGAAAGAGGGAGAAGGTAGAATCCTTGCACATCTTTGCCTCTTTAGAAGATCAAATAAAGAGCAGCTGTAATATTATTTGTCACATCAGTGTAAAAAACTATCATGTTCCATTTCATCAGATGAAAATGAAGAAGTGCTGTACAAATATCGAAATAGGGATTTTCCTTTGAAAATAAGACAAAGTTTTACTTTTAAACATAGCAATACTATGTTTTTGAAAAGCTCTGATCAGGTTTGTTATCATTTTTCTCCAACAAGTTTACAAGCTTTCTTTAAATACTAATTCACACAGAATACTTAGTTGTAAGAAGTGAAAATACTTGGGATACTCTTGCATCAGCACAAGGCACATATTTAGACTGGACTGAGAACAACTAGGGAAAGGAGGGAAAGAGTTTCAGAAAACATGGGAAAGTTATGACTAAGGTTCTGGGGTTTTATTGACACATCACCATTTAGTAGCATCTATGTGTTTACTTTACATAATCCGTCTTGTACTCACAGGTTCACAGGTTATTCTGAGTTGGAAGGGACCCACTGGATCATCTAGTCCAACTCCCCACCAACTAGACCATGTCACTGAGCTCCTCATCGAGTCTTCTCTTAAACACCTCCAGGGATGGCGACTCCACCACCCCCCTGGGCAGACCATTCCAATGACCGATCACTCTCTCTGTGAAAAACTTTTTCCTAACATTCACTCTAAACCTCCCCATGCGTACTCCTTCCAGCGTGTGCTTTCCTGAATGCCTCTTCCACATATGCAAAGACCTGTATTTCAGTCTGTGCTGTTCACTGCAGAAGGAAAAGACTTCAAAGACTTCTTGCCAGCTCAAAAGAGAAGCAACAGGTGATCACTGAACGATGGGCACACAGTCCTCCTGTTACATTATAGTAATATATCAGGTAGCTCCTGCTGATTTTTAAGGAAATATCAAGTCACCACCTCTACCTCATGCTATTGTCGACTTTGCAACCACAATAACTGGCTATCTGGTTTATGCTAAGCTGCTGCTACATTGACTACAATGTCAGTGAAGCAATCAGTTAGCTGTTCAAAACTGGACTTGTATGCAGTTATATCCCCTCATTTGCGAGGAACAGCTCATGCCAGGGCTCTCGCAGAACGTCAAATTTGCAAACATGTGCAAGTCATTAATATGCATGCAGGCCACGCCCATTGCTCCACCCCCCACCACTCCGGAGCACTGCGGACACTTTTTCTGCTCCTCCCCACGAGCTCTCTCAGCACAGGGGAGCAAAGGGAACTGTTTCTGAGACCCCTCTGACTCGGGAGACTCCCCTGACAATCCCTGGGCTTCTCCGGGCTGCTGCAACTGCGTGTGCTTGCAGCCCAAACCCCGTACCGCTGCTCCCCCCCAGCCCCCGCCCCCAGTGCTCCTGCCCACTGTGTTCTGGTCCCGTGCTGAGTCCTGGCCCCACGCAGCGCGGGCTGGCTTCAGCTGTGGCAGCAGATTGAGCATGTCCCACTGGCTGCTGTGGCCAGCCCCACTTTCATGGGGCACTTCCCTTCCCTGCCTGTAGCCATGGAAACAGTGGGGAGTCAGTTTCATGGCTCTGCTTAGAGTAACAGGGGACATGGGTCAGATGGGGAATCTCACAAATGGCTGAAGCAAAATTGCGAGAAATTTTCCTCACAAATCAACGAGGTAGCAATGGAGGTGTCGCAATGCAGTGGAGATATACTGTAATTCTACTCAACCTTGAAATCACTTCCATGAGTATGACTTAGCCTTCTTTCAAGCCAGAACTGAACTGCATAAGAACTAAAAATAGGGTTTTTTTTCCCCCTCTTCTAGAGGTCTCTGGGGGAACATTTGCATGTGGAAAGCCAACACAGAATTAGCAATATTAGATGAAAAAAAAATTGGTAAGTCGTAGAAATTTGGGCACTATTTTCTTTTCAGTTTCTTAATTCATGCAAGTGTCAAATTATACATACAAAATAGTAAGGAAAAAAACAAAGTAGATTAAATAATTCAAGATACTTAAGAGGAACATACTAAAAAAGAAATACGACATAAGACCACTATGTAAAGGAAATAATTACACAAGTTTAAATTATTCAGTTTACTGTTTTCTCAACCTACAATTCATTGCTTTTGGATTACAGCATAAATTACCTAGTTATGGCATCAACCGTATCACCAAAGGCAAAATAGTAAGCTGGTTAAGTATTCTGGTTATTCTGTCAAATGAGGATAAAAGTACTGCCCCTCTTCATAAGGATATTGTGAGGATAAGTACATTAGGCATTAACAGACAGACAGACAGTTGTGAGACAGAGGTCCCTTAAATATATTTAACAATGCAATCACATGTTCAAAATTATATGATAGCAGTTTAGCAAAATAGTCTTCAGTGCTGTCCCCATTGCAGATCAAAGGAACCTCACAGCCATTGGGGAACCTCCTTTAGGTAGAATCCTTTTTTGTAAAATTTTACAAAAGTGACTTAAGAAAGTGTATTTTACCTCATGATGGGAGCAGGCAAAGGAGCACATGATCAGCTATGGCAGTTCAGCTGTGAAGCAGCAACTTGTTAACTCACTGTAACTCAATCATGTTCAATTGTTTGCCTACTGCCTCGGGCTACAGACAGACATTTGGTCTGCTAACAACTGCGCCAGATGAAGACATTACTATCCCAAGCTATTTGTTATCACACATCTGCTGGAGATTATCATCTCTACAGCTCTGGAGGAGAAGAAATCACGTGAGCATGCCCTAATATAGTTTGTACAAACCCAGAGAATTTAATTTAAATAGGTGAGTTGAGCAAAGCAGGCTGGGTTTGCCTGAAGCATATTAAAAAACTCCAACAAACCCCCTTCTTTACTGGCAAAAGAGGGTGAAAACAAGCAGCTGGAATAATTACCTAAGACCTTTAAGCAGTGTATCTGGATTGGAGAGGAGGGTGTTCCCATCCTAATGCAGAGAGATAATGTAAAGAGAGAACTTTTTCAAGGCTCTAGAGGAGAAATAAACATAGCTTCTAAAAAGTATTTTTTAGTACCGCTACTAATTGGGAATAATTGGAATTGTTATTAATAAATGGGGAAACCACATATTTGTAGACTAAATCTTATCTTTAAAACTATATTTAAATGTCCTGAATATGGAAGATCATGCATTGAACTGTATCAGTGTAATATAATCTATCCAGGTTCTAAGTTTTGTGGCACAGGACTGTCCTTTGCCTTAACATCTGGTCCATCAGTAGCCATATCAAGTTTTCTACAATCTGATTATCTGGCCAGTAGTAAAAGTTCATGTTAGTTTATACAGGATCAGAACATTATTATTAATTTTGACAGAAGAAACTTAATACAATCAAACCAGTATAGTACAGTTCATCCCAGACAGTATTATTCCACCACAAAGAGACAGCTGCAGACCACTGCCATGCTTAGAGCTCCACACCTTTCTGATGTATTTACAGGGTAAATTATTCCACAAGTCACTGATCTAATGTAATATGGGTATTTACATATTGCCTACATGCTGAGACAAGAACTGTGTTCAGTCATCCAAAAGGGGTAATAAAAGTCAAGGCAAGCATAGAAAAATGTATGTGTGTACACATTTTGTAGACATACGAAAACCAGAAAAAAGGTCTTCCAGAACAGCAAACAAACAAGAAATACAGTTGTGTGAAAACTATACAAAGAAAGTCTAGCAATAAAAGCAGACTAGACTATATTCTGGGTAAGTACAATAGTTTTATAGAATGTCCGGTACTAGTCCACTGCTGCTGTTCTCTCACATTTAGCAACAGAATAAGACAATACATATATGGTCACAGCCACTAGTTTTTGTATGCATATTTCTAAAGGGGTTTCTCATCTGAATTACCTGTAAGTGCCCACTGTAATAGTTTAACACATTCAAGAACTACTTTAGAGTCCAGTTAGGAAAACTTCAGACTTTTGTGGGTGCATCAACAGTTCTATTTAACAGAAGATGTAACTTCACATGCATGCAGTACGCTAAAATAGTGAAAGCTTTACTATAAGGTTCCTTAATTCTTTAAATTGACCTTGTGATATTTGATTGGTATCGTTGTACTTCAGTGTTTTTTAAAGTATTTGGGCACACATTAAAAATCTAGATGACAGATTTCCATGTAAAGCTTTCACACACAGTAGTGAAGATGCACACTTCCAATTGAGGTGATGTTCACCATTTGACTAGATTAGATTAGGTAACAGGTGATAGGTTGGACTTGATGATCTCTATGGTCTTTTCCAACCTTGCTGATTCTGTGATTCTGTGATTCTGTGATTTTAGTACCTCTGGGAACAACATTTGTTCCTAAACCAGTAATTTCTACAGGTACCTTCTTAATAATTTCAGTTATTAAGAACAGTAATTAATAAGATTCAGTAATTAAGAACAGTAATTAATAATTACTGTTCCTAAACCAGTAATTTCTATAGGTACCTTCCCTTCTCCATACTAGCTGGTGAAACCAAGATTAACCCATTTAGCAGAAGTGATAATTTAAAACTAGTTCATAACAAAATCAGTCTTCAATATTAACCACTGATAAATATGGTGAAAATTCATATCTAACATGAACTCATTGTAAAATTATGAGCCAAGATATCATTTAAGAAGTGCACTTGCTGGAAAACCTAAGCAGAAAATTTCAAATTTTTGTTGACCAACAGAACATGACCAATGTTTTAAAGAATGTAACCAGAACTTGTATACAATTAATAGATTAATATTTAATACGCATATTTTTGAAAGAAGTATTGGTTTACCTTTCCAGATATGCAGCAAGGGAAGTATTTAAGAGTATTAAAAACTTAGTTCAGGGTGACTATGTCTATATACTAAATTAACAGCCTGAAAAAAAAATGTCTCAAGTGGTACCACAGAATTACATGAAGATAAAAATTTATTACAACTTTTTCAAAAAGTAATTTGCAGCACATTGTCATCTTTACAGAATAACCTAAAAATAGAGTAAGGTGTTGTTCATAGCAAGGGAAGCATTTCTGCAGTTTCTCATTTGAAAAAAAGACAGAATTAACATAATTATTTGGTAGAATAGGTTCAGCAGGTAACTTGTACACAAAAAAACCCCTCTAGGAACAGACTCCTAGATCAGTATCCCTAAGTTCAGTGTTGAATTTTTTTGTCTTTTGAGAGGGAGGAAGGAAGCTGGAGGATAGAATTAGATTTGTTTTTATTAAGTCTTCACAATGAAATTTTTATTGTCAAAATATAAGGACAATTTCAGTGTTACAGTATTTGAGTTATCTTCTTAATTTCACACATGCATAATAGTAACTTTATACATTTTCAGCACTTAACTTAAACACCAGAAGCACAAAGCATACTTTGGCATCCATTTAATTCTGATGTTCTAAAGAAATTAAGTTTAGTAAGTGTAGTTGGATATAGCGACCAAAAAAGTCTAATACTCATATATAAGGCAATATTTACACCATGCAAAAGAAATTCTTGAAAGTAAATCACAAAAAACCTCCAGACCTATAAAAATACCCTAACAGAATGGTGTCATTTTTTATATAAAGCTTTGAAAGCTGAGAAATCAACAAATTCCTGAAGTGTATAATGACAGCTTCCGCATTAACTCACCTGCTAGCTGTTTTTACAGAGCTGTTCTTCTTGTGTCCTCTCTCCGATCGGTTGTCTCGCAAGAGTTGAAGCTATTAAAAAACCCCACATGTTCAGAACAATCTCACAAGCAATGCCTTTATTTGCTTTTTAGAATTGTTATCCTGACAATGTAAATCTTTCCTCTCTTGAGTAATCTCCCAATGGCTTTCATCCATTACTTTTATATGGACATTATTAGAATTTTAAAATAATAGCCAATATATCCACCAATTTAAAATGCCTAAATAATTGAAAAAGTAAAATTAAAGCATTTCCAAAGCATATTAGAAAGCCATGCAATTCACAATTTCACATTTAACTTATCTGTAAAATTTTATGATTTTAACAATTTCAATTTAAATTTTCAACGTTGCATAACTAAAAGTGTTGGAAAACACTTATTTTACAAAAAAACTACTCAGGTTGGCGCTTGTACCTAAGCAGTTATGAAACAGTTATAAACTCTTCTAAGCCCCAGGAGCTGTAGTAATTTGAAAGTTGCACAATTAACAAAAACACAACATTAAAGTTTCCCATAATAGTGAGGAAGTAGGAATAAGGAAGGATTTGTTTAACTGAAAAGGTGATTCAGCTTCTGAAACTAACTGCAATTGACTCCACTTATTTTCAGACAACTAAAGGCAGACTTTTCAGTCAGACTCTGTCCAACACTCAAAAGTCTATTTCCAGTACCATGATGTTTATCAGATGAGTCAAGGGGCATTAACAGAAAAAAACAACTGCCAAAACATTGCACTAAAGAAATTAAAACTGGATAGTAGGAAAAAACCCACAAATGTTTTCTGAAATGTATAATATATTGATGAAAGAATAGAATGAAAGACTGCTTGGAAACAAAGTAGAGGTAAATGGACCTAATATTCACAGCAAGCACACTTAAAAATCCTGTGGAAATTAAGAAATGATCGACTTTATGACTTGGCCTATCTCATCCTGTTGTTGTACATGAGAAATGCCACCATTCTAGAAAATTTCATTGATCAATTTTTCCCCAACCCTCTACAGCTTCCCTCTTGTATAAGGAGTGCTCCTCCTCATTCTAAATGTCTAGTTCTTGGTTGCAGCAAAATAGTGCAGTGTGCTTCTAAAAGGCAGGGATATCTGAAAGGGATACATAAAGTATATATTCTGATATATTTTTGCAAATTAATTTTTAAAATTTTCTTAATGTCAGCAAATTAGAGCACTCACAATTCACATTCAAATGTGAAAAAAAAAATCCAACCTCATAGTAACATAGTTCTTTCTTATATGTTCCTTTCACTAGGAAATGTGTTTCAAAATAGTGAGTTAAATGTGAATTACATACAGCTCTCTATTTAGATGTTAAGTGTCAGCCAGCTAAAACTACTTTGTTTTGTCCACTCTGGCAGTTTTGGGTAAGTAACATGGCTTACTCTAGATTTCCAAAGAAAGGGGAGACAACAGGAAAAGATTTAAACTATGACGTAGTGGAGCTAAAAGTGTTCATGATGGATTGTCTTAAGATAAACCTTCCAAAGATTTCTTTAGATTTTATTTCCTTTTGAAGTTTCAAGTCTATTTACATTTGTCAACATACTAGCAAACTGGCACAGGTCTAATGAAATCAACTGTGTTACATCAATTTTTTCCAGCTTAAAAAGAAAGGGAATTTTTGTCTTAAATTTCAATGCATTAATGATATACTCAGCTGCTTTTACTGAATAGTTGAAGTTAACTATACATTTATGAAATGAAAGCAGATTTATTTTCACATTTTATAGTCCTGGACAGTATGTTCTGTTTAGAGCTTACTACCATCCATAAAGACAGGTATTCCTCCAAGTCTGAAGACAAGCTAAAGAAATAAGTGCCATGTTGCTCATCAAACATTCCCTCAACCACATCTCTAGGTTTGGATCTCCTAAGAGCTCAGCAGAAAACCTAGTATGTTATCTTCACCAATGTCTGCACCATGATGGAGATTTAACAGTTGCTCTTTTACTGCTGTGGCCATTTTTACCAACGAATGCAAAAAAAAAAGAAATTGAAGATCTTCCTGTAGAAGCCTCTGAACTCTTGTCACTGTTCTGTATTTCTTGATTTTGGAAGTGAAAGAAACATTTTGCTTTCCAGCATTTTGAGAAATACAACATTTGGAGATATTGTGTTTTGATAAAATCACTTAAAAAAAAAAAAAAAAAAGCAGAATTTTCATTTGAGCTTTAAAACTCCAAAGATACTTAAGTGAAATTAAGGGACTAATTAAAGATTTTTAGATACGAGAACTTTGGAAATACACTGCTGTTAATATGTTTGCTTACAAGAAAATATGAAATTGTACCTGCTTTGTTTACGATTTCTAAAAATACTAGCCCCACTACCTCTGGAGTAGAGGTAGTTAAAGTTCTTTGTACATCTCAAGTAAACTGTTCTTGATCAAAGCAGTTCTTACCTGGCTATGCTCCTTCCTAGCCCCAGGGCTAAACCAGTGACTGTGGGAGAAAAAGAAAAGACAGGTTTAACCATATAACTAACAAAGCACATGCAGTCATATGACCAGTCTGTGCGTGCTTTTGGGTATTTTATTGCCTGCCAGGGAAATACAGCCTGTGGCCATGCTTTATTTTAATGGGATATTTTTATTGAACTCTCTAAGTCTGTAACAGTTCTGAAAGAATGCATCACAGATTTCACTTCTGAGTAGCTACTGGCTTTATAGGTAATTATATTTTTTAAACGAGCCAAAATAATACAAAAAGGATGGTATTTTAATATACTACAATGCACATGTTATAAATAAAAGTAATTCCATATTTAGTACTGAAGTGGTACTTCATAATGATAATAGCTGAAAACTCTTTAAAGTACTTTGGACTATCTGAAGGTTGTTAATGTATTATTTAACAAACTAAGGTCTGAGTTTGAATCTAAAGTGAAATTCCAAGTCTGCACATTCAGTGTCTTCATATCTCCATACATCTGCAAAATTTTGACTATTAGGAGCCTTATTTCAGAGAGAGAAAAAATTGGACTACGATGTTGACATGAGGGGTGGAGAACTTACAACCTGCCTTTTCCCCCAACAGTAAAAGCACAATAATACTGGTTGACATACACGCTGTGATCACACAGAAGTGAATTACCATCTGAATGGAGCTGTAGCAAGCATTATACAAACCTGCACACTGCAAAAAGGAGAAGGAAGAAAAACAACTAAAAAAAAGGAGATCTCAAGTTACATACAGTATCTACACACTATTTGTGTAAGCAAGCAATAGGTTTTAGTTAAATGATAAAATAATTCCATCCCATACAATATTGCACAAAAAAGAGCATCCCACTATCTGCTATTATGCTTCTAAGTTCCTCTAGAATTGTAATCAAATATTATAAGCTTAACTTAGTCATGGTTTTTCTGAAGTAGTTATATTCAATACAGTTTAGTCCTATTTTTCCCCCTCAGTAGCCACATAATGAATTTAAATTTTTACTTTAATATACGAGAAGATGCAGATTCCATGGAATTGTCTGGCATAAATTACTTTTAAGTCTGAAAGTTTTTAAGGGTAAGTTTTGTGGCCTTTTGTCTCTCAGCTTTCGTGAGTTTGCTGATGAGCAGTCAACTTTTTCATTCTTGTACAAAGGACCATCTGTCACCAAAACCTGAATAGTGCTTACTCTGTTTTCTACTTTTAAGGTTATTAAGGAAAAGAAGTTGAAAATGAAAAAGGAATAACAGCAATAAAGTTAGAAGTATACCTTGAGCTACGGTAGACATCTATATATTATGGACATGAAACGTTCATCAACTGCACTGTTCAAAACCTGGCAAAACCAGGGAGATTTCATGTACACACAACTTTGATGTTGGCAGTGGATGAAAAGTAAAAACATCACATTTGCAAATGACCCAACGAATAAGGTCATAAACATCCAGACGCTGGTGAAGATAAGAAATATGATGAGTTAAATCTAAATTCAACATAGATGAGTATCTTGTCTCCGATCAGTGTCAACAGCAAATGCTCCAAGAGGAGCAGGAAACCAGGGTATCCTCCTTCACATAAACTCTTGTGTATTATGGCAAATCAGCTGATTACAGACTAAATCATTAGTTAGACATATTTCTACTGAAAAAGTAAATCAATGTAATTTGAATACATCTCACATTTAGATATTAAAAACACTTCATAAATGAAGATCTCTTAAAATGGGACAAAGGTATTCCCATTACACTAATTTTTATCATTTGTCCATTCCATTAATTACAGTAATTATTTGTTTGCTTGTTTAATAAAATAAGCAAAACAGAAGCCCATGAAATACCAGTCCAATTATTTAAGGATAGAAATCATAACCTCTTGCACTCACACACACATTATCAAGTAACGGGGTGAAACAGAAGTGGATTAGTGGCATAAAGCAGTTGGTACTGAGGATCTGATGTTTGTAGTATCTCTGCTTTGGCAAGTTTTGGTTTAAACTGTGGATGCTATCTAGTATCAGTCAGAACATGTATCCCCAAATATACTATTTCCTCATCATGTATGTCTGTGGTTTAGATTTCTGACCTGAAAAATGAAGGAAAACTTAATCTTCTTATTCTAAGTATTCAAAAGAGATAACTAATAAATAATGCTGTTAGACGTTGTAACCTGAACAGAGTAAGAGTATAACAGTAATGACACACTAGAGTAACTAAACAAACTAAATTGCATTCCCCATTTACATGTGTTTAAACAATTAATTCAGTATCTTTTGGTGGAAATTACGATTTTTTCTTAAGTGATCCGTCATGTTAAAGACTCAAAGATATGATGCTTATTTATTTTCATACATTCAAGCTTTGCATTTCTGAATTTTTCTTTGGAAAAAATAAAATACATATTTTCAAACAACCCATACTTCGTATCCAGACTTAAAAAAGTTTGCATTTGAGGAAAGAATATACTTTGCAATAAAATAATGTTTTTAATAAAAATGTTTTTAATAAAAAACATTTGCAAAGCACTGAATTTCATCTCCTTACAAGACATAAAATGAATTACAAAGGATTACAAATACTTTTATTAAAGATCATCATGTAACTGAGCTGATGCTCTCATCACATGTTTGTACAGTTGTAAAGTATGGCTTTGAGACAAAGGTATTACTGTAAAGGAAACAAAAAATTTTAACACTGATACTCACTCATGGTGAAGAGAATCCTGGGCCAAGTGAACCGTTTTTCTGCTACCACCTGGTCCTGGAGTTATCTAATGAAAAAAAGTAGGAAAAAAGAAGTCTTTGAATAATGAAGCAGCATATGCAGAAAATGATTGTTTATTAAGAAAATATAATCACAAATATTAAATACCAAATAGAGACAGTATATTAGAGTAAATCAAATTAGCAATAGTATTTGGAATTTTTAAGTAAAGTCTGAGTGCAAATAGTGCTATACAAGATTTAGCAAAATCCTTTATGTGCAATTCTGATTGGATGTCAGACATAAAGACATTTACAGATGTCAAGGGCCTAAGCTATTTTTTGAAAAGTCCATGAAGTACTTTATCTCCAAAAAAAGAAAGTTAGGTGTTTTGAAAATCACATTCAATATACTGTCCTTTTTTATGGCTACTACAGGAATAAATTTATTTTAAAAAATCCCTCCCAATATTTTTTGCCACACTGTACTGCAGTCTTTTTCTAGTGCTTTATATGCATTGAAACAAAAATACCTAATGTCCTCAGTTTAAGAAAGATCTTAAGAATGCATGAGAGTACATGCTGAATTTTGCAGATGACAACATGCTGGTATTACTTAGGAATGAAATTCAAACAGTTTTATTTTTATTTTTACAAAATGGTTAATTCATCTGCACACATGGATAAGTAAAAGCAGAATAAGAGACCACTGAAGAAACTCACGCTTAAGCAACCAGAGCAGAAGGCAAAGTATTCCCAATGAAAAGAATGCAGGAACAAGTTTTCAGTTGCTTAGTGATAACTTTACAGTCAGTAGATAACCAGAGGTGGGAATGAAGTCAACTGTTCTGCCAGTTTTGAAAGAAGACCACAAAACCTCAATGACAATACATTTATATAGCTCAGGCTTGCCAAAAGTATATGAGCAGGAGATCCACAGATAAAAGCTGCCTACTTATTATTAGAAAAAACAATGACCTCAACTTTTAAAGAAAAATATCCCTATTAATCTGGTGTTGTAATGGAGAAAAGTCAGAGCAGTCATAGCTCCAAGTCTGGAAAACTTTCAAAGAATGTTCACTGGATAATTTGAAAGCTCCACGCAGTTAAAGTATTTGACCAAAATCTGCTTCTTTGACCTGAACAATGATGTCACTCAGGACTGAACAGAGAAACAATAAAGTGATGGCACTTTTTTGGCTGATGGGGATTAAGAAGAATTGGTAGTATCTTACCTCTGAAAAACACATGCAAACTTTACAACCCCTAGTAGGGGAAATCATGGCAGCTACATGGGAAAACAGCACCTACTGCTTTACTTGCATTTGGAATTTCCTGTTTTCCTAGACTGATCAAGGCCTTACACAGCCATGTGATAATAATAGAACTCTGACCAAACGTTACTTTTTCAATGTCATAGTTCATCTAATAATACAAGTGAGAAATGGCCATTCACAAAGACAGACCTGGAAATATAAGCAAGTACGTATTTTAATATGAAATTTCCCAATTTTAAGATTAATAACTAAACTGTTACTTTAACACTATAGGTAAACATGCAGCTCAGCTCTTGAGAGTTATATCCTGCATTAATCTCAAAATGAGGTTTTCATGCTATTCCAGTGGGTATCCCTGGAATATAGTAATCCATTTTCTACACTGTGGCTATAAGAAAAGCCGACTGTGCCTATGTCATGCTTTGTTAGAGGTTCATGATCACATTATCTCATGGTGGACCTGACACTTTTATTCAGTTTACAGTATGTTCTGTGTACAGGCAACTTATTTCCTTTGCCAGGGCTGCTGACAACCTTTTCCACACTATATTAATCTTGTTTACAGACTTTATCTTGGTACAAATATCACAAAACTGAACTTTTTATCTCAGGGAGAAAATAAACAACATGTTGACAGAAGCAAAAGCTATTTTCTGGACTAAAATTGGTTGTTTACCTGCAGCCATACTTATGGAAACAAGTTTAAGTTTCCAGCTTACTCAAAATACATAATCTGAAATTTAATAAGCATGGAAATTTCAAGAAAATTCACTCGATAAATTGCCAGTTTTAAAATAATATAGAAACCACAGAAGTATGTTTTTCCACTAGTTCATATGAGAATATGAACTTGCTTGGAATACAGTTACAACCAGTCGCAAAGTACACTGCTCAGGTTTCTCCTGCACACTCCAGATAGCTTCAGTTACCAAACAGGCACAGAATATTTACAAAACTAAACTCATAATCATACACATATAGACCTTGGCATAAAACTGACTGCTGATTATTTTAAGATTGACAACATGTTAATGCAAATTATTTCTTATTTGCAAAACTTATGGTGCAAAAAGCTAAAACAAATCCTATTGCCCACCTTCATCTGCTATAAAAATCTCCAATGATCTACTGAATCTCGACAGAGCCAATTGCTCCAGAAAGTGACAGCAGGTTTCAGGACGCTAAACCCAGAGCAAATACTCTCTCAACTGTTCCGATTCTTTATTCATGTTATTCTTCTGTTCATTTGTTAGGTGATCAGATCCCAGTGCACAGGAAGAAATGAGGGGGTAAAGCAAGTACTGCTTTTCCCTTAGGTCATTGCAAACAAACAGTACTTAAGGTTTGCAAAACTAAGTTTTTTTTTCACTTCAATTGAATGTATGCTAGTATGCATGTTGGACTGTATCTATGTCTATAAGGGACCAGAGCTGCTGTGATGGGAGTGTTAAGAAAACTGAGAGATCGGGCCGTTTTAAACTTTAAATTGAGTTCATTAATTAACAACACTTCTTGGCAATGGTTACTTCTTACACACTAGTAGACATCCTCCTTATATACACGAGAGTATTAGTTTTTAACACTTGCATGCTAAATTAGTCACGAGTACACAGTATCCTAGAAGTGATACTGCAGAGCTAGCGCTGGTAGGGATGTCCTTGCTGGTTCTTGGCCACGGGGGTCAAGGTGATCCGGACTGAGTCATCTGAGAAAAGGCATTGGAATCAAAGTTTTTCCTTCTCATCATATTCTCCTAACCTATGTTCCAGGTCTTTATGTTACTCTTCCCTTCAAAAAGAATGAGGGAGTTGGCACCTTCTCTTCTTTTGTAACAAACGCTCAAGTTACAGGCAAGTTAAGAGCAATCTGAAAAAGCACATTTTGATAATTTCCAACAAATGTTGTAGACTGCTTTTGCCACATGATTTTTTGGAAAAAGTGTGAAAGATTTTAATTTTTCTAATACATAAGTACAGTAATGGGTTTTTTTGCCAAATCTTTTGATGGATCAACTTTTGGGAAAAAAAGCCATTGCACACTTAGAAGTGTACCCGCACAACATGAACAGAATTCTGACTTCAGAAGTTCCTTCCTCTGGGATGTGCTCTCGGTCTCTGTACGGGTATTAGATGGTGAGTTGGACTAGATGATCCTTGTGGGTCCCTTCCAACTCATAATATTCTGTGATTCTGTGATTCTGTGAGATATTAAAATCCCTAGGAAATGCCCAATAACAGCTCTCAAGCCTTTAAGTCGATTTAGCAGCCTGTGTTTCTAGAAGTTGCATTACCCCATAAGCAAACATAATCACACCCATACTAGAACTTAGGTATCTATAACTAATATAAAAAGCGGAAGTATTTCTAACTATTTTTTCTAATTAAGACTAGCAGCTTCTAAAAAACCTCACTTGATGTAGCAAATCACAAGGAATGATGTCCTAAGGAATGAAGAACTTCAACGAGTACACAAAAAATACCATGCGTCTTCACACAGACTCACTGTGTTGCATCTCTACTGTGTCTTACTTGCATAAAGTAGTAAAGGAAGTAGGACTGTCAATGGAAACTAGGGAAATCTTTGAGCCTCCTTGCTAATCATCATCCTCCTGGGCAGTCTCCCTGGGAACACACTGCACAAGAGATACTCAAATTTACAGTTAACATAACTATTTAATATTAATAAAGTCTAGGGTAATTTTTGGAACTCTTAATTCTTTTCTGACTACAGGTCCCTTCACCACTGCTTGGATAAGATGACAAGGTGGTGGCTGCCTACTGTTTACAAAAATCCTGAGACTTAGGTCAGAGAGAAAGTACTTCTGTTTCGTAAAGATTGCTTTGTCTGAGAAAATATGACCAATGCTGATGGAAATAGTCAAATGGGAAAGTATTCAAGACTGAAAAGTTTTGCCTAAAAATACACAACATTCTATACTGATGCCAAATATAGTCATCCCTTAATTATCGCAGGGCCGCGGGTCTCCCTCTCCCCCCGCAAAACCCTCGCTCCGTGATGACAGAAAGCTCATTATTATGCAAATTTGCCCTGCCCACCACACTGCCCCCTTCAGTCCCGGAGCCCTGGGGGGTAGTTCTGGCACCTCCCCACGCCCTCTGATGAGTCAGGAGTGCCAAGGAAATCTCTTCTAATCCCTCCCTGGGATTCCCTGGGGTCCTTTCAGCAGAGACCAGGGCGCAGGGATTCTTGGCTTTCCCAGCTTATGCAGCAGGGCCGGTGCTCACTGTTTCTGTGCATGGAGGGGTGGCAAGGGGCCAGCAGCCATCACTTATGGCCCTGGGTCGGCGGCACGGGCCAGCGCTCACTGTTTCTGTGCACGGGGGTGTGGTGAGGGGCTGGCAGCTGCCGCTTGTGGGCCCAGGTCAGCGCTTGCTGTTTCTGTGCTCGTGTTGGGGCTGTGGGGGGCTGGTGCTTGCTGCTTGTAGCCCAGGCCAGCAGCGCAGGCCAGTGCTTGCAGTTTCTGTGCATGGGGGGAAGATGGGGGCCCGGCAGCTGCTGACACACCGCCGGAGCGCCCTGGGGCTGAGTGGGGCAACATGGCGGGTGGGAATAATTTGCATATTCATGACTGTCAGTTTAGCGCAGGCGCAGTCATGACTGCACTGTGAAACAGACTTCTGTTATTGCAGAGAAAACACCCCATAAAGAAGTGAACCTGCATGAGAGGAACTGCGAAGTATTGAGGGTTAACTGTATCACAAAATTATGGAATCATTAAGGTTGGAAAAGACATGCAGGACCATCAAGTCCAACATTCAACTGAATACCAGCATGCCCATTAAGCCTTATCATGAATTGCCACATCTACCCATTTTTTTAATATCTCCAGGGATGGAAACTTCACTACTTTGCTGGGCATCCTGTTCCAGTTACTAACCACTCTTTCAGTGAAGAAATTTTTCCTAATATCCAACCTTATCTTCCTCTGGAAGATATTAGACCCGACAAACTTCAGAATCGATATGCAGAAAGATGGTGGGATTAAACACAAAAAGGACAAGGAACATAGAGGATTTCACTCTGCAGAAATAATACTGAGCACCACAATTATTTTTAAATGCTAAAAATACAGAACAGAATGTTTCAGCTGGAAGGAACCAATTATGATTACCTAGACCAACAGCCTGACTAAGTTAGAGCATGGTGTTACAGGCATTGTCTAAAGGCCTCTTAAACACTGAAAGGCTTGGGGCATTAACCACATCTCTCTGAAGCCTGCTCTGGCGTCTGACCACCCTTTTGGTAAAGAAATGCCTCCTGATGTCCAGTCTGAACCTTCCCTGGCACAGCTCTGAACCATTCCCACAAATTGTATCACATCCCTCTCCACTTTGCCTCTTCAGGAAGCTGTAAGACATTAATGAGGTCACCCCGCAGTCCCCTTATCCACAATCCACTGAACATGCCTTCCAGCCCTGTCACCAGCTTTGTTACCCTCTTCACATCCTTCTTAAACTGCAGGGTACACACAGAACTGCACAGCACTCGAGGGGAGGCTGCCTCAGTGCTTGCATCTCTTTTGAGTGGCCAGTCATACCACTGAGGGAGACGGAGCAAAAGTCTACAGCACAGTCACAGTGTATTTTAATGTTCAGTTCCTGAACAGGCCATATGAAATCAGGTATTTTTAAGATACCAACAATAACAGAGCTGCCGAGTATGGATGTATTTCATACCCAGTATTTTCTTAATATTTAAAATAACATAAACTATCTTAATACGCATACTCATCCATACCTCTTTTCCCTTTTTTCCCCTGCTATCACACAATCAAATGAGCAAGTACATTCCCAGTTTATAATTTATGTTTATCTTAGGAGATACATTTTTGAAAAAAAACACAGATTATGTCCTATGCTGTGATTTGGTGGACTTGGTAGTGCCAGGTTTATGGTTGAACCTGAACTTACAGGTCTTTTCTAATCTAAATAATTCTACGATGTGTTTAAAAAAGCCACATAAATAATAATTATGGAAGTATTTGACTTGAATGCTTAGCTTAGCCTTCATGGTGTGTCACATTCACAGTCTGCAAACCCAGTAAAATTTCAGCAAAATTTTGCTGGATACTAGGTACACAAATGAGTTAACTGCTTTCCTAAATGAAATAACAGGTCCTTTTTCCCCTCTATAAATTAACTGGTATGACCAACTACAGATTAACACATGTAAAAATTACGTCCATTAACCAAATAATTTAAATTCTAGAAGAACAAAAGATACTTTTATCTCTGTTCACATATTTATGGTATCTTTCCCTAAAACACTATTGGTGACTATAATTTGAAAAGTTCCATAGCAAATTCAGTTTTCTCAGGCAGGATTTTTGACAAAAGAAGTCGTTTTCCAAAATGAAATGTAACTAAAATAAAATCCCGGAGAAAGGATTTTGCAGTGGAAATTGCAGCATGAAAATGTCCCTTCCCTAATTTACAGATCTGCAACTGTCAATTTATAGGAAATTAATCTAAACTATATCAAGGGAAGAAATAGTGAAAAAAATAACTCTCTATATTTATGCCATTGATTAAGAACAATTTCTTATTATTTTCAGCATCAACTTATTATTTGACATTTTATAACCCTTATTCACCAGAAGCCCTGGAAAACACATACACTAGATGAAGTTCTAGATCTAAAATACATGTTTTAAAAAAATATAGATACACATTTGACTTGGAGGAATATAGAAAACCATGAAAACAAAAATAGCTTTCACAGTATACATTACTGAAACATTGCCATAACCCTAGCTTGACATTACCATTACAGTTTTATTCCCTCTGAAAGCACACTCTTGCTGAAGGGCCCAAACTGACCATTCCAGAGACGCATCTCTTTAATGTACAGATTACCTTTAAGTGATGCTCAGTCAAACTCTACAAAGTCTCCATGAAGACATGGTTCACTGGCAGAATAGTTCTACGCTAGTTTATTGCTACTCGAGTTATATTTCTTTAAAGTTAATCTCTTACTAACACAGTGTTGCAAAAATCAACGAATCATTGGCATTCTGCCTGCAAATTACATATATACAAGTGATATGGAAAGAGAAAAACGTAGACAAAAATATGTCAAAAGACATAGATTTTAATCCTAAAGCAAATACACATCTCACTGTAACTGTTTTACTGTTTTCTCTTAATATATAGATAAGAAAAGAGAGAAAATAAGAATCAGTAAATTTCTTACTGTGAAAAAATATGTCCCAGCTCCCCAAGCTCTCTAGTGATTTCACACACTGTTAAGAGTTTTCTCTGCATTTCTTTTGACGCAACTGATCGAACTACCTCTATCTCAGTTTTCAATTGAATGAGTAACAGATGGAAAAGTAAAACCAAGATATCAGAGACTAAAAGAAGAAAAGTCCACTATTGAACTTAGCTACTTCTCAGAAAGATGGAAAATTTAAATCCCATGTATAAAAGCAAGCAGGAAATTTCTTCGTAAACTTCTGCCATTTCACAGTTTTTTCTCTGCTACTTTTAAGATAAACCCTGATTTTGAAATCAAAGAAACATGAATTTAAAACAAAAAACGACTTTCTGAAAAGAGACTGGCCTGGGTGTAATGTTTTTTGTTTGTTTTAAAAGGTAACATTTAAAGAAAATATCACATGCATGTTTTGTCCTAGATCTCTGTCAAAGGGACAAGTTTTTGGAGACTACAGAATAGGCAGAGTAAGGTTAATGAGGCATTGTAATGCTATATTAGCGCATTCCTGCTGCTTTTATGAATGTAATACAGTAACACTGGAAGAGCTGCTAAAGAACATAAGTACTAGTGTATAATATAACAACAAAAAAAATTGGTCTATGGATAAAGCATCAGGTGAACTGAAAACTCTAAGTATCCCATCTGCAAGAAAGTCATTAGCAGAATTTCTTCTGAGATTCCAAATATTTAATATTAAATAGTACTATGTGGAACTATTCTTCAACAGCAGCTCACAGCACTTACCTTAAGAGGAAAATATAAACCAGAATTTTTTATTTTTTAGTTTTAAATTAAACCTACTTGTTAAAATGCACACAGGATTCTCCGCACTGCAAAACTACACTAGACAGCACCAGAAGAGAAATTTTCAGAGCAGCTTTTGCAAAAGTATTAGATACGGCAACAAAGCAATGGCCAAAAGTTTGCTACATCACTAGTTTCTAAATAACTATTATTCCACAAATTTTGTTTAAATCAAACCAAATTTCCCTTATTTGGGAAACAGAGCTACTTATTAAATACTGCAATAATATGATGCATAAATATGTATTTATATACATAAAATCTTTATTAGGATATTTTAGCTGTCTGTTTAGATATAAAACTTATTCAAAGGTGAAATCTTTACTAAATCAAGAGGATTTTAATTTCATTAGTGCTGAGACTGTTCCCTTATTAGTTAAGACTAATCTAAGACACTGAAATAATGTTCTAACTCATAAAATTATCACCAATAAGTAAAGTTACCCATAGAGCAATACAGGCAGGAGAAAGAGCAGAGCAGTGATTAGGCCACAAGCCTTGACCTGGGAGATGCAGATTCAATACCTTGCTTTGTTGCAGGCTTGTTATTTTGACCTTTGGTAAGTTGTTTCTGCAGCAGAATTCCATTTGGAAAAAATATATAGACAAGACTCTCCTTCCCCCTCCCCAAAGCAATCAGTAATAGTATTTCCTTACTTTGTTAAAGTAATGTAATACGATGACAGCAAAGATTGTACCAGCAACAAAGAATGTCATCAAAGCATTTGCTTTAACTCTGCTTGAAGTATTACAAGTGATTTTTATTCCTACTACCATGAGACTTATTACAGGAAACAGGAAAACATCAATATTAAATGCATTTACATATAGGAGCAGAATTACTCATAACAGAACTCTTTGCAGGTACAAATCGTAGGATGACAGTTCATGGCAGCATAAGCTTGCTCGGAGTGCACTGAAAGCCCAAGCAGACGACAAAATCCCCAGTTTCAAATCACCGCCCAGCTTCAGTCGCAAGCTGTGAGTGGCCTCTACTGGCTGACCAAAGGCTACAGGAGTCACTAAGCTTCTGCGTGGAGTTACAGCTGAGGTTATCGAGTGTGGGAAGAAATGCAACAGAAAGAATATGCGTGTCCATACAAAATAATTCACATATGCTACGGCTGCAAATAAAAGGCAAACACAAGATGAGAGATACAACCGACAGTGGGAAAAATACCTTTAATCCTAGTGCTCCTAGGATTAGTTAAAATACATACAGTAAATATACACCTGCAGAAGTCCATTTTCCAAAATGACAATTAAATTCAGGAGGATATACTGTGTTATCTCTAAAGATGGAAACAAATCTGAAATTCAAGTAGTGCATAATTTGTTTATTTAAGTTATATATTTTGTATGAAAAGTGAATTGTGCTATCAAAAGTTTGATTTAGATGCACAATTAGGAAGCTTGTTGCACCAACTGAGAAGGTATGAAACCAGAGACTACATAACTACAACTGGTCTGTCGGTGTTTCCCAGTGCCGAACAGCCACGGCCATTTTTCCCACGGCCACCCCACGCTGGGAAAAACCCTTTTTCTACTCGGCCGGAAACACTGGTGTGGAGAAGCCACCTGCACCACTGTCCCAGTGTCTCCCCGGGTGGTTAAACGTGGTCTCTCCATACTCGGGGTAGACGAGTATGTCTTGGAGAGTCATTCCAGAAAGCCTCAGACACCATGTCTAACCTGAGAGTGTGTAAATCTTTCATAACTGCACAAAGCCTCTTCACTCCAAGCAAAGGGGAGCGAGCTGGGCGCTACTCGTACCGGACCTGCCACAGCCACTGTGCTCCCAGTCAACCCTCTTCCACTTCGCGCCCCCATATTGCGGCTTCACATCTTGGTGGCATGATTTTTCAGCGAATAAGGACTCCCGTGTCAGGATTGCGCATGCACGACCTGACACGCATGAATATTCAAATCAGACAGCCATGAATATTCAAATCACACCCCCACGCTGTGCTACACAGACCACGGGCGCACTGCTCTGCCTGTGGTGAGCTGTGCTGGCCCCACTGTGCCCATCCGCTCTGGGCCACACGCTGGCAACCCCCCTCCCCACTTGGCTCCACTTGGGGCTGCGCTGGCCCCTCCCGCTCCCCTCAGGCTGTGATACCCCCTCCCTCCCCATGGCACTGCTCCGGGCCACGTCGGCTCCCTCCGATCCCCTTGGGGCTGCACCAGCCCCGCCGCTCCTCTCAGGGCTGCTAGGACAGCGGTGCAGGCGGCTCCCCACATCAGTGTCTCCGGTCGAGTGGAAAAGGGGTTTTTCTCGGCGCGGGTGGCCTCCGGCACCGGGAAGCGTCGACACAAACAGTGATACACAGCAAGGCAGTGCCGAAACAGTGCCGGAGCACTGGGGGGCCATGTGAGGGTGTGGGGCAAATTTGCATATTAATGAGCAGCCATTCTACATGGATAGAGGGCTTCGCAGGTAGGGGGCAAGACCCGTGGTACCATGGTATAGGAGACCCGACTGTATTTTCATAAATCTGCAACATATGTGACCTTTTACTTATTTATAAAATTAAAATCAATAAAACACAGAGTAATTTAAAAAAAAGAAAAAAAAAGTATGAAAGTATATGTATTGCCACAAAGATGATCTACAGTTTCCGCCAAGTACATAAAAATTATATTTTATTCAGAAAAAAAGAGAATAAACAATAAATGTCTGTTTTAATCCCACAATAATTGTACACTAGACAGCTTGGAGAAAAGCTGTCTAAAATATAACAAATATACGTATTGGATTACTATGCAATGTGTGTATAAAAAAAAAAAAAAGAAGAAAGACATTAGATTAAAAAAACAGGGACAGTAGCAAGGAAATTATTTGTTTTACATCACTTTTCTTTTATACAGGAATATGTACCTGATTTGCCATTCTCTCACTTTTTAATTGCACATTATCAAAAAGGATTACTGTCAAACGCAAGTGACTACTGATGCCAAAAAGTAATTGCCATCATGAGCAGCTGTACAGTGCCCACATACAACACTGTACTCCGTGGTATTTCCAATTCCTACTCTGAATTCTGCCCCATTTCAGAGTTCTACCTCATTTCAGAATTCAGTCCCATTATCTCCACTGCTCAAAATTGTTCACAGGGTTATCTAGCTGACATAGAAGATAACTCTCCATCTCACTAGACAGACACCACTGGGATATGACATGCTGACCCACAGTAAGCCCTGATTATTAGCTTGAAACATACACCATATAAATGGAGCTTTGAGCTAAATAATTTGTTTTAAAGTCTTTTCATTTTACTTATATGCTAAAACTAATTTTAAACATGCTGATATGAGTTCTATTAATCTGTACAGTCATGAACATATTTAGACATATCAATATTAGATTCTGACTATTATCAAAAAGCAGGTGAAAAATACTGACTAGGATACACCCTGCAAGTAATGCCTTTTTATATACAAAAACCACCAGGGATTTTAGTTTAATAAATTATAAGGAAATGAAAACCAAATGGCCAGACACTGTAATTAAACAGAATACCCCATTGCCTGCATTGCACTGTGTTTCAATCTCACTAAAAAAAGGCTCATAGCAAACAGAACAGTGAAATCTCATTCCTTCTGTCCCATCTTTCCCATACTGCTACACTTCCAGTGACTGTGAAAGTGGTTAGCATTAGCAACTCCAGACAGATTTGCTAGGATAAGTCTCCTCTCCCTGTCAGCCAGTGAATTGTTTCCTATCATAGCACCTATGGTTCCATGTGGTTTTATGGTCTTGAACCAGTTTCATTTGTATGAAAACCTTGTTACCTTTTGTTTTCTTCAAGGGACATCCAATGAGCTATATCACAGCCTGGACAACAAAAAACAAGCAGTGCCTGAACTATTTTCAGGAGAAGGAGATGGTAGGAAGACTGAGCACTAGAGAATGCTGATAGCGGTGTAACTAAAAATTTCCCATGTAAAGAAAATAGTTCAGGTATCAGAAGACTGTGGTTAAAAAAGGTAACTCTTTGGTAAGATTTGGAATAAAACATCTTTGCTGGGTTTACTGCGGCCATTTTTTTCCTGGCAGCACCGGGCGTGGGGAGGTTGCTATGGAGGAGCCTTTTCTTTGAGAAGTTGCTGGAAGCCTCCCTCATAGCCGGCAGAGGTAATGCCAGCCAGCTCCTGGCTGGGCCTGCTGCCGGCCAAGGCCAGGCCAATCAGGAGAGATAGAGATGCCTCTGTGATAACATATTTAAGAAGGGAAAAAAAAAGTAACAAAAGAAGAAGATGGCTGC
>WEKX01001258.1:2787-23092 GCA_013390025.1 Pitta sordida
CACCAGAACGAGAGGGCACGGCCTCAAGCTACGCCAGGGAGGTTTAAACTTAATGTTAGGAAGCGGTTTTTCACAGAGAGAGTGATTGCACATTGGAATGGACTGCCCAGGGAGGTGGTGGAGTCACCATCCCTGGAGGTGTTTAAGAGAAGGTTCGATGAGGAGCTTAGTGACATGGTCTAGCTAGGGGGTGTAGGGCTGGATGATCCTGGGTCCCTTCCGGCTTGGAGTGGCTTGCTAGACTGTGAGGGAACTAGGTTTGTGTTACCACTCTGGGATGTGCTTTCTGTCTCTGCACGGGTGTTAGATGGTGAGTTGACTAGATGATCCTTGTGGGTCCCTTCCAACTCATAATATTCTGTGATTCTGTGATTCTGTGTGATAATACTTGTTGTAAGAAGAAGGAGGAGTGTGGGGGTAGGTTACCTTTAATATGATGCTTCTCACATTAAGCTCTGATCTTGTCAGAAATAAATAAATCCTTTATATTCCCCACTTGTAACTTGTCTTGTTTTGGTTGTGATAAACCTTTTTTCATTTGTTTTTCTTTTTTTTCTCTGGAAGACGTTGTGGGTGAATCTCTGGCATCCAGCAAGGGTCAAACCATGACATTATGTTAATTCTTCATCAGTCTTCCCTCACCATTCCTTTAGGCTTTATTTCAGCAGATTCTCATTTCCATTACTTTCATTCTTGAATGGGAGAATGGATTTATCAGGGTTTAACTCATTCTTCCATCACTATTGACCCATTTAACACATATTCTAGTATCATGTTTTATAACATTGTGCTTTCTCCTTGTCATGCTTTCTTAGTTCCTTTCATTCACCTATATGTATTACATCCATCTTTTTTTCTGTCTTTCTTGATTTCTTTAAACTAATTTATGTACAGGTTTTCCCTCACCTCCTCAAATGATTATCTGCTAATATATTATACAAGACATCATTGGAAAAATATATTTTAGGTTGTCTCTGGAACTGTCTTCTCTGGTTTTGAATGTCCCCAGTAAGTCTTCATTTTTCACCTGATCATATTCAAGTTTGAAAAATCTCTTGAGGCTTCCTAACTTTGCCTTACCTCTATGTCCATGTTTGCATTATTACATTATCTCTTCCCTTTTTGTCGTGCTGTGCTGGTTTGCAGATTCTAGCATATTGGCCCGCACATCATGACAGTTTCTGTCATGGTCATGATTCCTCTATGATCCTTGCACTTGATTTGAAATGACTGGACTGGGCATCATTTTCCAATCAATGGTGCCAACTAGCTTTCATTTTCCTTGTCATCATTCCCATTTTTCATCTTCTCTGAAACTGTACGCGACACTCTTCAGATCAGGAGATTGATGGACCTATTTGACCATTTAATAGAAAAAGGTGTTGGTGCTCATTGAAGCTTTTCCCGGAAATAGCAGAGCGTCAGTGCAAATAAATAAGAGTTTTCATTTTCTCAGTGATGCTAATTGCTCTGCATTGTACCAGACAGGACAGTTTTGTTTTTCAACTTTCCTTTCCTTTGCTGACAGAGAATATAAAGAGGAAAAATACATCTCTATAGCTTTAGGGAAAAAAAAAACCCAAATCTAGACGTTTTTCTATTTTGTTAGCTGGTACTTGTTCTTATTCCACTAGATGAAATAATGCACTATACATTATAATAAAGGGCTTTATCTGGATTTATGTACTCAGAGGCTTATTACTTCTAACAGTCAGAGACAAATTGGCATTTTAATAATGGTTTATTCATTAATATGTGCTCTGAAGTACATAGTCATGTTATGGAAGAGCTCAAACAATTATCATGCTCAGTAATATCTTATAATGAGCTGGTACTCAATATCATATTGACCTCTCTGTATTCTATGAAAATTGTTAAGGATGAGACAGGTATAAGATCTCATAGAATCTTTTTCCTTAGGAATATAATTTCAAAAGATGTGATTAGGGGCTGTATCATCATCCATTCAAGGAAAAATAGTGATGGTTATTATTTGTAGTCATGGGCCAATCAGACGCATAACACCACTGCAGAAGATAGTGCAGCAAGTATTAAATGCAGTGAATAGAAGAATAAATCTATGTCTGACATATTGGTAAAAACTATTTTCTTTCAATCAGAAGTGAAGGAATAAATTTTTATTTACATTTAGTATTGTAGTACATAATTACCTTCCACTGATTTGTTGCCAGTCTATGCAAATCTGACATTTCCAGGACTCCTGAGAGCTTTGCAGACCTGCAATGTTAATCCATAAATTAAATCAGTCTATGAGAGATCCAGGGTTCCTGCTGATTTTAAGGACCAGGCAGCATCTACAGGAGGCTTCTCTTCCTTCTTCTCCCACTGTTGTGTAATAAAGTATTCATTTCTCAGATGAGTAACTTACTTCAGTGGTCTCACAGCTGGAAGCCTGTGATTTCTCATGAAATGACACATCAATTAGTTGTGGCTCAAAAGTGTGAAAAAATAATTCCAGGCCATTTTATTCCTAGAGTCAGTGCCAATGCACCGATATAAGCAAATACTTGTCTATGACAAGTACCAGTAACTTTGACACAACCTCCATTTCCCTTGAATGATCAGTGGATAAACATAAGATATGTCGGACCACAGTTTTGAACCTGATCCATTGCCTCTTCTGATGGACGAACTTGGCCACATAGAAGTTGTGGATTACCACCAGAAAAAATGAAAAGATATCTTGGTCATTCAAGCCTGAAAGGACTTCAAATTCATATGCTCTATTTTAAACTGAAACAGTTTTTAGTCTTCTTTCAGAAGCTGCCTGCTTGAAATATACTGTTAGACGTGTCTGATTGTAGTTAGGGTGGCAGATGTGTAAGTCTCACCAGTTCTTTCATTCTGTATCCATAATATAAGGAAATAACGATCCTCTTGGTTTTCAGAGTGCTGAAACAATTTTGTTTCACAACTTTCACTGAGAAGTGCCACTCATGCCGAAGTTTTCGTATTGGATTTTCAATTTGTGGCATGACCCTCAGGTATCTTCACCTGATAGCAGTGCTGCATACCCAGTGGCATTGGTCTCTGAATATGGTTTCTCTGTTTTAACTTCATCATAGATGAAAACCCCTCCTTCTAGAAAATTATGCTTCACTAGGTAGTATTTCTTGCAATCACCAAATATTAATACAGTACATAAAATAACACAATCAAAACCAGTATCACACACATTCAAAAACACCACTTAAGAGAGAGAGGAGGATTTCAAAAGATTTTTAAAATGAGAGAAACTCAGGGTCAGTAATATGCACCACCTCTTTGTGAGCCAAAGTTTAGCATACAGAGGATCAGGCCTGGAGCATGAATTTCTGAACATGCATGAAAGATGAATTCTTTGGCTAGTGGAGTTTTCATATGTGAACACTCAGAAATATCAATGACACCTTGAGTAAGAGTAGTTACAAGTAAATGTATTTGTTTTCTACAGCTTAAAAAAGACTATTTGTATTCAGAAAAAGCTAATTAAATCATAATACAAAAAGCCCTTTACAAAGGTCAAAAATTTTAGTGGCAATGTACTTTTGATGAACATGACTATAACCTTATTAAAGTTCATACAGCTGATAAGAAATACATTAGTTGCAGTGTTCTCATTATTTTTTTAGTACTTCTACAGAAATGGATTTAAAACAAACCAACAAATCTCTTAGTGCCCAGAAAATTTTAATTAAAAAACAGAGAGAAAATTTTACAATTTAGGAATATACATGCCTTCCATCTCTGCTCATAAACATGTTATGTACACAAAAATGCACCTCAACACTCATGACAACCCTTCAGTTCTTTTCCCTCTTACACTATGAAAAAAACCAGTCTGATTTTTTCCGAGATTTATTATTAAAAAAACAGGGCAGTGAATGCCAATTTTCATCTCTTGGCAGATGTTTATAGCCAAGATGTAAACCCCTGAAAACAGGGGTTTTATAATTTAAATGCTGACACAACCTTAACTAGAGCAAGGGGAACACTGTTGCCATAATAACTGCCATTCTCTGGAAAGTATTTATGGCAGGGCTTCAACCTTTCTCAAAACAGAAATTCAGGCCTTTGGCTGCCATTGACTGTGGGTAATGGCAGTGAGATTCAGATTACTGGGGATGGAGCCATCAGGACTCAGAAACTGAAACTGTTTTAACATGACTGCTAAACCTGTTCGTGATCTAGGCATGTGCTTGAACCTGAAGCCCTGAAGGCCACTGGAAGTCTTTTTCCAGTGGTTTAAACAAGAGCAGATCTGTGTCCCCTGTGTCTGTCAATATCACATTCTTTTGTTCCTATCAGGACCTTCCAATAAAACCTGTTTATATATCTGACTTTCCTAATTGAAACCAGAATATGTTTCTTTGCCTCTCACTTAAACAATGCTGGAATTAATATCTTTTTACACCATAAAATGTACAATATTACAAATCTGCAAATATGCTTAAGGACTGAATATGAGATTCAATTTTGACCTCTATTTATAAAGGCATACTTGTTCTATAAATTTCTCTTGTGCTTGCTTGCTCTTGCTTTCTCTCCCTCCTTGTCCTTTTCCCTGCCCCTTGTTCTTTTACTTCTTACTACATGCCAAACAAAAATAATTAACCCTGATACTTTAAGCGTATGAAATAGAGAGGATGGAAATATATGTATATATATGAAAGTATTGCAAAACTGTAATGTGTTAAAAAGAAATAGAATTACATGTAAGTGTACAGTCTCACTCAATTAGAATCCAAACACTTTTTTTTCCCAGTGTGACAAAGATATGTCTCAAATCCAAACATAATAAATGTAATATGAAAAAATATTTGATGAAAGTTTGCCTTATGCTATCTTGTTATTGAAGCTTGTATTGAACTCATTTCCAAATAGAGTCGGGTCTCCTATAATGCGGACCTGCAGTCTTAACTGGGATCTGCGTAGCCCGACTTCCGTGTTGAATGGCGGCCGTGCCGCTGCTGCCCCTGCAGCCGCTGCGGCCACTGCTGCTGCCCCCGTCGCTATCACCTGAACCGCTGCTGCCACCCATGTCGCCCCCACTGCTGCCCAAGCCACCACTGCCACCCGGGCCGCCACCCATGCTGCCGCCGTGGCCGCCACAGCTGCCACGCAGTTGTGAAACAGGTCTCCTACATCACTAAAAATCATGCCGCTATGATCTGAAGCCGCAATATGGGGGGCATGAAGTGCAAGAGGGCCGACTGTACTCTGGCTTCAACTGTCCAGCATGAGGATAGCTCTATGCCATTGACATGGCTAAAACCACAACTAAAGTCAGTGGCTGCAGATGCCAAAATATTTTCCAGGCTAAGAGGGACAGACCCCTGCAAAACATGTCTCATACCTCCTTCCTGACTATTCAAGGGCAGAGCTGAACCATTTCTTATCCTGTATTATCAAAGAGTGGACCTGGACAGGCTGGATAGATGGGCTGAATCCAGAGGCCTGAGGTTCAACAAGAACAAGTACTGGGTCCTGCACTTTGGCCACAACAACCTTCTTCAGTCCTACAGGCTGGGCACAGAGTGTCTGGAGAGCAGCCAGGCACAAGGGGATCTGGTAGGGCTGGTTGAAATCCAGCTGAACATGAGTTGATGACAAGTAGTGATTTGTGGTGGTGTCCCCCAGGGATTAGTGTGGGGTCTAGTCCTTTCTCATATCTTTATTGGTGAACTGGATGAGGGGATTGAGTCCACTATTAACAACTGCAGATGACACATAGCTGGGAGCAAGTGTCAATCTGTTGTAGGGTAGGAGGGCTCTGCAGAGGGACCTGAACAGGCTGGATAGATGGGCTGAATACAATAATATGAGATTTAACAAGAATAAGTGCCAGATCCTAGGCTTTGGCCGCAACAACCCTGTGCAGCACTACAGGCTGGAGACAGAGTGGCTGGAGAGCACCCAGGCACAAAGGGATCTGGAGGTACTGACTGACAGGAAACTGAACATGAGCCAGCAGTGTGCCCAGGTGGTCAAGAAGGCCAGTGGCATCCTAGCCTGGATCAGGAAAAGTGTAGCCAACAGGACCAAGGAAGTGATTCTTCCCCCGTTCTTGGCACTGGTTAGGGCACACCTTGAGTATTGTGTTCAGTTCTGAGCCCCTCAGTTTGGGAAGGATGTTGAGATGCTGGAGCACGTCCAAAGAAGGGCAATGAGGATGGTGGAGTTACTGGAGCACAAGCCCTGTGAAAAACAGCTGAGGGAGCTGGGGTTGTTTAGCCTGGAGAAGGAGTCTCAGGGGAGACTCTATTGCTCTCTACAACCACCTGAAATGAGGTTGCAGCCAGGTGGGTGTTGGTCTCTTTTCTCAGGCAACCAGCAGTAGGAAAAGAGGGCACAGTCTTAAACTGTGCCAGGGGGGGTCTAGGTTAGACATTAGGCAGACGTGGAGTCACCATCTGTCCTGGATTGACCCTGGCTGGATGCCAGAGATTCACCCACAACTTCTCTCTCACTTCATTCCCCGCCCCCCTCCCCCCCTCCCTCATACAAACAGGAGGGAGAAAAAGGAAAAAACCCGAAGGGTTATGAAATGCAGAAATGAGGACCATTAGAAATCTTTGCTGTCACAGGCAAAAAACCAGGGTCCAAAATGGGGAATGTAAACCATTTATTTCTAACAAGATCAGAGCTTAATGTGCTACATTAATGGGCTACAATTAATGGGCTACAACGTCTTTTCTAGTTCTCTGCTCCAAATGTGGGCTCCAACATTTCTGCAGCCTTCCTCCAGCATCCTCCAGCTCTAGCATGGGCTCCCTCTCCACAGCCACAGGTGAATTTCTGCATCCCTGTGTTCTCTCTCTATTCCATGGGCTGCAGAGAGACAGTCTGCTTCACCATGGTCCATTCACAAGTTGCAGAGAGACACCTGGAACACTTTGTCCCACTCCTTCGGCCCTGGCCTTAGTGCCTGCTGTTACAACCTCTCATGGCTCCTCTCCAGCCATCTTCTTGCTGTTACTCCTCTTTTTTTTTTTTTTTTTCTTCCTTAAATATGTTATCACAGAGGCGCCTCTATCTCTCCTGATTGGTCTGGCCTTGGCTGGCACGGGGCCCAGCCAGGGGCTGACTGGCATTACTCTGCTAGCTAGGAGGGAGACTTTCAGCAACTTCTCGAAGAAAAGCCTCCTCCATAGCCCCCCCCCCCACTCCCGCTGCCAGGAAAAACACGACTACAGCAAACACATGACACCATCTCTGGAAGTATTTAAGAAGGGACTGGATGTGGGACTTTGTGCCATGGTCTAGTTGATGAGGTCCTGTTAGGTCAAAGGTTGGGCTTGACGGTCTCTGTGGTCTTTTCCAAACTAAGTGATTCTGTGAATCTGTGATAAAATCTGGCCTTATGTATAGCCAGTATCAATGTGAGCAGGTTTCAGTTTGTTTTTGCTTAGGGTGGAGAGATTAGATCATTCTATTTCAGGTTTAGGAGCAATGGCATCAGAAACTCAGTGCTGTCACCTCTTCCTCATTTGAGGCACTTTGAGGAGGAAACAGGTACATTTATAAGAACAAGGAAGTCCAGGCTTTTGGGACACAATGGTGCAAGGGAATATCACATTTTTTTGTGATCTATATATATAAGAAGACGCAATAGAGAACAACATGAGAATTTAGTTTCAAATTGCAAAATGGGTCAGTGTATTTCAGATCATATAGCAAATATTGTCTAAGAGAAAGAGTTCCTTCATGTAAAGAATTCTGAGGCTTTGTGAATCTCATGAGACTTAAAGAAAAAAACTCGAAAGGCTTGCACATTTCAAACCTTGGCCGCAGCTCTGAGCTTGAATTTGGGTTATAATTTGTAATAGCACTTTCTAGTTACAGCACAATCACAGGTTAAGGCAAATGATGAAATTGCCTGAACCTAAAGATTTACCTGCAAAGTGGACTAAAAAACCATGTTCTTTTTAGGAATGACACCTGTAAATTTCATGTCACCTTGAAATTCACTCTTAACCAGGCATTCATGTCTTTTTATGAAGTTTACAATTTTAAACCTTATTTTTAGTTGTCTCAGAAATAAATTTGAGCTTTTAAGTTGGTGTATTTTATTTTCCCAAAGCTATAAAAAGGACTGAAGTTAGTATATGAGTTAAGTTCACTAAGACATTTCAGGAGTGAAATTTCTCAACTCAAACAATATTTAGAAGATGTAGAAGTGACTACTTTTCATCTTCAGGAAGATATTTAAGGCAGCTGCTAGGAAATGCTCACTGTATTTGGAAACCTTTGCTCCCCTAGGTTTGATACTTCTTTGCAGCTGTGAGTACCTACTAGCCTTTGTGTACCTACTAGCTGAGTTCAGGACTCAGGATGTTGTCCTAAATATTGAACATTGGTTGATGCTTCCTTATCATAAGAAAGTCTCATTCAGTATCTGTTGATTAGTTTAATGCTATGCCAGTCTTAACAACTATCCATTAAAACAAAGTCCTTGTGAAAGAAATGGTGCAAGGACTGGGGTCAGTAAGAAAAAGTAAGCAGAAGAGGCCAACTGTGAGACAATGAGATGTGTCTAGTGTGGAAACAGGAAAGTTCCAGTGTTTCAGTTTTCCTTCCAATGTTGCTAATGGATTTTATTGTATGACTGTTACATGGAAAATACATATTCTATGCAGGCCCCTGGGAAAGAACTACTTTAGCTCTCTGTCCTCTCCAGCAGAGTGTTTTGCCTATTAGATTACAGAAATAGACCCTCCTTTGCAATCTTCTTTGCAGGCCAAACAAATTCCACATTACTGGCTGCACAGAAATGGCACAGCTTCAATAAAAGTCCTTTGGCTAGGGCACTCTCTGTGCTGTAGATTTGTATCCACTTAGGCTGATGATACTGTAGGTTTTCAATTTCCAGGACAAGTCCTGTAAAAAGAATACTATGATTTCAGCAGGATGTGGCAAGATCCTGTTTGGCAAGTGCTTGAATGGATCTGCTAGACTGTGAGGGATCCAGGTTGGTGTTATGCTCTGCGATGTGCTCTCGGTCTCCTTACGGGTGTTAGATGGTGAGTTGGACTAGATGATCCTTGTGGGTCCCTTCCAACTCATAATATTCTGTGTGTGTGTGTGTGATTTGAATGTCATGCTCTGCTGCATTTAGAGTGCCGTTCACAAATTAAACAAGTAGAGATATTGCTTAGTGGCTACTGGCCTCATGGAGGTTAATAACAGGTGCCTTGTTTAGATTTCCCAGATGATTCACAGAGGACATAGATGTCAAACTGCTCAACTCAGCCATGTTGGAGACAATTTTGTTTTCATGCCTTTTCATGCCAGAGCAGAATTAAGGTTAGTGAAGAAAGTTATCTTGTAATCACAGAATCACAGAATTAGTAAGGTTGGAAAAGACAATAGAGATCATCAAGTCCAACCTATCACCTGTTACCTAACATGTTACCTAACCTGTTGTCTTCCTGCTACCAACCCACCATCCTACCAATAACACACTACGCTAATATTTAGGTCATGCCACCACACAATATGCTAATATCTAGGTCATGCCACCAAGTCCATCATTCAACTTTTTCTTAAACACTTTGAGGGACAGTGACTCCACCACCTCCTTGGGCAGCCCATTCCACTAAGAGATCACCCTCTCTGTGGAAAAGTTCCGCCTAATGTCCAGCCTAAATCTCCCCTGACGCAGTTTAAGACTGTGTCCTCTTGTTCCATCACTGGTAGCCGGAGAGAAGAGAACGACGCCCAGCTGGCTACAATTCCCTTTTAGGAAGTTGTAGAGAGCAATATGGTTTCCCCTCATCCTTCTCTTCTCCAGGCTGAACAACCCCAGCTCTCTCAGTCACTCCTCATAAGGCTTATGTTCCAGCCCCTTCACCATCCTCATTGCCCTTCTCTGGACACGCTCAAGGATCTCAACATCCCTCTTAAAATGAGGGGCCTAGAACTGTATGCCGCATTCAAGGTGTGGTCTAACCAGTGCCAAGTACAGGGGGAGAATAACTTCATAAATAAATATAATAATGCATAAATAAATAAATAAATAAATAAATAAATACATACATACATATTTCTTTATGACCCTTCAGATGTCAAAGTTTTTACTGGAAAGAGTTGTGATAGTTTGTGGCTTGGTACAAGAGGCAAGTAAATAGCAACTAAGTAGCACTGTAGAAATCTGAAGTTTTTTGAGCTCTCTTTTTTTGCTAAAAAGAGTTTGCATGAGGTTTGAAAATTATTAGAGACCTGGGTTACTTCGCAGCTTATTCAATGAGATGACCACCATTTCCTCAGAGTCCATTTTATTTTACACATAACAAGGAGAAAGAATAATAAACATCCCACTTTTCCTGGGGTTTTTTTTTTTAATAGCTGCAATTTAAGCTACTAAAATCTTGATTAAGTTCAGAAGGTGTAATTAAAAGAAGCCAAAGGGTAGAGTCAAGTACTTCAAACACCCTAAACCTCCTCACTTTTAAAAAATAAAATAATTAAAAGTTTGAATCAAATGATGCTTTCCTCCAGGGATAATCTGTGAGATTTTATCAGGATTCATTATGTTTTAACTTCATCTTTGAACTCTGATAAACTGTGAATGTTTCTTAGTCTTTTGAAAACAAAGTTTAGAAGGCACAGTGAAGCGTGAAGCTCACTAGTGTTTGCTATGAAACTTTACACAGAAAAACAACCCAAACACTTTTCTTTGTCCACATCTGGACTCTGTGGCATGAGCTATGGTATATGCCTGATCCTATAAAAGAAAATCTGTAATCTGTTCATGTGTTTTTGCAAAGAAATTGTGCATAGGACATTTGCATTTTAAAATCAGCTTATGTTGAGACTGTGGGGAGGGAGAAAACTGCTTGAACTTGGCCTGTGGAAGATACGATTGCCGACTAGTTCTGCTTTCATGAAACATTCCCTGTAGAGATCACTCTTTGCATTTTAAGATGGGTCTGCGGGGAAGAGGTGCTTGCTGCTAGTGACTGTGGTCTGAAAAAGAAGACACTGTATCTCCTTCACTGTTGCTGACATACTACATATTGCAGTGCACACCTTGCTTTTCTTACTCACTTACCCTTGACTTCTTTCCATTTTTTCTATTCATTTATCAAACAACTTTTCCAGCTTCCCTCTTCATCCAGGAATGGTTGCTGGAAGGAACTTAGGGCTAAGTGAAATTAAGGTTACTGTGAATGTATTCCTGCATCAGGAATAGTGTTGTCAGTAGGACTAGGGAAGTTATTCTCCCCCTGCNAGACCAGTTTCTTTTTGGAAACATTATCTAAGTGTGTATATATATTATTCTCAGTTTAAAGGGGAAGTGTGTATGAGCTTCTGCAATTGTGTATCTGTGTTACATCTCTCCTCACAAGACCTATATCTTAACAAGGACTATAGCTTTTATTTAGTCAAAAATACTGGGATTATCAGGCTCCAAAGGCTACAGACTTTTCTCTCACTGATAGCAAAGCAGAAAAAATCCACCTTCCTTTTGCTTAGGCATGTAGAAAAGGAAATAAGCATACTGAAATAAACTAGCTTCAAAACTAGGAATACTGTATTTTACCCAAGACAGCTCCTCCAGAACACTTGTGTTTTTGCAGGAATAGGGAGTAGTTCCAGTCAACAGTTGCCACTTCTACCTTTTATCCTTGGCTCTGACTTGTTAGGGATCAATGCTATCTCTTGGTTAAGTCTGCGCATAGTGTATTATTTTGGTACCCACCCTTCTAATGAGTCTAATTTACTGAAGCTGTGCACCAGGCCCTGCAAAATGCCTGATCCTCTTCAAACTTTCTTTTGCTCGCCTTTCTTTGCTGCTTTCCCTGGGATGGATGAACATGTTATGTTGTAGGTGTTATGAGGAGAGCCCTTTTGTTCTATTGTAAAACTTTTCTTCTTTTTACTGTAATAGACAATAGGATTTCCTTTCTTATCTCCCCTTCCATCCCCTGCAAGGTATGTGGCCAAGGGAGGGGTTTTCTCCTTTCTACTGGACTGAGATGAGAAGACAAAGATCCACATGGTCTTGAGCAAAATGGCAGCAACAGAGATCAGAGGTGAAAACAAGGTTTCCTCAGTCTAGAAGATCCAAAAATGCCCCCTCTGTGAGCCCAGCAACTGTAGTTATAGGGCCTTGGGCCTGTCCCATGTCACGTGCCTTGTGGGCATGTCTTCACATGCCATTGGCTATCACTCAGCCCACCCTGGCCCCTCCTCTAGTCACATGCCTTGCCAGGAAGGGAAGATAAGAGAAAGAATCCTCCATTTTTTGTCCGGTAGAAAGGAGAAAGCCCCTTCCTTGGTCACATACCTTGCAGGGGAGTGAAGGGGAGATAAGAAAGGAAATCCTATTGTTTGTTCCAGTAAAAAGGAGAAAAGTTTTACAATAGAACAAAAGGGCTCTCCTCATAACACCTACAACATAACATGTTCATCCATCCCAGGGAAAGCAGGGTCCCATCCTGCATAACAGTAACTTGAGAAGAAAAACATCATCACTCAAATGTCTCCCCTGTTCTTCCTTTTTCCCACAGCTTAAATTTCACATTATTTTAAGTTTCTTATGGGGCTGTCTTTTATTGTGTTTAAAAGTGTATTTGAATAAAAATAATTGTTTTATGGTTAAATCATGGAAAGAACATATGGATATCCAATTTTGGCCCTCACAGAAGAAAATGTCAAGTCTCCAATTAGTTTCTCTAGTGTTGAAATTTCACCCCAGCTTCCTGTTCCTGTGCCGCTAATAACTGTGGATTTTACCTGGGTCAAATGCAATAGCCTATACAGGTCTCTCCTACAATCATAAAATGGGAACTGTACTGTTCTTTGCCTGATTGCTCAAAGATAAAGGAGATCTTTGCACAAGCAGCGTTATGTGTACCCTTGTGATGATTTCCTTGATGGCTCTGTAGCTGTCTAGTACTAAGTAACTTTTTCTTTGCTTCCACTTGACTTTATCAGTTTATTGTCTCTGACACAAACATGCACACTTAAATGGTGATTGGTCACGTTGTTACTATAAAACAACACCTTCCCTCAGCAAAGAAAGGCTCTCAGTGATATCTCAGAATATTTAAATTGACTGTAAATTGTACTTTGGGCAAGATGTAGGGATGAGAAAAGGGGTGAGTCCTCACTGGGATTTAAGGAACACTGATGACTGACAAATGCAAAAGTAGAAGCATATTCTCAACCACCATCCTTTAGATTCCAGCTCTTGCCCTTCATCAGAGAAGTGATCTTTGGCAAACAAAATGTTTCAGCTCCATTTTTAGTTTCAGTGGTCTTCCAGAGTGGTTGCCCAACGTATATTGGACATTCATTGACTACTTAGAAACCTGAGGCAGACAGGATTTTCAATTTGTTTTGGTCAGCTAATCTGCTGCTTTATCCCACACTGCTATTCTTTTCCCACAAGTTATCAATTGTTTTCTAGGACTCTTCCTCATGGGATGCCCTAGTTCTTTTCAGTGCTTAAGGTCTGCCCTCCATCCAGTCTAGGATCAAATAAACTGGAAACTTTCACAAGCACTAGATCCATCTAAAACATATTTATTAAAAAAAAAAAGAAAAAAGAAAAAAACCTTTAAATTAGAACCAGAAATTATTGTGGGGACATGGGGAAAGGGGAAGAATCCCATGGTGGTTTAAAACTAATTTCATGAACACTGGAAATAAAAAGGAAAAGTTTAAGCATGAGAGAATTTTCTAAATTGCTGCATATTGCAATCACAGGAGGACAATAACTCAGGCCCTCTCCATCAGTTCCAATCTTTATAGTCAGACATTGTAAAGCATTTTGTGCCCTGATTACACAGCAGCTGCTGAGACCTGAACTTCCTGAAGTTTAGAACAGCTGATCCCAATGAATAAGTAACTAGTCTGCTAAGACTCATGGCACCTGACCTACTTCTCAGAACATTTCCCAAAGGTGTCGCATACCACTATATAACTCCCCCAACAATCAAACGATGTAGTGGTTTCGATACTGTTCCATACGTCAAAACTCCCTTTCAGGAGCCTCTTTTCCCAAAGATCATTTGTATGTTGAGTCATATATCATGTAATAATTTTTGTCCATAATTGCTCCCAGTTGTGAAGCTCTCATATACACTGAAAAATCAAGGAATTGGTGAAAAACTGAAGATCAATATGCAGTTTTGCCTGCTTTTAGGATTTCTTTGAATACTCTTTGAAAGTCCTTTGAGAGGTATTTTTCCCCCATTTCCCTATTCCATCTTGAATTAAAATCTTTATCCTACAGCAATAGAAAAAATGGCCTTTTGCCCAAGTTCCTGGAGGCTGATATATCATTTTTTACTTTGCCACAGATTTCCTGGCTGATCCTAGGGAATTCACTTAGGACTCAACTAAATAAGGGGATGTGGATCTTTTAAGTCCAGTGCTGCAATGCCTAAATTTTATCTGGCCCTCAGATAAAGCCTTAAAACCTGGAGCTGGAAATATGACTATACAGTGCACAAAGAAAATTAGATGTGCGAGTAAAAATATTAAAGAAGTTTTGACAGTAAAAAGGTGAAGGATCAAGTTGAAATGAACAGGAGATTATCCCCAGAGGAAGGCATTCACTGTTGACCATAAGATTGCACGTGGAATATCAGATTTTTTTTTTTTGTTGCTTCTCCAGGCATTCTCTTGTAAATGTAGATGTCCACAACTACTTCTTGAAAGAATAATGATTTAAGGAAATCAGTCACAACTCAAGGTAGTTGCTTGCAAGCCATAGAAAAGGTTTATTTTTGGCCCAAGATACAAGGAAAGAGGTGTTCCTACAAAGGATCAGCAGTGTCTCCAGCCCTGTAAGGTGGCGAAAGCCCCCACTCAGATATGCCACCTATTTTTATACATTTGCCTCATACATATGGAAATTAATCCATGAATATGCATCCCTTCAATGTTATGTCTTAAATTTCAACTTTGCTTTAAGTCCTTCAGCCAATCAGATCTAATGTTTCTCATTCTTGCCCCATGTTTTGACTAGAATCCTCTTTTGTTTACCACTTAGGACTCGGAAACAAGATTTTCTTCCCCTAATATTGTATGTTTAGTTTTCAGGCCAAGTGAATGATTTTAAAATATACAAGTCCTTCTAGAACTCAGTAAAATTCCACTATTTCATTAAAATCCCTAAATCTCTAAGCCTCTTCCTAACTCACTAAAATCCNGACCATGACCCGAGTCCATTTAATTGATGTAGTTTCAGCATCTGCATCCTGGTCTGTGTGGCTCTTCATCTCTGTCAAGGGGCCTTCATCACCTTGGTGTGGTGAATCCACGCAGCTTGCTCTCTGGATGGGAAGTCAGCAGGATGGGAAGTCAGCAACACCNTACCTTTCTGGAGTTTCTGGCAAAGCTTGAAATCTTAAAGGAGCTAGTGTGGTTGTGTGAGAAGTGGGAATTCTAATTCACTCTTCAGTTTAGTGAAGTTAAACTTCTCTCATGAAGGATCCATAGTCAACCACTTAGACACCTACTCAATATGTGTTATTTGCTCTACCCTAGTTCACAGGTTATTCTGAGTTGGAAGGGACACTCAGGATCATCTAGACCAACTCCCAAGTAAACGCCCACCCAGGGATCGAACACACAACTGTGGAACCATGGGCACCATGCTCCATCTGTCCAAGCCTCCCACCAACTAGACCATGTCACTGAGCTCCTCATCAAGTCTTTTCTTAAACACCTCCAGAGATGGCGATTCTACCACCTCCCTGGGCAGACCATTCCAATGAGAGATCACTCTCTCTGTGAAGAACCTTTTCCTAACATCCAGTCTAAACCTCCCCTGCCGTAGCTTAAGACCATGTCCTCTTGTTCTGGTGTCATCAGCCTGAGAGAAGAGATTCACACCCACCTGGCTGCAACCTCCCCTCAGGCAGCTGTAAACAGCAATCGGGTCACCTCTGAGTCTCCTGTTCTGCAGGCTGAAGAAGCCCAGTTCCTGTAGCCGCTCCCCATAGGGCTTGTTCTTCAGTCCTTTCACCATCCTTGTCAACCTTCCCTGGACCCTCTCAAGCAGCTCAACATCCTTCTTAAACTGGGGAGCCCAGAACTGGACACAGTATTCAAGGTGTGGTCTGACCAGCGCCGAGTACAGGGGAAGGATAACTTCCCTAGTCTGACTGACCACACTGTTCCTAATACAGGCCAGGATGCCACTGGCCTTCTTAGCCACCTGGGCACACTGCTGGCTCATATTAAGTTTTCTGTCAATCATTACTCCTAAATCCCTCTCCATTTCACCACTCTCCAGCCACTCACCCCCAGCCGATAGTGATGCATGGGGTTGTTATGTCCGAAGTGAAGAACCCGGCACTTTGCCTTGTTAAATCACATATTATTGGAGTCTGCCCATTTCTCTAGTCTGTCAAGGTCCCTCTGAAGGGCCCTCCTACCCTCNATGTTATGGAGAGTAGCTTAGCGAGTTCATCTACCACATCTTTCATCACCCTCGGATGGATCCCATCTGGTCCCATGGACTTGTGAGGATCCAAGCCACTCAACAAGTCTCTGACTACCTCCTCCTGGATTACAGGGGGGCTATATTGCACTCCGACTCCTTCCGTCAGCCCACAAGTCCAGTTGTCCTGCAGGCAGTTTGTTTTACTGTTAAAAACAGAGACAAAGAAGGTATTAAGTATTATTGCCTTTTCCTCATCTCTACTTACTATATTCCCCTTTGCATCCAATAAGGAATGAAGGTTGTTGCAGCCTCTCTTTTTACTGTTGGTGTATTTATAGAAACATTTCTTGTCCTTAACAGAAACGGCTAGGTTGAGTTCCATCTGGTCTTTTGCCTCTCTAGTTTTCCTCCTCCATGACTTGACGACTTCCTTAAACACACGCTGACTTACCTCCCCCTTTTTCCAAAGGCTGTTCATCCTCCTGTCTTTCCCTAGTTCTTTCAGGAGCTCTTTGCTCATCCAGACTGGTCTTCTACCCCTCCGACTCATTGTTCGGCACATTGGGACCGCCTGCTCCTTCACCTTCATGAGCTCATTCTTAAAGTATGTCCAGCCTTCCCGGACCCCCCTGCCATTAAGGGCTGTTTCCCATGGTCACTGCATCCTAGATTTCCTCTAACCACAATATCACTAACCAACCCTTCCTTATTTGTAAATAATAGGTCGAGCACAACCTCTCCCCTGGTAGGCTCACTCACCTGCTGCATCAAGCAACAGTCATCAACTCTCTCTAGGAACCTTGTGGACTGTCTCATCTCTGCTGGGTTTAGTTTCCAGCAGATATCAGGCAGATTAAAATCTCCTGTAAGAACTAGGGCAGCTGATCTTGAGGCTGTCTCTAGTTGCTTAAAGAGCAGTAGGTCTGCCTCTTCCTTTTGATCTGGCGGTCTTTAACATACCCTGAGCAGAATTTCAGCTTTATTGGGAATCCCTCTTACCTTGACCCATAGGCTCTCTACTTGATCATCCTTGATGTCAAGTTCTATGGTATCTAGGGTTGCTTTAATATATAGGGCCATCCCCCAATCACTACATGCTCTCCTGTCTAGTCTAACATTGTGTAGCCTGCCAATGTAGCACTCCAATCGTGCGCATCATCCCACCATGTTTCCTTGATGGCAACTACACGATAACCTCCAGATACTTCATAACCTCCAGTTCTTCGTCTTTGTTACCCAGGCTGTGGCAATTGGTGTACATGCACTTCAAGTGTGCTGCAGAACACGTTTTTGGCTCATTCTTACCAGTTTCAGTGCCCACTTGAGTGACTGCCGGCTCCCCTTCCCCCTTCAAATCTAGTTTAAAGCCCTGTCAATGAGTCTTGCCAGTCCCCGGGCCAAAACCCTTTTGCCCCTATTTGATAGACTCGGCCCTCCAGGGTCTGTCAACCCTGGTCTGGTGAAGGACACCCCATGATCATAGAACCCAACATGTTTCTGGTGGCACCAGCCCTTAAGGCATTTATTAAGAGCAGGAATCCTCCTGCTGCTTTCAGGGTCTGATCCTGCCATTACAGGGACTGGGCAAAAGACTACCTGCATTCCTGTCCCACTGATCAATTGACCAAGTTCCTTAAACCCCTCTCTGATCTCTCTGGTTCCCCTCTCATTGATCTCATCACTACCAGCCGGGACAACCAGTAGGGCATAATAGTCTGAAGGTTGAATTAGTTTTGTCAACCTCTCAGCAATGTCCCATACCGGGGCCCCAGGGAGTAGCAGACCTCCCTGTGGGATGGGTCTGGTTGACAGGCAGACCACTCCATTCCCCTCATAAAGGTGTCCTCTACAACCACTACCCTCCTTTTCTCTCTGTTACTAGAGGTTCTGATTGGTTGGATGGAAGTGGTAGATTCTAGTGATTTACTAGGTGGGGTGCCTCCTTCCGTGTCGTCCTCCTGATCCCCAAAATCCAGAACCCCAAACCTGTTCTGCAGGGGTAACTCATAGGGTGGCATCTGAAACGGTGGTGGTGGACAGGAGAGGGATGCCTTACCCCCACGGGAGGAGACCTGTTCCCACTCCCCCTCATCCTCGAGGTTTCTTTCTCCTACTTCGTGTTGAGGAATGTGAGGTGCATGAGGATGCTCTGACCCCCAAGAGTCTCTAAATGTTGGAAGCATACCGTCCCTTAATTCTACTTCCCTTGCATTCTCTTGATTATTTCTCAACCTTTCCACCTCTTGTTTTTGCTCTCTTATCCAGGAAAGCAGGTCATTAACCAGCTCACACTAGACACAGGTTATTTGCTGGCTGTGGTCCTAGTCAACCATCAGGCTCAGGCATTCCCTGCAGCCAGGAATCTGGACAGCCACATTCACTGACATAGGGGAAGTTTGGGTCTGAGCTTCCCTTGTGGCCTTGGCCCCGACTTTCATCCGTCTGGTTCTGGCCATGCTAGACGGTGGGAGGAAGGAGAGACAGCACCTGCCAAGACAGTGCCTGCTTGCCTTGCCCGCACGAACTGCCACTCTAACTGCCTCTTAATTGCTTATTTACGAGTCCCCCACAGTTGCCCTAGCCCTCTGCAGTTGCCCAAGACCCGCGCAGTTGCCCAAGCCTGCCCGCAGTTGCCCAAGCCCCCCTCAGTTAACGTCCCTGTTTGCTTTGCCCCTGTTCACTGCACCCCAGATCACTGTGCTCCCAGGAGAGTTAATGATTTAAGTACCCACAGGTGGGAACTATTGGCTCCCTGGGCACCCCTTCCAAAGTCCCGGCAAGTTCAGGGCATGACCTGAGGGGAAGCTCCTCACTGCTGCCGATCCAAGCCTCGGCAATGGCTGCCCGGTGTGCTGCAGGCAGGGGTCCTGAGGGGATCCTCGGCAGGCTCCCTGGGCACCCCTCCCGAAGTCCCGGCAAGTTCAGGGCACGACCTGGGGGGCGGCTCCTCGCTGCCACTGATGTTAGCACTATCCCAAGACTGGTAAAAGAAATGTTCAGAGTCTTGAAGGGTGGGGCTGGAAACAAGAACGCCTTCCTGTGGGCAAAAGCATGGCATTATTCTCTCTCTTGGAGTTGGTTGGATTTTACTTGGCTTTTTGGTTTTGTTTTGCTTTACTCTGTGACTCGCTCATCAACAAAAGCTGTCTGTTATGCAACTCTCAGTGTCATGAGACCCTTTTTGCAGCTATGCTTCTACATGTTGATCTAGTAAGTAATTAAAACAGTCACACGAAATACACAGCAAGGTCTCTATAAGGTTTCAATGAAGAATGAGAATAGAAGGCGCTGTAATTTCCCTAAGAAGGTGTTGTGGTTTAGAGTGAGATTTTTCTCCCCTCCCACCCATTCCAATTAAATTAATCCTTGTCCTCAAAGGGAAGTGAAAAAAAAAAAAATTAACTGAACTACACAAATTAGAACAAGAAATTAATCCTCCTCCAGCGAACCAAGGAATAGCAAGGAAGGAAAAACCTGGTGTTGCTAAAATGTCAGTAGTCCGGTATCTGCTCAGTCCTTCTGAGTCTCTTGTCCCCCTGCTGGCGGGAAGCGGGGGTGTGGCAGGGAGGGAGCTGACAATCCACCGACTCAGTCAGTCAAGATCTCCTGGCTCAGTTCGAGAAGATAAACACAGCTCAAAGACAAACACAGTTCCTCAGAGCTCAAAGGGAAAAAAAACTGTGAAGGAAAAAAACGAAGAAGAAGAAGAAGAAGAAAGAAGAAGTAGAAAGAAGAAGAAGAAGAAAGAAGAAAGAAGAAGAAGAGGAAGAAGAAGAGGAAGAAGAAGAGGAAGAAGAAGAAGAAAGAAGAAGAGGAGGAAGAAGAGGAAGAAGAAGAGAGAAGAAGAAGAAGAACAAAGAAGAAGAGGAGGAAGAAGAGGAAGAAGAAGAGAGAAGAAGA
>WEKX01001259.1:5549-28772 GCA_013390025.1 Pitta sordida
GGGCTGCTGCGGAGCTGTGGGGCTGTGGTTGCCGGCCTGCCAGGGCTGCTGGTCCGACGGGGCTGCCGCGAGACGGGGGCTGCTGTGGGGCCCGGCTGCCAGCCCACCGAGGGCCGCTAAACACCAGGCTTAGCCAGAGAAACTGCGCGCCCTCTCTGCATGTCCTCCCCGGCGGGCGGGCCCGTCCTGCCTCACAGGGANGATGACTTTTTTCTTCCTTCCTGTACTGTGGTACAAGTGCACTTGGCTCCTGAAGTAGCAAATGAATAGCTCACAAGGAGCCTCGTTAGTCTTGAAATTAAAATAATTATGTTCTTTTAGCTTATTAGTGCTTAAGAATAGCCTTCTCTAAGTCCATTAGGCCTGGGATAAAAGCCGTATTTACGGCTGAATAAGCAGCATGTACAGCATGGCTTGTTGCTAGGGAAGTAGGCTTTCTTAGTTTTCTGCCAAGCAGAGTGGCTTGTGTAGTAGATAAAAACTGAATGACCTCAAACTAAATTCCTGAAATCCTCTTTACTCTTCACTTGGCAGTCTGAAAATATTTCCATTAGTGACTGGCTTTCTGGAGTTGCTCTCATTCCCTTTCCAACTCAGTCAGTCACTGACATGGGAAAAGAAGACCCTCCTGCCTATCGAGGCCAGTTCTACAAGGACAACACTCGCTGCAGGCACTTGTCTCATCCAAGTGAAATGCCCAGAGCCCAGCTACATGAGTCTGGATCAAAGACTGTGAGAGGTGGGCAGAAGAAAAAGTTGTTGGTAAACAAAGCAGCTGTGTATCCGATAAAATGCCCTGTCATTTAAATTAGCTGTCTCTCCTGTTCTCATTGCTGCATCAAGGGGCCAACTTCATTGCAATACAAAAGAGGAAGGTTGAATTTTGACTGAAAAACATGTAATGACTGACTGTAGGAAGTAAAATACAGTTATACTCCCTCATTCACGAGGAAGGGGACAGCCCAGAGGTCTCACAGAAAGCCAAACTCGCAAAGAAGTGCAGGTCGTTAATGCGCAGGCAGGCCATGCCCATTGCTCCACCCCCCCGGCAGTCCGGAGTGCTCCGGACAATTTTTTGCTTCTCCCCTCGGACTGTCAACACAGGGGAGCAAAGGGAACTGTTTCTGAGCCCCCTCTGACTCAGGAGACAACCCCGCCCCCCAAGAATCTGTTGGATTTTCCAAGTTGCTGTGGCCGCGCTCCACAGCACAAACCCCACGCCGCGGCTCCCCCATGCCAACCCCAATGTGCGTGCCCACGGCGTNACCACCTTGGCAAATTTTTCTGTGAAACAGTATCTCAGACCTCACAGATGCTGGAGTCTTGAGCTGTAGCTGGACAAGTATGTCCATGGTGCTGCTCTTGGATTTGACACCAACACTGTGTGGACTAACCCAGAGCCCTTGGGTGGTCATGGCCTTTACTTGTTTTTAATGGGTTGAACTCTAGATTTGGTGACTTCATCGATACTAGCCTTCATCAAGAATCAAACCAAGGTTATTAAAATAGACCAAGCAGCATGTTGAGAGGAGTCTTGCCAGAGTACCTTTAAACAAGACATTTAACTCTCTATCAGCAGCAAGGCACATAAAATCCTTTTTACTCTTTAACAGCTAATGTTTGTAACACTTGCACGGAACACAGTACAGCAGTGAAGAAACTGAGATGGTGCTGTACTGATTAGTACAAGAAACTTGAACACAACAGGTCAGTGGCAGTACTTCTATACAGGTTGGGTTTATCAGATGAGTCCTTTTTCCCCCGTGGAAATGAGGATAGTTCAGTTTTAGGAACTAAGAGTAGCAAGTTCAGGAGTTCATACTGGATGAGTGAAAAAAGGTAGCTAACAGTTTTTGCAAGTTTTAAGTGCCATAAAGGGCTTGGTGGTTATTGCTCTGACATCCTGTATGTATTACAAATGTCTGTTGCAAAGAGTAGCAGGGACCAGGACAGACGGCAACTGTCTTGATATTAGCATGATATTAGTAATAATGAGGGACAGAAGCTCCAAAATCCTGACAGTGTCTATGATGTGAGGCTGCATCCTACCCACCCTTTGGATAGATGCTGTAGATGTCTCAGTTTCATAGCAGGGTGAGAGTTCCACAAGGCTCATCACAACTGTCATTTGTTTGACCGGTACTTGTATTTAAAAGATCTCTTGGCTAGAAATGTCTGAAGTCTTGAATATATGTTACAAAACAACTGTGTATTAGTTAAAAGATGCTGAAACTTGATGACAAGGACTGTGTACTGAATATTGGATAGCAGCGTTTACAGGCTTTGGTACTTGAATTTTTTAATGGATGATGAAACCTTTAGTGTTCAAAAATAATTTTCTTTATCCTCAATTCTTCTCAGCACACTAAACTTTTTTTAATCTTTATGTAAATGGGAACACAAGCCTTTAACTTGTACTCAAGAGAGAGGTCATTAAATTGTGGCAAAAATTTGTTTCAGAATGAAAATATACTTGATCCTCTAGAGTGAAATATCATCTCATCAGTTGATCTTTTCCACTTTAAAGAGGAGCGGGACGGGGGGAAAGGAATAAAGAAAATTTCCCTGGACCAATCATTGATACAAACTCTTCTTATGAGAGGGAAAGGAGATGGTTTAGACATGGAGGTTTCTAAGTCAGAGTCATGGAAAAGAGCCTTTTGTTCCATAAACCCTGCTAAAAATAGATGAATCCTCTTACTTCAAGTGAACTTGCTATTGTTTGTGTTTGAGTGACTATATGTTTATCATCTTGTACTTTTCAGGCTGGAGAGCTTTTTTTGTTCTGTTTTGCTAAGTGTATTCCAGGGGGGTCCCACTTCTTGGCTGGGGCTCTGACAATGGATCATAGCAGTAGAAATTGTGATAAATTGCTTCATTCTCCACAGCTCCAAGCCTCACTTCAAATATGTCCCCTCATGGAGCCAGAAAACGAATCTCAAAGTCTTCTCTCTTAAATTTAAGCTGTCACTCAGTGGCTGTCTCGGTTGGACTGTTTTTTTATACTATATGTATATACTTTAATATTAGTTGGGCATTTGTGAAGTGTTCCCAACAGGATAGATGGGGCTTGGGATGTGAGACCCTGGTATTTTTTCCCTACAGTAGGAATATTTAGCCCCCTTGTTGGTCTTAAAGTTGCATGCATCCAAGTCTCCCTTGACCTGTCCCACAGGAGGGACCTCTCCTTTGGGTGCTCACTGGAAAAGATGGGAATTGTTTCTGGCATCTGTGCATCTGGGGGTGCACACACAAGTAACAGTTTCTGAGTAAAAATGGAAATCATAGTGGAATAATCCTTTTTTCTTTAGGCATATGCTTCTGAGGATACCTGTTCAGTGAAAAGCCTTGGAATGGCGGAAATCTTGCTTTTATGGAAAAGCAGGCCTTGATTTCAATTGCCCATTGAACTCCAAAACATGTGTGTGAGTTTAGATGTCTCTTCTTGAGTGACTGTGAAGCATGTTCAGAAGCAGTTTGCCTGCTGTCTGCTTTGCTTGGGATATCTGTCCAGCTACTTTAAATGACCCAACCAGTTTGTGTTCAGTATTTCCTTGACTATTGTAGATTTAAAATGTAAAAAAATAACAGAATAGGAATGGGAAGATAATGAACAGAGCTTCGAAGTTATAAATACGAGATGCTGTTTGTCAAAATTGATGCAAACAGTTTTACAATGTAATTTGATTGATGTAACAGTTCAGACAGCAGCCTTGATCAGGATGCTTTTGTGAACAAGATCATTTATCTCAGCAAATGTGTTCACATAAATGTTTTAAAATGAAAGACATGATAAATCTGTCTGGAGTCTGCACACAATAGAGCTGCCAAACCTGCCACCTGTTAAAGATTTTAATGAAGTGTTCTATACTTAACAGAAAAAAGTTTAATGAACGTTGTCACTTTCCGTTGCTGAGACTTCCCGTATCTCAGGCATTCCGAAGTATCATCTAGCAAATCCTTATAAGCAGAGTAGCAGTGGTGTTGCTCTTATATTTTAATTAGAAATGCAGCAAAGAAATGAAGAAGGCCATTAAATCCTAAATGTAGTTTTTGTGCAGCACAGCCATGAGGATAGGCTTTTTGTTCAATGCCACGTGGAGCCAGTGTGTTGCTGGGAGCCAAAGGACACCCATGCACATGTTAATGTTATTAGATTAATGGGAAATTAGTTCCTCTGGATTTGCTAAATGGAAGATGATTTGCTCTCAGAGTAAACCAAAAGTGTGCTAGGATGTTATACTTCTGTATGAGAGAGAGAGAAAACCCTTAAGTGTATTAAGTCCTGTAAGACATAGCTTGTTGCAATTTTTTTGGCAGCAGTGGGAAAAGGGTTTACACGTCTCCTTTCTGCAGCCTGTTTCAGAAGAGAATATATAGAATATGTCAGCCTTGAAACATCTGCATAAGGGCAAATGCCATCCTCTGATAGTCTGCAGAAAGAGTATATGTGCTGGTTTCTTACCACTCAGAAACGTGTTGCCTAAGGGCCGTAGACTGGCAGTGGTTTGGAAGACAACTTTCTGGGACCATAGAATCATAAAATGGTTTGGGTTGGAAGGAACCTTAAGGATCATTCAGCTCCAACCCCTCTGCCATGGGCAGGAACCTAGACCAGATTGCTCACATCCTCATCCAGCCCCAGTTTTGAACACCTCTGAGGATGGAGAGTCCACAACTTCTCTGGGCACCCTGTTCCAGTCCCTCACCACCCACCCAGTAAGGAGTTTCTTCATTATACCTAATTTGAACTTACTTTCCTTCCGTTTAAGGCTGTACTTCCTTGTCCTATGTGCCCTTGTAAAAAGTCCTCTTTACCTATCTTGTGCAAGTCACTTTAGGTACTGGAGGACTACTAGAAGGTCTCTTCAAACTCTTCTCTCCAAGCTGAGCAGCCCCAACAGGATGCTTCTTCCTGTGCTCTTCAATGAATTGCCACTCTTGTTTTCCATCCAGAAGCATACTGAATGCTGACTTTGTAGTTCCTTGGTTGAGTTTCACTTACTGTGGATGTGGAAAATGTTTCTGGCTAGTAAACAACGCTCAGCATCTAGTTAAGCTATGCAATGACTAGACTGAAGCTCACGGATGTTCTAGAAGGGATGTAGAAAGCAGAAAGGTGTTGGAAAAAGTAAAAGCAGTGGGTAAGGAGGTAGAATAGGAAGGGAGAAAGCTGTGAAGAGATCTGTGAGGTAAATAGGCAAAGTAATGAGGATGAGCAGTAACAGCCTTTGGTAGCAGTCATACCTCGTTATTTGCAGATTACGCATCTCCTGGGGGTCCCATGAATCAACCAATCAACGAATACCATTAGTGGTGGGGGCGGGAAACGCGAATGCAGGAAATGCAAGTACACAACTAGTGTTCGCGGAGGAGGAACTGCGAATATGTGCACCTGGAAGAACAAATACATGAGGTATGACTGTATATCCAATGAAACTTCATTGATTTACCTTTGTTGTCTGTTCGGGCTTCAATAAGCTTTGAAGCAGCCTCTTGGAATTTAGGAGCATTTCCATTTTTCTTTTGACTGAACTACATTGTCTCATGAAACAGAATAGTGTGGTAGTTTTAATAATTTACCATAAATTTGGGGCACCCACTCCTTTTTTTTCTTGCCATGTCCTAGTCAGTACCTCAGTTTCCCATGATGATCCTAGCCTCTAGCTGTACTCAGTATTCTGTGTAGCTATGAGCATGCCAGAAAATGGGGCCATTTCTGGTTCGACTCCAAAATAAACCTTTTTACTTGTGGATTGGTGGACTGACTGCTTTGACATACTTGCTCTGGATTTTCACTTTGAAGCAAACAAATATGCAACAGAAATAAATGTGCATCTAGAAATGCTTAAAGCTTCAGGAGCTGTCTCGCTTTCAAAAAAAGCAGATTCCAGAATGTTGACAACAGATGACTGGTATGAGCTATTTTTTTCTTTGGAAGAAAGGCCCCTTTTCAACAATAACTCCAGGCAGGGAGCAGTCCAGTAGCCACAATATTACAGTGTATGCCAGAAAACCTGGAGCTTTGTTTCTGTTCACCTGCTGTGTAAACTTTGCTTGGTTTCTCCTCTTGCATAAACTGCAGTTCATCCTCTGCTTTTGTAAAGGCTACTGTGGTTTCTCCTGCAGACCGTGAAGACCTTCATGGTCATTTATATTTTGATAACTCATTAAAATAGCAACATGGAATCTAAGGTATTTATATTAATATGGTTGGAACAGAGCAGCTGCTACAGTGTGGTTAATAATGTTGGCCTTCAGTCACCCTGAATCCATTTTTACCCTGGACTATCTGGCACTTTGCAAGATACACCCCCCTCAACAGGTCTGCGAATGCTTGTCACACAGTCTTGTGGAAAAGCATATAAATGATGGTTTGATATTTAAATATGTAAACCTATAAAAAGCTGTAATAAACCCAAATGCACTCAGTTATTCTTGCTGTACGTTTACAGAATGTTTTACAATACCATTGGTATTCTTCAGAGTAGTGAGTAAAAATCCAGATTATGAGTCTTATTTACTCTCAGTGAAGTAAATGCTATTTTGAGACAGCATAATCTTGAAAAGTACTGGCTATTTTTAAGAGATGTCTGTTTCAAAAGGTCGGCCTCCATGTGGTCCCTCGTAAGGTTCAGGAGCAAGTCCTTCTGGAGCCTTTTGCCGTACAGAGGGAGCAGCTGTATATATAGCTCAGCTTCATCAGGGCTTTGGCTGTGGTCTCCATTAGTGTCCTTACAGCCAAACTGCTTAAATAAAGGCTGGAAAAGTGGATTTTTTCCAATGGTTACCTTCTGAGTGTAGCCTCTTCCAGCCTATTGGCCAGTGATGGAGTGGTTTTCATCATGCACCTTTTAAATTCCTCCTGGAACAGCAAATTGGCCTTTCTGTCCTGGCTGTCGAAGGAGATAAGACTGAGAGGGGTATTCCCACAAGTCAATTAAACTGGCATGAATTCCCCATTACAAGGGGAAACTACCAGTCAATTAAACTGGCATGAGATGATTTGGTTGTTGTGGTCCTGGCGTGATTGCTGCATTATTCTAGGTTGGCTTTGTGATCCAGATCAGTTCATGGACTTGCCTGACATGAAATAGTGCTGAATGCAGGTTGTGCAGGTTGAAGACTATGAAGACCCCCTTGGTGCACAGCCGCCCCCCCCCAACCCAGATGTGTGCAAGCCGAATTGCAGAAATGTGCATGTGTTTTGCAGAGCTGAACTGATCTGGAGGTTTAAGGCTGCTGTGATCCATTGGTACTTGATTTGACCTAAACCAGCTCCTACTTTACCTTGCCTTGTTTTTGTAGTTATTTATATTGGGGGATATCTGGCACCTTTTCTTACATAGCTAGTAATTTAAGCATTGTCCTCAAAAACCATGTTAGTTCCTCATCTTTACAACTGATCTGAATCACACATTTTCACAGCTTTTGCATGAGATCTAAGCTGTTTCTTATGAGTTTTCTTATGAGTCTTATTACTGTATTACTATCTGAGAACTCTGGTTTTAAATTGGAAACAGTATCACTGAACAAAATGAATTAAGAAACTGAACTGAAAGCAAAACGTGGAAATAACTAATGTACACAAATAGTACTGCTGGAGAAGTAATTTGTAATCAGGGAATCAGAGTTTCCCAGCTGTGCTAATTGCTTATGTGGCATCTATTTTGTGTAAATAGTACAAAAGACATGACCCTAGTCTCCCTGGGATAGGATCACCACTAATTAATGTAATCCCTTAAATAAGGACCAACAGAGTATCTTACACATGTCAGAAAGCTAAATGAGCTATTTAATTTGTGTCATTGTGGTACTCATAGTGCAGTAGCACTTTTAAGGCATGCTTATAAAACATTTACCATATAGATAAAATATAAACAATGGATAGATGTTAAAAGAACAAGCAATATAGGCATTTAAAAACCTTGCAAAAATAGATAACCCATGTGACACTAAACGTTTTTCTTCAAATAAAAAACTGCAAGATGATAACTCACATAAGACGGGCAGATTCCCCTGGAATTTTCTTCCTAGACAAAACCCAACAAGAATATTTGCACAGGAAAAAATAAACAACTTTAGTGGAATTGTACTCCCATTTGCATGTCTCTCTACCACCGTTTTTATGCTGTAGAAGTTGAACTTTCTGTGGAATTTTTAGGAAATCTGCAGCCATGTCAATCTTAACTGCATACTGATACGGCAATGAAATGAACAGGGTGTGATGCTTGGCCATATATAGCTTTCCTGGAAAAAAAACCTGTGAGTGTTGGGGTTGGAAAATATTTTATTTCTTGAATTCAACATGGAAGTCATAAAACAAACAAAAAATCCAAGCCTGAGCGAACTGATTTGAATCCTCTCTTTTCTCAAGGCAAGAACAGTTGTATGTTAATCATTGCTGATGAATCACATCACAGAATATTCTGAATTGGAAAGTACCCACGAGGATCATTGAGTCCAACTCTTAAATGGCACCACTGCCTCCCTGTCAGGGAATCGAACCCTGATCTCCATGAGAGAGATGGGGACACTAGTTGTCTCTATCTGTATTTGAAGTGTTTCAGAGCTGAAGACTTCAGTCTTTCAAGGCTGTTCTCTCCAGCTGTTCACTATTTCTTCTGTTCACATTGGACCCAGAGAACAAAGGTGATGTTTGTGTATTTAAAATAGTTTCTTTAATTATTTTTCAGCCCAACTTTGCCCTTTTATTTGATTTTAAAAGAGCAGAGTAGTATAATTTGTCAAAACCAAGACTGGTAAAAGTTATGCTGATTAAGAAATGCCTGTAAAAAGGGGCGGGGGGAGTGGGGGTGGGATATAATGATCCTAGAGAAACTTTGAAAGTGACAAGTTATTTCTGATGGTCAGAAGCTGTCTGACCTTCACTTCAGATCCCCTTCTCTCCACAGGGAAATCTGACCATGGCATTAGCAATTTGGGTCACTCTAAATGTTTTTCTTTCTGTCATGGACTATATTCTAATCCTTTCCATCAGCCATGAGAACTAAACCAACTAGATTGTATAGATGATATCTACTGGACCCTTGGACATAAGGCAACTGATGTGCACTGACTACTGGTGGCCTACCTTTTCAAAATACAAGAAGATGAAATAGAAAGGCTTGGTTTAGAGTGCCTTTTGGTTTTGTCTGAATCCTGTATTGAAAAATGTTTAGTTCAGTATTTAATGGCTGACTTGATTTACCCTACTCATTCATATATAGAATCATAGAATCATTTAGGTTGGAAAAGACCTTTAAGATCATTGAGTAAAACCAAAACCTACCACCCCCTTGTACACTAAGGGGGTCGATCACCTTGTCATGGAATATCAGGTTAGCTAAGTAGGACCTGCCTTTCATAAAGCCATGCTGACTGGGCCTGATACCAAAAAAGGGATTAAGTGCCTCACTTTTTTCCTCATCCATTGTCACTATGTTTGCCTCCCCGCCCCCATCCAATAAAGGATGGAGTTTCTCCTTAGCCCTCCTTTTGTTGCTGATGTATTTATGCGATCATTTTCACTGTCTCTTACAGCAGTACCTAGATTATATTTTAGTTGGGCTTTGGTTTTTCTAATTTATTCCCTGCGTAATCCCACCACATCATAGCCGTATGTGCTCCTGAGTTGCCTGCCCGTTCTTCTAAAGGTCATAAACCCTCCTTTTTCCTTGAGTTCCAGCCAAAGCTTTCTGTTCAGCCAGACAGGTGGTCTTCCCCACCATCCTGTATTTTCAGCACACGGAGACAGATGGTTCCTGCATCTTTAAGATTTCCTTCTTGAAGAATAGCCTTCCTGGACTGCTTTGCCCTTCAGGACTACCTCACAAGGGACTCTGTCAAGCAGACTCTTACACAGGCCAGTCTCTCTCAGAATGTTTGCTGTATCTGTCCAAACTGTCACTGGAGAGCTCTGTATATAAATGAGAGGTCATACTTGAAATTTTCTCCTTGTCAAATATCATTCTTTTGGGGAATAATTACATTGTTTTGACCTAGATATTCTCAGGACTAGAAGTTAGTAAATTTCCTTTGCAAAAGGGATTTCTAAAGTGAGACCTGTGACAAACTTATTAAAGACAAACAAAATCTCTGTGTTTCTCACAAAAGCTGGTGACATAATTGAATAATCTCATTCATTTAGAAGCAGCTAGGAGAGAGTGAGTATAATAGAGGTGTTAAACCTTCTCTAGATATCATAGGAAATCTGCCTTAGAAAAGAAAGTTGCTTCATACATAATCCAAGATCTGTATGAAACTTTAAAATAGCAGGCAGAATTTAGAGGAGGGAAGAGAGAGTATTAAGTTTTACTTTTAAATGTGGAGATTGGTAATGGAAAACAGATTCAGAAAGAGCAAACAAAGCATTCGGTAATTTCAGACATTGTCTCAGACATGGTCAGGAAATGGCCACTCTTCTCTCTTCCCCATACTAGAGAAATTAAAACCATAGGCATGCAATATGAATCTAGCCTCTGGGTTTAAGAAAACTTAATTTTTTGTGGTGTTAATAGCTTAACTTGGTATGGGCTTTCTTTCTCTTGTAGAACAAATACGAGATTTTTTTTTAATGGCTGCTCAAGCCAAGATTGCTTCATTCTTGAGGAAAGAAATTTCTCTCAAGCAGAGAGAGACACTCAACCATTAAGTGAAATGTCTGGCAGGAGAGAAAGATAGAAAAATCTTTACAGTTTCTTTAATCACATAATAGTTTTACTATCATCTCTCTCATGTGAGAATAAATGTTTTGGTGCTCAAAGAAATGGTTTATATGGTATTCACAACCCCAGAAGTGAATTTACCTCGTTTTTTTGAGCATTAAGCTATGAGACAGGTTTGAACATTTCTTTAAGTAAAGGAAAAGGAAATCTCTTATGCTTCTGTTTTCAGTTTCTGATAACTAAACTAAACTTCTCACTTTTCAACAGAAATTCTAAAAATCTATTAACATAGTGGGACAAGAAAATGTCAAATGCAATGTAATTTGTGCCATTATAATATATGCTGTGTATTGGCTTAATTTTATCCAACCCTTTTTCTTTTTTTTGTAATTTCTCTGTCCTTCTGTGCCTTCATTTCTGGCATGTTACATACTCCCTAAAATCTGAATATCTGCTCCTCCATTGTTCTCTCGTTGTGCATACTGCAAAGCCGTAAATGGCTGCAAGAATTGCAAGACAAAGACTGTATCACCTCCTGCAGTAATTGTGCTTCCTCCAGAGCTCTGGTTCCTTAAGTAGTATAAAAATTCACTCTTACAATAAAATAAAGTATTTGTCTTATAGCTTGTATTTACTATTTAATTATTGTACCATTATTGTCATGGGTACTAGAAAACCTGACATTACATAGATATAACAGCGACAATTCAGTAAAAGCAGTAAAACTTGTTTTCTTTATGTAGTGACCTACAAGATTTAAAATGCCTTGTCTACAGGGAGTAAGAGATCTCTGGACAAAAATACATCCTGTTTAAATTGAAGAGCAACAATTTCACAACTTCAAAATGTCACTGGTGATTATTAGTCAGAACACTGATAGTGCTTAAGTTGAAGATACAACCTTGTAGGCCTTTTAGGTCTGCTTGTGGTAACCATCCTTTGCCCAGGTAGAGGCAGCCAAGGCAGCTCTGATCCAGGGTTTGGAGCCAGCTGGTGAACTTGGTCAGGCTCCAGTTTTGAAATACAGGTATCTCTGTGTAGGCAGCTAAATCAGAGGGCTGGCCTTCAGAGTTTCTCTGCCCTTCGGCAGCAAGTGACTTGACTGGGATCTTGGAAAATATGTACGTACTTTGTAATAGTGGAAATTGAGTCAAATTTTTAAGGAGTTGCTGCAGTCAATCTGGTTTTAGTGAGCCCAGTGCAGTTACATTACTGACCTCAGTACAAGTGGAGTTTTGGCTGTGCTGTTAATTTTCCTCTTCACCTTGTGCCTGTAGTGCATAGGGGTCATTTGGACTTAAGATCTGTTTTTTTGTGATAGTTTAAAAGCAAAAACAGTTAGGAAAGAGGATCTGTAATTATCTGGTAACAACTTGTGCTCACTTTATCCTTCTATGGTGTACATCACTGGTTCATGAATTCACAGTACATGTACACAGCTGTGTACACATGTAGAAATACACTTGTGCATTTGTATGTGGTATATTATTTAATTTAGGTTGATTAACAGGCTTCTCTGTGAAATACAGTGGATGCCTTTCAGCCTGTGACCTTGTAAATAACAGTAGTGTTCCAAGTATTATCCAATAAATATAGTATTTTTCAGTTTCAGATCCATCTGAGCTGGAAGTGCACCATTGTTCTTAATTATGATGATTAAGACTTTTTAGAATTAGCAACAGTGACAAAAGAAACCACAGAACGCTGCTGCATTGGATGTGGTTGTGAGTCATACAGACAACACGTGTACCCAGAGGTCCATCCTTTCTGCCTGTTCATCAGCTGCCTCTCTCCTGGCTGGTGACCTCCCTGCCCTTCTGAGACCTGTTGGTTTACCCCTTCCTCCCTCTCTGAGCAAACCTTTTCCAAGAGCTATGGAGATGTTTAGTCTGCCACCACTGAGGGAGGGAGAGGGCTTGACATGGGGAGTAACAGTTGATTACTGGCTCCAGACTTTTTTTGCCTGAGGGCCACGATCTAGCTGGGTTGGGAACCTGTGTTGCAGAGGCATGAATAGCTGGGCTGCATTTGTTCAGGAACTGCACTCTGTCAGGGATAAGACTCTAGCAACTGCTGCCAAACATACACCACTTCTGTGTTTGACTGGTGGTTGACTGGTTGACCAACCTATAGTAACAGGCATGGAGGAAGAAGCTATGTGAAGGTCCTGTATGTTATCTGAAAAGTAATAGAAAAAAAGTTCCTGAGAAGTTTTCCGTGAAACAAAATCAGATAAATGCAGCACCTATCTTGAATTCAAGATAGAATTCAGTTATCTTTGATAAACAATCAAAGCTGGAAGGGCAAGAAGAACATCTGATATAAGTGCTGGTACTGTGTGCTTCTGAAGTAACTTCTTAAAGGGTGGCAGGACAAACTACAAGCAAACAAATAGAATAGAATAAATCCCGAAAACATTATTTTGGCGAGAAAGAAGTTAATTTCCTTGTGCATCTACATGCTTTAGGAGTAATATCCACCCAGAGATACTGAAAATCATGTATTTGTCTTCATAGTTGCCAGTTAGCATCTTCAAAGCATGGGAACTCCTTGTATCATAAACTTTGTTGGAGAAAACCTGATACCTCTTGAACACCAGTGGTAAGTCTGCTTCAGAAAATGAAGTTCAAACAAGGCTGGGGAAAAGTGTACGTAGGGAAGAGTAATGAAGCAGAATGAGAAAGAGGCACAAGATTGCTTCACTGTTGTGATGTGCATGTGCATGCAAAACAGAAATACCATCTGTCAGCTGGTCCTCATGAAGCACTTGTGCGGTGGCCATCCTGTCTCCTCTTCCGTGGTTCCTCATGAAACCCAGCTGATGAACGGTGCTGAAAGTGTTTTGAGGGACCAGTGTAGGATACAACATCTATTCATCTATTTGAGCAAAACCTATATCAAGCTGTGACTCCAAGGTGGACTGATGTCATTCTTGCCGTACTACAGTATTTTATCAAGCACTTTCTTAACAGAGTGGTAATTTTTCTGAAGTTAGAGGCTTCATATATGCAGATTTTTTATTTTAACAAATGTGTTAGTGATATTTGGGTGCTCTTTGGTCTGAAGCACACTGTAGAGGAATCCGTGTATGTGAGGACCTCCTTTGAAAGTGGGCTTGATCCTTGGTTAGGGAAAAAGCCAATGCTTCTTGAGCAACCCAGCCTTCTCTTGCATGCTGAGTCATCCTGAATACTCAGCTAAAGAAGCAGAACTGCCCTGCTAAGGACAGAAGCATTGGAATGTGGAAAGCAACTCAGACATAGCACAGCAGGAGCTCTGCAAAACACTGCTGACCTGTTAGAGGCACAGCCTGCAAACAGAATGGCAATGGGACTTGTGACAGGCCACATTTTTGTCCCATTTCCCTTTTTAATGTATTTCTGTAGACTGTATGTCTTGTTCCTGGCTGGCACCATGGTGGTTTTGGTTTTTTTTTTTTTTTTTTCTTTTCTTTTTTTGAAAGCAGAATATTAATGCGGTCCAATCTGAAGTCTTGGGTTGTGATAATTTTTTAAACAGTTTTGAATGAGCTGTAGAGTTTGATGTGAAGCAATGTGACTTTTTCTTATTATGGAACATTTAGATGAACTCATGCACTGACACCTTAGTCAAAATATGCATTTCCTCTGGAAATCACCTTCCTTTCTCATATGCAAATTACTATCTTGTTAGGTGTCAAAAAAAGTCAAAATTCAAAAAGTCAAAAGTTGGTTTTCTCTTACTTCCCTCTGGAATTATACTCAAGATGAAAAACAGAGCTTTTAACTTCTTGAAGCTTTGCAACTGACTTGCAGTCCGTACTCTTTGGACTATTCAAGCTGTAAGAACAGTCCTAAAATGCTGTACCTTAAGGGGACTCACAGTGATGTGGAGACTGGGGACCCCATGTTCATACCAAATACCCAGCAGCCACGGCTGTGCCACATGAGGGTCCACATGGGTTCTGTTACAGTACAGGTGTGTTCCCTGGGCCATCAGTGTGTTTTTGTGAAACATACTTCCAGCTGCTGAGAAATTAAGTAAAGAGACACTCTACACGGCCTCAGTACAGTTATGCAGATATCCACAAGACTTAGTGAGGGGGAAGTACTTGCTGCATGGTGAAGGCGGCCAGATGGGGGTGAAAGCAGACAGAATGGGAAGTGAAAGAGCTGCAATCGCTCTCTTAGGCTTTCTCCCCTAGTCTGGGACACCCAGGTGCATGTTGTACAAACAAGGCCTTTTTCTTATTTAAGCACCACCACCCCCACCCCCACCCCCCCCAATACATATAATTAAGTAATTCACGTGCTCTGATGTTTCCAATAATAGTACTGAAAATAGACAGGAAAATGAAATTTCCACTTGAGGACATGTTTGCTTTTTAAACCACAGAAAGTATTCCCTTTATACTATATATAATTGGCTAATATGTGTGGCTTTGGGCTTCACATTTTAGTAGATGAAATAGGTTTCATCTCTGAAATAAAGCTGGTAAGGTTAAAAATATTGTAACTGTTTTATTCCTATGTTCTCAAAAATTTGTCATTAAGACAGCTCACTGTAAATACTGAAAGGCTTTTACATCAAGGAATCAGAAAGCATTACATTGTAATGAGACTGTAGCATGTCTGTTGCTAATTAGTTGACAGCTAAGTTGAATGCAGTTTTCATTTACTATCTCATAAATTGATTTTAGTTCACAGTGCTGTAGGCTAGGCCTCCTTAACTTTGTATTTTTGTGTAATTAAATATCAAGACTTATAATTAGCTTAAATATGTTGTATGCCTTCACTGATGCAAGTTTCTGAGCCACTGAAATTTACTCCAGCATGAAGAGTGGTCTCCTCATCCTGTGTGCTGGGTAGAGCTTTTTTGGGGCACAACCAGCTTGATCTGAAAGTTTAAGTGGTCAAGAAAATTGCATTAGGCTTGATGGTCTATTACATGTGACAAAAATACATGTAGTTAAGAATGTTTTTTAGAGATTCTTCTTTCTGATCTCCCATAATTCTCAGAAAAAAAGGTATTCCTTATATATGCTGTTTTTTCTCTAGATGTTAATATGTGAAGTTGAACTCTTTTGTGACTTGCTATTTACCATTCATATAATCATTTTTGCTTATGATGTTGTTATTGCCTAATAAAATATTTCACAGAAGGCTTTAGAGTGTGGCAACTATTAACAGGTGCTGCTTGCAGCAGGAGTGAAGGAAAACAGTTCCTAGTAGAGCTATTGGACCAAGGCGTTTAATGTTTATACAATACATTTGTATATGCAGTAAGTGGGGAAATCGGCCCACAGCTGCTAATACCACTGCAGCAGAATGCTGTTCCATTTCATAGTTTCAGCAACAAGTGTCATGGTGTTTAGTGAAGGTGATTTTGTATGATCTAATAAAATATCTGTGCACCCTGTCTTTGGGTTCTGCCTGCTGGCAGACAGCTCTGTACTGACAAGTTGATATAGAGCTTAGACTCCACATCAGCTGGTACAAATGCTGTTTTTGTGAAATGTTTATCTGTTCCTTCGGATGACTTTTTCCGTCTCTTTTGTGAGAAGGCTATAGCATTCTACTTACCTTGACTTCCCAATAATTGCTTGTAATGAAGGTTAGGGGCGATAGCAGTGAACGCTGGATATCAGAACCGTTGATTTTTTGGTACAGGGATACTTTTAGTGCTGTTTAGGTAAGGGGTCTGACTGATACTACTTGGAAGCAGCATTTGGTTGAAACTACTATGGAAAAAGGTGTTACTTGTTGGATCCAATTATTCTTACAGGGGATAAGGACTACTTGAGATACTCTGTTTAAGCTGTGTAAGTTATAGGAGTTGTTTACCTTGGAGATGGGGGCCCATTATGCTGTAATTTTTGATCATTAGTGAAGTAGATATTCTGTCCTGTCAACAGTGACAGAGACCTTGTACCTAATAGAGTTCCTAGAATGCAGCTCTGAAAATTTACTTCTGCATCGCCATCCCAGCATAATTTCATTAAGGATTGCCTACTGACTGAGGTTGAAATGGTACTAGGAGGAGCGGCAACTTCTGAAAACTAAAAACAGCTCTTAGAGGAAAGAGGTGGTCTATCCATCCCATGTGTTAGGAAGACCAAAGAGGGGGTGGGAGAGGAATAATGTCTTTATTGTAGCCCCAGAAATGTTTTGAGGGTTGCAGGAGTTGGTTTTGGTAATCAGTGTTATTAAATATGCACAGCTAAAATTCCCCACCTGCCCTCTCAAGTAATAAAGTCGTGATAAAAGTGTTCAATGCCCCTCACAGAGATTATCCTACATCTACCTGCCTGTAGTAAATGCATCTTTGAACAGGACTCTTGCTGTGCCTGCTGTGGCTTAGTACCAGCAGACCGGCATGTTACAGACAGTGGGTGGAAGTGGAATGTTTTGCCTGTACTGCTTCCCTTGGCTTTGAAAGGTTAGTGTAGTGGTGAGTGTCCCCACCTCTGAGGCAGGAAACTGGGATTCAATTCCCCCGCCAGGGAGGCAGTGGTGCCATTTAAGAGTTGGACTTGGTGATCATTGTGGGTCCTTTCCAACTCAGTATATTCTGTGATTCTGTGGGATGTTATGGCAAAAGGACACAGAGCAGGAACTGATTATGCACCCCACAAACTGAGGTGACTTTTCTGTCCACATATCCTTTGGTTTTAGCCAAGAAGACCAGCTGATAAGTTCACCTGCCTCACACATGCGACTTCATAGCTTTTCACTAACCCTTTCTTTTAGTTTGATTTTTCTCTGCAGCACAATGGAATTAGTATATGTGACAAGTACAAAAATCTGTATGGTATCAAATACCCAAGAGATTAAAAAACCCTAAGACCATTATTGAATGCCTTCATCAATTAAGGGGATCTGTGATGTTGGCTTTTTGCGATAATCCCTCCTCAATAGCACTTCGGAAATCAGCTGCAACATCACAAATTAATGTACTTATAACCCAGTCCAAAAAGAGGAAGCATTAATTGATCAGAATCAGTTTTAATCCCATTTTTATTGTCATTTTTTTCTTTAGGGTACCATCTTTCTGCCTGGCAACAGAGTAATTGAGCACCCCTGCAATGAAGAAAGTCCAGGAAAGTTCCTTTTTGAAGTTGTTCCAGGTAGGATATCCTACTCTTTGAAATATTCTACAAACTTTGAAGTTTGTCCTTAGTGACAAATGGCCACATCTGTTCTCCAAGAGTGGAAGCTGAAGGTGATTAATGATTCAATTTCAGGAAAAAAAAATCGTTTAATTTCTTAATATGTTCATTCATAATTTTTTCATTCACCCCCAAGGAGCATACGAAAAGGATGTGTTTTTTATTTGTCAGTGTAAAGCATGATTGTTCACAGCAAGGGGCTGCACCACTGAGTGGCACATCAACAGAAGTGTGTTTCCTGATTATTTTCGATTATATTGGATGCTATGAAATAGTGTGTCCTGTGGCAACGAAGGAATATGTAACATAGCATCAACAGCTAATTATCGGTGTAAGGTCCTGATGACATCAGCACCATCACTACACTGAGGTGCTGGAGTATGTCCAGGGAAGGGCAGTGAAGCTGGTGAAGGGACTGGAGCACAAGTCTGATGAGGAGCAGCTGAGAGAGCTGGGGGTGTTTCACCTGGAGAAAGGAGGCTGAGGGAGGGACTTTATCACTCTCTGCAACTACCTGAAAGGAGGTTGTAGGCAGGTAGGTGTCAGTCTCTTCTCCCAAGTAGAAAGTGTTAGGACCAGAGGAAACAGCCTCATGCTGCACTGAGGAAGTTCAGAGTGGATATTAGGAAAAAAATTTCTTCACCTAAAGGGTTGTCAAGCAGTGGGACAGACTTGGGGAAAGGAAGTAGGGGAGTCACCACACCTCAAGTTATTTCAAAGACCGGCAGATGTGGTACTTAGGGGCGTGGTTTAGTGGTGGATGTTGCAGTGTTGGTTTAATGGTTGAACTTGATCTTAAGAGTCTTTTCCAACATAAATGATTCTGCATTTACACATTCAGTCAGCCCACTGTGTTTATTCAATGTATTCTGTTAATCTCCATATTACTTTTCAATTGACCTCCAATTTTGGCTATTTGGAAGGACAAATAAAAGGTAATGTCTATTGAAACTTACCTCCATGTTCTTGGTCTTAAACCATCTTGGTGTCAGGGCACAAATATAGTTGTCTTCACTGATGGGCCAAGTTTTGATATGTTGTAGAACTGTCAGAAATAGGAAGTAGATTTCAAAGCTTGATTATGAAAGCTGTGTGCAATAAGGAGTTAGTATGCAAATAAAGCCAGCATGGTATCCTGGAGGTTTGCTTAACACTCACCCCACCTTGTGATTTCCCAAAATGTTTGTTGTACCATCCTTTCTATGTAGTCAAGTTAAAAAGCAATTACTTTTTGGGCTGTGTTCTGTATTTATTTAGAGCCTCTCTGAGAATCAGGTAGGCTTTTTTGGTTTGTTTTGTTTGCTTGTTTTCAGTTCTGAGTATGGAGTTTGGCATGTGTTTTAGGACAGCACCAGTATATTCCCCCCCTACAGCTAACAAGATGTGGCTATAGTAACTTCATACTGGAGCAGTTTTCCTGGTGACCTATTATGCCAACGGTTCATTACCAATAAAAGGTTTTGGGTACTCAGGATATTTCATGCCATCGTACTGATCTTTGGGGGATGAAATTAAAATTGAGACTCAGACTGGCTGTGGAGGCATCACAGTGTACATATGTAGTAAGAATGTCAACTGTATTTTATGCATAGAGGAAGTGAGCATTGCCACTGTTGTCATGTCACTGTTGCTTCTCAAGGCAAGTATTGTCAGCCTTTTCTAATGGGTCTGTTTGCCATCTGTATGCTCTTAGAGGTATAAAGTCAGTTTTATAGGCTGACAGCAAGAGAACTGAGCTCATTGAGTGTATTTGAGAAAAATGTATTGTAGCCAAGGTTCTGTTCAGCCTTTGTTAGCTTTTGTGTGAGAAATACAGCAATAGGATCTATTTGCAGAGTTTTTTAAAATTTTGTCATTTTAAGATTTTTTAAATGTATGAAACTGACGCTGCTCCTGTATTCTGTTTTCCCTGTGTTAAAAGTTGAAGTAATTTTAGTTGTAATCCTAAAAGCAATTGTTACAAGTCCTCTTTCTATCATTTCTGTGGGCGGCCTGAAAACTTGTATGTGTGTTTGTTTATCAGTAATACATGCAAATTATTTTGGGAATGTATGTGGGAGTAGGTTTATACTATGAAATTAATACTCTGTGCACAGCCATCTCTGAAGATGAATGAAAAAAATGCATGTGGAGACAAGTGTCTTGTAGTTTTGATGCTGTAATTAAAATATGGATGGCTTGCATTTGCATTTTGGAAACATTCTGTTCATTCCTTAACTTATTACATGGTTTAATACTTAAAATTGTTTCTTTTTTCCCTTTTTGCTGTACTGACAAGCTAATTTACAGGAGTGAAACTGTTGCCTGTACAGCACCAGGCCCACGCCACACTGCTGTGTGGGAGTCTTCTGTACTAGAGTCAGTGTGACCATGAAGTGATTAGTGATGTCTGCAGTTATTAACAGTTTCTCTTGCACTCACAGGAATGTTTCATAGTCAACAGAAATGAGAAGGGAGTTTAAATGAATACCTTTTTAGTGGGCAATATGCACATCTAGCAAAGTTGTGTGATTAGCTTCGTTCAAGGGATTGTGTTGTATTTGCTGATTGTTACGAGTTTTATATAGAAGATAAAATCTCATTCTGTGTATTCGTTCCTTTCTAAAGGAAACCTGAGGTTTTCATTTTGGTGTGCAAATATAATTGGGGAAGGCCTTTGTGTTCACACAGGACTGAATGGGATGATCTAGATGTGTTTCAGTGAACTAGGTGTCACCTGTAGGGATGGAAACTGCACATGCATTGCATGTATGGTGGTTTGCAGGCGGGATTCCAGCTTGAGTCGAGTTCCTGCACCTCATTTGCACCAGGAGGAGCCAAGCACAGTGATGTGGGAAGCTCAGACTTGTCCACTGTTTTTCACATAAGAATCAAGCATCCTTTTTTAGACTCTCCTGGACTCTCCAAAGGTTGCTGCCTGAAGGCATTTTGAGCAAGGGCAGTATGAAAAGCCTTGCAGTACGGGCATGCAGCTTTCCTAGTGATGTCTGGATGCTTGTAGGAGCTTCGAAGGCTTGAACTCTTGTTTTCTGATGCATTCAGGAAGCACCACCAGCTCAAAATTATCTGTGTAGGCAATTGGTCTAGGAATGATGATGGTTATTGAATGGGCAAAGGAATGTGCCTCATCATTGACTGGACTTTGATCTTGGAAACTCAGCTGCTCATATTGCTACCTCACCAGTTGCTGTTATTTGAGATCCTTGTGCGCTGGCTGATGTCGTTCTCTATGAGTCTGATAAATCACTTTCCAGCTTGGCCTCACAGATAAGAAGCCAGATCACCACTCCAATGGTATTTCACCATTTGAGTGTTATTGAGTCTTTCTTTGTCCCTGTCCTGAATTACGTGCAGATTTCATGAGAAAACAGCCATGTTCACTAGCACATGACCTGTATGTGTACTCTGATCTACATCCTGAGTTCTCCTAGAGAGACATATATCCCAAAGTACCATGGTCCATCATGTGCGACTGTGTGGATGAATTTGCACTTTGGTAATACACGTACTGGGTTACTGAAATCTGTTCCTACCTCTAAAAGTGTTCTTCTGCAGCTCCAAGTTATGTGTCTGCAGCTCAACTCGCAGTTTCATGCTTAGGGGTTAATCAGACTGTTAGGAAATATGTAACTGTAATATTTCAGTGAAGTTATTTGTAGTCTCTGCAGATGCCTTTTTCTGTGATTCTGTATCTGCTGATTCGTGGTGCGTATGGATCCTGGGCTAATTTCTCTTCCTATCAGGGAACATAAGATCTTTATCTAGAGTCAAGGATGTTTGAGACTGCAAAGGCAGGAATTACCTTCAACTCTGTCTGCTTTTGTTTGCTTAAAGTCAATTTGTCAGGCCTGAGAGCTGTAGGCAAGGAACAAGTCCACACGTACTGCTGAGGAGAATCCTACCATTTTTATTCTGGTTTAGATGAGCTCTTCCTGTGCACAGTTCTTGCATTGTCTCAGAGAGCAATTTTTCACTGATGTAAAATGTTGGTTCCCTTTATGGTACAAACTGAAAACAGGCCAAATGAATTGCTGCAATGAGACAACTTATTTCTCCTTCTTCAGGGATATAAATGGAAATATGTCATGTACCTGAAATACTTAAGTTACCTTCCCAAATGCTTCAGATGGAAAGGATGTGAAACAAAGGCAATTTCACTAGACAGCTATGTACAAGCCTGTCTCAGGACTTGGTTTTGATATTCTAGCAAGCTTTGCTTCTGTGATACTGTTCAAAAATTTGGCTGTTTTTATATTGGAGCTTTTCTCCTAAGAATTATTTCTGGGTAAGTCACAGATCTTCAGTAGATTTTACAAATTGATGTTAGGAAAGTGTTCCCCAAGGCTGCTGCAGGGAGCATGCAGCAGTACCCCATGAAGTACTTTGCCATTATATTTGACGACCTGGGTTTGCTGTTCACAGCATGTTTGAATCTCATTCTTCTGGCATGAAATTTTTATTCTGTGCCTTCTCAGAACAATGAGTAGTTTTTCATCAAGTTTCTAGGCTGACTTTATGGACCCATGAAGTCTGACTACAGAGCATTTTCCAAAAGTCAGTGGCTTTAATAGAGAATCTCTGTAAGGGAGTGAAATAGTAATTTGCAGATCTTTGAAATTGTTAGAATTGTTGTTTTTTGGTTTTTTAGTCAGAAGGAAAAAACTGTCATCCACAGTCCTTTTCCTTTATTTCTTCATGTATTTAATTGCATGCCATATGGCAAATGGAATTTCTTGCAGATTAACTGTTCTGGTAGGTAGTATGAGGTAGCTTTGAGCGTTAGGTATTTTTTAAGTTTCCCTTACATGAAAGGTTGGATAACGAACTCTTTTGCTTTTATTACTGCAATAGGTTTTCCTTCCTTTATGTCAGGGTAGATTTGCCAATCTAGGTCTGTGGATCCATGGCTGAGAGTTAGGAGGGATCTCTTTTGCATGTGGATGTCACATTGATTTCGCTTTCAGTAGACAGGCTCTTTAGCCTCCACAAATATGTTATGAGGTTTGAGAAGATAAAGGGCTGCCAGTCTGCTGTCAAGTTGTAAAAACCTCTTCAGTTCCTGTCAATACACAGTGTTCAGCAGATTAAGACCTTTGAGACTTTTGCCACGAGTTTTCAAATACAGTGAGCCCCCGCATATTCGCGGTCCGCTAGTTGTGAGCTTCAGTATTTGCGGGTGATTTTCCCGTGAGATGTGTGACTTCGGCGCATGCGCAGAACCTACTGCGACCTCAGTCTGATTGGCCCCCAGCTCCGCCGCTCGTGGTGCCGGCTCTGTTCCCCCCGCCTCCCCGCTTGCACAGTCAGCCCCGTTCTGCTCCCCCCCGCCCTGCTCACGGTGCGCCCCCGTCCTGCTCGCTCGCTTGCCGCAGCGCACCCCTGTCCCGCTCACTTGCCACGGCTCACAGC
>WEKX01001259.1:28798-44793 GCA_013390025.1 Pitta sordida
CGTCCTCGGCGCTTGCCTGACTCAGTGGAGCACAGCCATCTGAAGAGATCAGATGTCTGGAGACATCTGAAACGAGCCCCGCTCCCAGGACCCATCCTCTTCCCAACCTTATTAGGGGAGAGGCCGTGGGTATGGGTGTGGTGTACTCGACTACATAGTGGGTTCACTGTCTTTGTGGATTTCACAACTTGCGGGAGGCGGACCAGACCCAACAGCCCACGAGTAACGGGGGTTCACTGTACCTGAAATGAGAAGGCCACATTAGGTGCTAATTCTTGTCACCAGCTGATTCACAGTGCCTTTAATTAAGGGTCCCTGAAGGTCTGGAAAGTGCACGTTTGGTAAGTTCACTTGCATTTTGTCCCTAAGGGACACAAGTTAGACAAAACAGGAATTACAGATAAACTCTTCTTTGGCTAAACAAGCAGTTTTCTTTTTAGTGCTCCCATGTTTCTTAACATGGTACAGATACCATATACCTTAACATTGGATACCAGATGCTTGCTCTGGCTTCTATTTCAATATTCTTGTATTTTGATGTAAGTACTTTACAGTCCTGTAAGTCATGCTGACAGCAGGACTTTTGGGATGGAAGATGTTGGACTTTACACTGAAGCACCGAGTGAGGTGGATGATTAGCTGACACGTTTGACTGTGACAGGTATAATTTGATATGATGTCTCAGTGATGGAAATGCTTTAGCAGGTTTTGAGCCTGACGTTTTGGAATAGAACTGTGTGTTTTCTGTAAGGACATGGCCTTGTAAAAAACAAGGGGCAAGAGTTCCATGCCTTATCTTCTCAGGACTAATTGCTGTGTCCTAAGTGAGGATACACTCACATGTACAGCAAGTATCTTTCCTTGAAGGCATAACAGTGTGTTGGGAACATAATGCACTAAGCAAATTCTCTTCTCTTGACTTCAGGTGAAAATTGTTAGTGTATTAAGAGATTTCCTGCCCTGCTTGAAAAAAACACCTTTCCATAGCACACGTGTGCAGGCACCCGAGCACAGAGTCTCTCTACCTTTGCTGTTATGCAGATTCTCTGTATTCACTTCACCATCAGCACACCTAGCACAAAATTTATTCCCTTTTCTCCATGATATAAAAGGCAATCATGAATTGTTAAACCAGTCAGGTGCTTTGACTTGTTCTCTGTGTTGAATTCCTATCTCCTGGTATGACCCGGGTAGATTTAATTGGTGCTGCCATGAAGATGAATGCCTCCCCCTGTATGTGCTGACAGCCAGCAGTGCCTCTTCATTAGTTGTCAGGAGCATGGAACCTCAAGGGCATTGCTGATACTGCCGACTGACTAATTGTACCTCTGATATCTTCTGGAGGAGCAGACAGGCTGTTTAATCAAATGGGCACCAGCCTTCCTGTGCACAGATATCTCTGTGTAATCGCATATTGCACTAAAAGCAGCTTTGGGCGCTGCTTGTTCCCTACTGAAAATCTTCTGAACACATTATTATCCTTATGAAGAGTGATTTCTCAAAAATGCATTTGCTAGAGAGCCACCTCTCTGCACTTGGACACATTGACATGCACTGTCTCATTCTCATCCTTCAAAGAATGATTCAAAATTGATATTTTTTTTTAAGTGACTCTTGGAAATACATGGAGTCAACAAGCCAGGGAAATGAAGCTGGCTGAAGCTTTGGTGGATGTTTCTCACAAGGTTAATGGTGAGGGCTCAGTGGGAATGAACTCTTCCATCTCAAGTAGCAGAACTATTTGATGTACCCATAACAGTTTTTTCTTCACAGTTTTCAGAAAAGCAAAACCCAAACCGTCCCCAGTCTTACATCCCTGTGAAATGAGATGGTGGGTCATGCCACCAAGCTGTTGTGCTGCCACCATAAAATCTGCTAATTTCAAGCTCATTTCCCAACAGGTCAATGCATGTAATATTCCTTTTAACCATATTTTTGTGTTTTTCCTGTCATGGCTACTGAACAGCACTGGGGGAAGACACAAAGTTCAAGATACCTGCTTTTTGTTCCAGCACTGGCTCCTCCTGTGACATTGGACCAAGTACTAACTTGCTGTACCTTTGTGTCCACTCACATTTAATTGAGATGATAACCTGTGGTGCCAGGTTGCATATTAATTATGTATGTAAATCTGAACTAGTGATAACCCAAACTGGGGATCTGTGGGAAAGAGACAAGACTAGGATTAGGACACATGCTTCTGGAGTGACATGAGTAGTTTTGCTTTCTTGCCTTCATATGGACAATTTTCTCACGATACCATCCATGTCTGTTTAAAGATTGAGATTAGTGTGACTCAGATTTGAGCTATTGAAGAATCACCAGAAAAATGTTCTGTTTATCATGCAAGGGGATGAGACACTTTTCCCCATTCAGATGATTAGGTCTCTTTTCTGATAGAACTCAAGCACTGGTATCTAGCAAAGAAGAGCCTGCAATAGCTGATTTAAACATAATTTCTTTAAATATAGAAACAATCATTCATAGAAGATTCTTTCTGCCTAAAATTAATCTGATAGTAGAAGTTTATGCCATTTGCTTTTAAAGTGAAGGAATTAAATCTAGATGCAAGAACTATTTAAAAGAAAATTAAAGTGGAAGCCCTTTCTAAACATCTTTTCTGAAGTATGCAGCATGTGCAGAATAAACAAGTTTATCTTCACTCATATGGCTTGAGTATGTAACTTTGTACTGAGTGAAACATGAATCATCATACGTGTATAAACTCCATTATCTTGAATCCCTTTTTTTTTGTGAACGAGTGCAGACTATCAGTTAAAAGTATGTGTGTTTGTATCAGAATAAGCAGTAATATTGCCTACTTTCTGAATGCTATTTCCTAGATATGATCTATTTTGAAAATGAAGCACTTCTGAAAACTCCTGAACACTTGTATCTTTCATTTTTTCATGTAAAGTAATTCCATTTAATCAGCTGCTATCAGTGGCATGAATTTCATGTGGCAGAAGACTGCACAGACTATAAAAATGTACCAATACTCCATAAAAATATGCCATTACTCAAGCATGATATGTGAAGCTGACATTAAAATGTTATTTTTCACTTGCATCTTTAATTTAGAAGTGGACTGCTTTTATTGATCCTGCTTAGCGTGTGGTGTATGTGATCTGAGGTGTGTTAAGTCAGCGATATCGGTCATTTGGATGAGCTTCTCCGTGACCCACTGATGTTATTCTGGAGGTCATCTGCTACACAGAAGAATTTGGAATATAATGGCAGTGGCATCTTTGAAGACCTAGGTGGCAAAAAAGCAAACTTAGTGGTCAAGTTTGTAGTAAACGTCTTCCACCGCTGGTATTTGTGTAGACCAGATTTGCTCTCAGTAGGGATGTAGCTCGTGTTATGAAAATTAACGTTTAGGGACATGTCTTATTGCTACCAGTTGCAATCACAGCAACAATGAGATTTTTTTCTCTACCTCAAGCTGCCTCAGCTGGCACTGGATCTTGATGATCAGTATCAATGTTGGCAAATGGCCTCAGGCTGTGCCAGGCATGTAGAGAGAGGGTGCCCACAAAGCCAGGTGGTGTGCAGGAAGTGAGAAAGGTAGCTGGAATGAGGTCTTGTTGCTCTGACAATTTCTGATAGTGATTTTGGGACCAAATTGGTGCAGGAGGGGCCCACAATATTGTTTTTTCCATTGTTCTGTTAAGGTGTGATAAAATTCCTGAACTTTAATGGTGCATAATTTGTGGAGCTGAAGATAAGTTGCACCCAAAGCTATGGCTAGAATGAGTTGTGAAGCTACAGTAGGTCTTCAGCAACACCTGTGCTATGTCCATGACTTTTGTTTACAAGTACACAATCCTGTCAATCCTGTGTGTTGATTCTTTTGGTATTCTCTGTAATTGCATATTGGAATGGGCTGCCCAGGGAGGTGGTGGAGTCGCCATCCCTGGAAGTGTTTAAGAGAAGACTGGACGAGGAGCTTAGTGACATGGTCTAGCTGGGGGGTGTAGGGCTGGATGACCCTGGGCCCCTTCCGGCTCGGAGTGGCCTGCCAGATTGTGAGGCATCTAGGTTGTGATTATGCTCTGGGATGTGCTCTTGGTCGCTGTACGGGTATTAGATGGTGAGTTGGACTAGATGATCCTTGTGGGTCCCTTCCAACTCATAATTTTCTGTGATTCTGTGATTCTGTGTAGAAATATTTTTTTTTTTTGATTCATATATGTCCCTCTAGTGGTGACATCAAAAAGTCCAGTGAGTACATACTTCTGTGTGGGTTACCCTGTTCAGAGTTTCATGTTAGCTATATCCTTGACATATCATGAAGCACAGTTTGAAACTTAGATTCCCAAACAAATCTTGTGAAGTTGGAAGAAAGTATGGGGAAAATTTTTTTTTCTGAGAAAAGTTTTTCCCAAATACTTATACTGATGACTTTACTATTTTGATGAATTGTTATAATGATTATTTCTCAGTCTGCCTCTGCTCACAGAATTGAGAGTCTACTGTAGTCAACATATAGGGTTTTATAAGATGATAATATTTTTACTATAGTTGTCTATGTGCACTTTCTGTATTTCAGTTGTTAAAAGACAGTCTGTACTTGATTACCCTAAGTAAAGAAAATAGCATTGCACGAAGAAGTGAGAGAGAAATGTTATAAAGGAAAGCTCCAAAGCATAGACATTCAAGATACCAGCATCCAGTGGAGTGTTTCATAGCACAGATGCCTGTCAGTCTTCTGCAATAATAATAATAATAAAATTCCCATGCTCATTGCCATTTTCAGCAAGAACATCTGCAGCTGCAAAAGCAAATCGGTTAAAATGTGTATACCTCTTCTGTAAAATAGCTGGTTATATTCCACTGAAAATGGCAGGAAAGACAGAGTAGGTGACTTATCTGAAGCCGTCTGTAAGGCTGGTGCTGAGTCTGAAGGGAAATCTTGCTTCCCTTGTACATTAAAGAGCTTGTGCCTGCAATGTGGGAGGCAAAAGTACACATCCAGTGAGCTTGTGAAGCCTTTTTTCTTCTAAAAGTAGTGGGAAATGCAAGCTCCACTTGGATTCAATGGTGGTTTAGCCAAACATCCCCAAAATATGATACTTCCTAGTGCATAGGTCATCTGAATAGAAATTGTATTATTTTCCTAAAGTTTGCAGATCTTAAGGCAGATATGCCTCCTGTTTTCTCATGTGCTTGGGTGTTTCTGCCTGGCCTAGCCCTCCACCCTGTGACTGTGGCAGTAAGAGGTTCACAGGTCCTTTGCTCTTCATCCATCCCTTCTGCAGACTGTTTCATCTTCCACCTTTCCCACTACTGGTGCTCAAGGAACATGGATTGTTATTTAAAATAAAGTTTCATCTTTCTTCTTTTACCCCTTGTATTAGAGGGGTGAGATAAAACTTTTCAAGCTCATGGTAACTGCAAGGACCTTGCTTGTCTTTGCTTTTTCAGCATGGGTGTTAAATTTTGGGCTGAAATGCAGAATTTCTACTCTTTTATTAGCCAGTTTCAGAGTTGGGTCATGTGGTTGTATCATTTGTTATTCATCATTTTATTAGTCAGGTTAGGCTGACTCCTCCCTTTGAGAGGAAAGGAAGAATTTCCATAGGATGTGAATGTCTCTTGCTAGGGTGACATTGTCTCATCTCTCCTCATGAAGTCACGGCTTGTACTGCTACCTATGGAGATGGAAATCTCTCCTAATTAAACTATGTCTTTCATAAAGCTAATGGGCATAACTGGTTGTGAAATCGTGATCTTCTGTGATTCTGTTTCAAATCCTTGCTATAATTGTAAATTTGGTCAGTGGTTAAGTTGTGTTTTCTGGAAGAAATAGCAAGGAAAAACGTGATTGATGCATGTTTGTGAAGAGAGAGCTTCAAACTACAAGTATATGGTTGCCTGTCAGGTTTTAATGAAACTGATCTACAATTTAGGTGATGATTAATGAAGGAATAAAACCCAGGAGCAACTGCTTGGTGGTACTATGTTGACTTCTGCTGCAGACCAAACATTCTATTCTGTGGGATGAGGAGGAGTGCTTGCTCTGGGTTGAAACAAGCCTTACCCAGCAGTCCACATTCCTGCTCCGTGTTGTCCCTCGCAGGCGGCACGTGTCAGGAGCAGCCTGCCCTTTATCCATGCCCTGCCTGTGTGCAGCCAAGGCCAGCAGCAGGATCTGCTCTGCAAAGGGCTTCTTTCAGAATGACAATGGAAAATGTGACAGCCTTGTCAGCCACTCTGCCGCATGCCAACGTGGAGGAGGGAGAAGGAAAACACCCAGGGAAGGGCGATTTTTGCAGCTTGCCAACTGCAGGGCTTCAGCTACTAGGTCTGGGGAGAAGATGCCATATGCTGCTATTTGGCACAATGGCCGCAGGAGCACAGAGCACGTTATTGTCCTCAACCTTGGCAGAAGGAGCTGGCAGTGTGCCTGCTTGGATGCTGTCTTCAACAAGAGATAGGAGTGGGAGGGATGTGTGTAAAACTAGCAAATGTGCCTGTGCCTTGTGTGTCACAGTGGTGCAAGTGGGGGGAGAGGGATTGGGGATGCCTCGGACACCACTCGCCTCCTTCATTCTGCCACGAAAGGACACGCTTCCCCAGCAGGGAGTGGGGCCAGCCAGGGGCTCCCACACCACGGTGGAATAATGTGCCTGTCAAGAACTGTAGCAGCATTTAAGCTCTTAGTAATGCTAGAGTGGTAATAACATGGAGGCTTACACGGGGCAATGAGAGAATGAGCTAGCTCAGTGGAGACCTTGCTGAACTTGGATAAACATCCCCAAACAAGATTAGATACACCAGGAGCTGGTTTCCTTCAGAAGGACGTGACACCTGCAGTTTCACCCTTTTCAGTTTGCGTTGTGGCTTACTGTCATCCCTAAGTGTGCACCTCATTTTCAAGGGGCAGTGAAGAAGAGAGTAAGGGCATAAGGAAAAACATCAAAGAAACTGCCTAAAACATCAGATGTGTCTTTGCTCAGAGAACAAAATGCTAACATCTCAGCTATGACAATAAAATGGCACAGAAGCAGGAGAGTGTATTTTTAGCAGCAGGCAAGCCAAACAGAAAAATCAAGGTATGAGATACAATAATGGCAGGCACTAAGGAGAAGGAATAATGGAATTAAGCATGGACCACTAAATAGGCACATAAAGGGGAGTGTTTATATTGGAGGAACATGAAATATTTGTGCCGTATCCTAGTTGTGCTTCCTTACCAATGGAAAGTCAAGTTAAGGTAAAGGCAAAAGAACAGAGTATAAAATGCTCATGCAAGGTATCCGTTTGTGATGTTGTAGAGGATCAGTTCTGAAATGGTGAAAGAGAATTCAGGCAGGGAGGACAGCCTGCAGTTCATTATGGGCCTGGGATGGATAAAAGCACATTTAGCTTCCATCTGTTCTATTTTGGATGATGCTGATAGAAGGGTCATAGCTGTGTCAATGATGGATATCTGAGGACATTTCCATTTTTAGCTCTTCCAGTTTTTTCCCATTCTGTTTATTGGACATCTATTTTTCTTTTTGACATATATTGCCAGATACAGTGCAGGTGGTGATGAGCTACAGGTGTTAAATAAAGTGAAGCTTTCCTTACCATCTCTCCCTCTTTCACTGCTGCACATGGTACAGAAATGATGAGGAATGGGAATATTTAAGGATATGTAACTATAATTCTGCTTTCCTGAAATCATATGCATAATGACCTTACAGTTTTTGAGATATTATTATAGCGTGAGTGTAGCTTGAAAGTCATAATGAACCTAGATGTTAAACTATAGTGCAATACAGGAAATGGATTATGTACTTGTCAAACACTGTATTTTCTGATTACTGAGATATCTTTTTTTTTTTTTTTTTACATCTGTGCTCCCTCATGATAAAGGCATCATGGTGTGGCTTACATAATTCCCCTTTGATTAAAAATAAAATGTATTGTAAATATGTAACACAGACTGAATACTGAGTTATAGCATTCAGCAGGTCTTGGAAGGTGGCAAGAGAGGAGCATTGTGGGCTGGCATGCTACTTTGGAAAGTTGGCGGCAGGAGCTGGGCCCATGGACAACAAGTATTTCCTTTGCGGGGGGTTGTTCTTTCTGTGTATCTCTAGAGTCAGTCGATGTGGCTTGAAGACCAGTATTGTGCCACAAATGATTGGAAACCCATTTATTGTGGTTTCATATTATGTATTAATCTTTGCAAATTTTTCTGAGATCTAGCCAGACTTTATTGAAAATGCTGTAATCGCTGTCTTGACTCCAAATACTCATTAGTGATTGTCATTTAAAAGCTTTGTCAAAGGTGAGTTTGACTCCACTGTGCTAAAACCCATTTAAAGAATCTCTAGAGGCTTTTTATATGTCAGACTTTTTAAAGCCACATAGATTAGTGGAATTGGGCTCTCTTAAAGAAGGTGCTGTAATAGGCATATGTGGTCACCATCCCTGTACCTTGATCTGTTAAATTATTTTTTTGTTTTAATGTCAGTATTATTAATTTTTAAAGCATGTCATTCATACAATTCAGCATCAGCCCTACTGCTCAGCAAAACTCATCTCTCTTAACAGTAATGTGAAAATTATGATGGTGAGATCAATATAATGTGAAGAGCGTGGCAATTCTAGTGATCACTTAGCTAATTCGTCTACTTAAGTGATTAATCTTGGCCAGCTCTTACACAAAATGAGGTTTGAATCTAAGCTGGATTTTTATTGTGTCTGAGGCAGTGATGCACGACCTTTCTCTGCTCTGCAGCAATATTTTGTTCTGCAGCATGACAAAGAACCCCTCTCCTACTATACAGACCTACTGAATAGTTTCTCTGTCCTTTAAATTAATCTAAATACTCACAGGTCAGCTTCTCTAAGTTCATTTAGTGTTTCTGCTGAGGTGGGTGATGAAGTAGTGAAGACCTTTCAAATGTAAAGATCTTGTAAACAGACTGAACTCTGCCCTGATACAGTGCCAGGCAATTAACTGAGAGCACCACTTACTTGCTGCAGCTTCCAATTTCCTTCAGATTTTGTATCCTGTGGCAGCAAGCAGGGATATTGTCATCCGGCCTTTGGCTATTCCTGTACTTGGTGACTTTTACCAGCTCTCTTTTTGTCTTGCTAAGGGAAAGAATTGCAATCCCCTTTTCATCCCGCTTCGCTTCCTCTCTTCTACGTCTCCCTGCCTTAGAATTAGCTGAGTTTATGCCCTTCTTGTGGTCTCTGAGAGTTGGCAATGTCAGTCCTGTTCTAGCCACTCCACATTCCAGTTACCCTTTGCAAACCACTCTGGTTTTAGTGACCAAAGCTTTTGTGCAGCCTCACAAAAAATGTTGCTCCTGAAAATCCTGCAGTGGGGTACATGGGCAGGACTGATAAGGGATAGTGTCCCAGCTTTCATCATCAAGGGCCAGTTATGGTGTCAGCTTATACGAAATCTCATACCATTAAGAGTCCTCTAACAGTTTTCAGGGAGACCTTAAAATCAAGGAAACTTTATGATCCATGCGGCCACGAGGTTAATGAAGTTCATGTTTCATTTTTATTGCCTGTGCTGTACTGGGATGGGTACTCTAAGCCAAGTGAATGACAGTGCTGCCCTCTGCAGCCTCCCACTCTCGCAACCCATGGCAAGAACAATTACTGCTATATAGATGCCACGTTTTTGGTGAAGTACAGTTCTTTACTTGAAAATAAAAAATATCTTTGGAAAATGGGTGCCATTGATTTAAGACAAATCAGTTAGGACCCAAGGTTTTTGCATGCATGCTAGAAAAAAGATTTATTTTTGGGCTCAGGAACAAGGAAAGAATATCTTTGTCCTGCAAAAATGCCTCCCAGCCCTGTCAGATGCCAAAAGCCCCAAAACCAAAGGCAAAAAAAGCCCCAGTCCAGGTTTGCCACCCATCTTTATACCCATGCCTCGTACATATGGAAATTATGCTGTGAATATGTGTCCCTTCAGCACTATGTCATAAATTTCAACTGTGATTTAAGCCTTTTGACCAGTCAGCTCTAATGTTTCACATTCTTGCTCCTTGTTTAGACCAGGACCATGTTCTGTTTATACTTCAGGACTGGAAAACAAGACATTCTTACATTTAATATTGGATGTTAAGTTTTAGGCCCAATGAATGCTTCTAAAATCTAGTGTCGTTCTAAAATTCACTAAATTTCACCGTTTCACTAAAATCCCTACACCTCCAAGCCTATACCGACCTCACTAAAATCTATAAGTTTCTGAATCCTCAAATCACTATGTCCTTAGGTGTTTGTTGATTTGTCTGGACTGTGCACTAGGAGGATGTTTTGAAGAAGAGGTGGGATGTCTATGAATTTTTCACAGCAGTAATCTGGGGTGTGCTGAAGATGAGTGGCTGAGTCCCTTAAGATAGCTTTGAAAAAGCTGTTTTCCTGCTTTGTTTTTGTTTCTGTATTGGATAATCAAGTCTATTTAAGTAATTCAATGTGTCATGTGAGGAAACAACGTGATATCCTGTCACCAGATCCACTTGGTCACCTGTATTTGCGGTTACAGGGCACATTTGTCTTGCTCAGCTCAATGTGCCTCATTCAGTTACAGATGTTCTTTTTAAATGAAAGTTTTGTGCTTTGTCTTATTTCAGTGTCTATGTGAATTGAAGTCATCCTGACTGAGAAGAGAGTTTGGCCTTGGTGCAATTACTTTAAACTTATCCTAGCAATGTAGTCATCTTCCTGATAAATTACATGCAGTCCCCCCGTTGTGTGTATGATGGCTTGGAAGAATTGAGCCAAGCCTTGACTTGCAAGCTGAGGAATTCAGTTTTAATCTATACATCATCTCCTCGCTGCATGTTTCTCAGCAGAAAAATATGTAGTATAGCTTGACTTTATTACTGTAATTTTTTCTTCTGTGACTATTTTATGTCCAGAAATTAAACATGAGTCATGATAATCTTTTCAGGAAGCCAGTAGGGAAACTCCAGAGATAGATTAAATTGAGTAAGTTGAAATGGTCAAGTCACAAAACTTGATGAACTAATGTAGGGTGCTAACTACAGTTTTTATATTGACTTTATTGTTCTGCACTCTCAGTTTTGAGTAATGCCCAGCTGACAGAGACAGAAAAACGTATTTGGTAGCGAAAATAAAACCATAATGCTGGAAAGACAAGAGGGATTGATTCCAGGTGTTACCAGCTTTGTCTAAGTAGTGTGTCTCAGCTGTGCCATTAGTTTACCAAGGTGAATCATCCCATTAAAAAGATTCCATTGAGTATGAGGTAGCCCAGAGAAATGGAGAATTTTCATGGGCATCCTTATATGTTATATCAGATCCTGTAGGCAAAACTGGCAAGAAAGTAAATGTAATGAATGCTTGATGGGATTTCCCACTAGTATAATCTCAAAGCTGACAAGTTATGACAGGTAGCAGGTGATTTCTATACTTGAGGATAGACTGTTTTCCCTCTCTTGATAGGCATTTAAATCTGTCTTAAATATATAAATAGTTTTTTCAATTGTCATTAAAATTACAAGTTACTTTAAAAATCAACTGATTTGTGCAAACAAAATGTTTTCATATATAAATATAAGTTTAAGTTTCAGTGGGCTGCTCACTTTCTCCTCGCCTTAGTTTATATTAAATGCTTTCCAGTTGCATTTTGGGTAGGCACTTCTAATCCAAAATGCTCTCTATGCTATTTCCTAACTAAAGGGACTAGCTTAGTGATACCATGCTAATGACACTGTAGGTGTCTTGTTGTCCAGGATTAGTTGAAAATTGGAGATCATTTGAGGTAGTATAGGAACTGCTGGAACTATTTGGCACGATGAACAACTAGGGACTGAAAAGTGTTGGCAAACAACAGGTATAGAGAACAATTAATCCATATGTACAAAGAAAAAAATCAAGATAATTAGAAAAAAACCCACCTTCTGAAACATGCCAGTAGTTCCGCCACATAGCAGGTGGAAGTAGTTAATGAAATATAAGTAGAAACATTAAAAAACATGAAAAGAACATAATTATAGAATCAGATAGTGTTAAACTGGATTCTTTAAAATAATGCATGTAAGTGCCATAAAACTGCTAATTTAATTCAAATTATTTTCCTATATTTGTGTACATGTTTATATGCTGAACGTATTTTGCACTGTGAGCAGCAGTAAAATGAAAAATTATGCATGGCTTTCATGTTGTGTTGTCATAAATTGTAATCATCCCTTGCATTCCCTTTGGAAAGTAACTGTTGTTTCTCAAGGCGAATAAGCTGTGTCTCCTCTCTATGGAACAGTTCTCTCCTGTCCTTGAAGGCTCTCAGAGATTGGAGAAAGAGCTTTAATGTGGTGTTAGAAAAGTTCACCTGAGGTATAATACGATACTCTTCAGATTTTCTATCCATCTGCAACATGTTATGAAGAGCAGTGTTTTCTTGGTGGGGTTGTCTTTTGTCTCCATGTGTTGCAACTCTACAGATTGTCTTCTGCAATTGCTTTCAGCCTCAACTGGCAGCTCTCCTCCGCTCTCAGGATGTGTGGGGGAGAGCATAGGAGCTTCCAAACTGTAACATAAATACTGCTTCACAACTGCTGTAGAAATCTGGGCTAATGACCAGCAGTGGGAATGGGACCAATACCAGCTCATGGCACAAAAGTTGCTATGCCAAAACAGAGTGCCAAAGAAGAATTTACCTTTACGTTTTATATCTCTGTCTTGTAGGATTTTCTACATCCAGATCTCTCCGAGAGACTCTGCTGAGTATCTCCAGAAGCAAGATCCCTGACAAATGCCAGGTGTTTTAGGTTTCTGGTCCTCTGCTCAGTACTAACATATCTTAATTCGAGCAGTGTTCTGCTCACTTCAGTGAGTCTTGGCCTGATGCAGGCTAGCTATCTAAAATGCAGTGGTATCTGCAGGGTCACAGCAATCATCTGCAGGGTAAAGGGTAAATTTGAAATGGTGTTTTTGGCTGGATCAGAAATACCATTCTCAGTCCTGAAGCACTGCTAATGGATCATTGCCATAATATTTCTAGACTTACTATCTGCACAGAAGAGATGCTGCACACTGTGGTCACTGCATTTCTGTGACTGGCTGTACTAGATGAGTATAGATGCATTACCTAGGATGTGTTTTGACAAATGCAGCTATTTCAGAAAAGCCTTTCTTGAACATCTGTGTTACTCTTTCAATAACAAATAATAACTAAATGTTCTACTTTGTATTATTGTATTTCAAAACTGCCTCATGTTGAAGAGGATGATACTCTTCAAAGGGAAATGCACCCCCACAGTTACAGAAGATTGCTGGAGGTTAATTGTTTGTCGTGACACTTGACCTTAATCTCTGTGTAACTGAATACATGGAAATCTGGCCCCAAGTGGCCTCTGGGCACCTTAGGGAGCTGTTTCAATTTTTGTTCTTTTCCCATTCTGCCATTAAACATGTTAATATTCAGTGGTTAGGGTAAATGTTTCAGATAGTGCACTATGCTAAAAAGTATTTCACCTATGTGATGTAAGGGAAAGAAGCATAATTCTTTAACTGAGGTTAATTTAATCATCTTTTGCAAATGTTTTCTGTGTGTAGTTTCTGGGTTTGTTACCATGTTTCAATGCTGTGGCTAATGATCCTGCCTGAGGAAATCTGGAGAGTGGTGTAGTTAGGCCTGTCTCTCACTGACCCTGTTGCACAGGCAAGTTCAATCCGTAACAGAAAATTGAAAGCAGAAATGCAAATTTGGAGTGGGAGAATTTCCCTCCAGATACACAGCCTTGAGAAAGAGGGAGAGCATGCAGCTCCATGGGTGCAGGCATGAACTTGTCAGGAGAAGCTAAAGTTGTATTTCCCCACTGCACTCTGATGGACAATACTTGATCTGTGTTCAGCAGAGTAGGTGGGATTGAAATCTACTTCAAATATTTTACTGAAGATTAATTAGAAATAAACAAAGTGGATGGTAGAGCTTGGAAGGTGTACCAGGTCCTGCCCCAGCTGAACTGGAGGATGTGTATACTGTAGTGCCTGGGATAGAGGAATGTATGGACTCAGAGTCAAAGGTGAGCCTGACCTGAAATCCTGAAGTTGGTTACCTCCCACTTCAGGTTGCAGAGGGATGGCAGTAGAATTTGAATGAACGTGAGGGCCATGCTGTGACAATTTCTGCTCTTTGAACCACTTTTCTTTACGTGTAGTTTTGTAATAAGTGGACAGATTTGTAAGAGCTTGTTTTGGAAAGTCTATTTATGATCTGAGAAGCTGTAGCTGTGTTGGCCTGTGCTGCTACATCTCATCTATCAAATACATTCAAATGTTTGGCAAAACTGACTTCTCAGTGAAAACAAATCTACATTTTTATCAGTACATTACAAAGCTTCTGCCTATTATTATTGAAACCATTTTTCCCCAGAAAGGAACAGAAATTTGTGACAAATCAGAATCCTGTCACAAAGTAGTTTAGTGGTTTAGCACCTTGCAAGAGAGTATTTAGCCTGCTTATTCTTGTTTAGCTGGCAGTATTTTAATATTTACACAGCAGACAATGTTATAACTAAAACATGCAGTTTCATTAATGCTGAGGGACATAACTTAGTCAAATGCTTTAGTGCTGATCCTGCTTGTGACAGGCTCACTGATTCCAGTAATGGTTTGCAAGAAGCAATCTCACAAATATTTTATAAGTCTTAAAATGCATCTTTTCTTTTTTTTTTTTTTTTTTTGTGAGGCTGATGGGAGAGGAGTTTTGTCCTNCTGGAAATATTTAATGACCTCTGTTTGGCAAACCACCACTTAGAATTTTGCAGCATTACATCTGACTCCTGATCCCAGTGGCAAAATTCCCAGCAACTTCAATATAAACAAGAAGCAGCCCAATTATGACAGGATATTATGGAAAATACCATAATACAGTGAAACAAGAGAGAGGATTTTAGGCTGAAAACTGGCAAGTATCAAATTGGAATTCAGCTGTAATAGCTGTGTTTAAACATCCTCTCTCCCCCATTTCCCCACGTGAATGTTTGGAGGGAGGGTGGTAAAATCATTGCATGGACTTAAATAACTGCATGTGGTCAGGAATCCTGTTCCAGATTTCCAGATTGCATCCAAAAGCTTTGTATGTAATAAGATATACTGCAGCTCTGAGAATTTGTTCTTCAGTGGAAAAACAGTAACACTGAAAGCTTGTCTCTTTGTGTATCTTACTGCATTATAGAACCTCTCTAAGCTGTTCCTTGCCTATAATTTATTCTAATTAAAAAAAAAAAAAAACACAACGACTGTGAGGTTGAATTACCTGTGAAATATGTTGACCTTTAAATACAAACAGTATCTAAGATTTCACTTTTGCTACTGGAAACTGATTCTCTTGAATTGACTTAGAACAAGGCTTGCAAAGATCAGATCCTGTCTCAGTGATAAGCAACCCAATTTTAATAATGGAAACATCTATAGGGTATGTTTATGTTCAGCACAAGAGGTGTATGGGTGTATGTGTATAAATAGAAGTGTGTGTATACTTGGTATTGTTTATCTATATACATGATGAGATGTTTTAAAAAAACAAATTACTTTCTCCTTTGTGAGGTCAGAATTTTGCTTAGTATTGATTAAATCCATCTGCACAGTGATGGTTTTCAGCAACTTCAAACACATGGTGCAACATTAGAACTTTTCCACCCCTACCTCCATCTTCTACACAGGCATCTTCCTGGGTAGCTATTTTGTTGATAATTAATAGATGCCTAAGAATTCAGTGTTGTACATAGCACATAGGGTTGTTTTTCCCTGAAAGATTATTTTTTACATAGTTAGATAGAATAACATGATATTTTAAAATTATGTTTTTTAAAGTGTTGTTTTTGTCTTTATGAAGCATTTGTCAGTTATGGAAATGCCACTTCAAAGAGAGTGTACTTGTTCTTTACCGTCTTTGCTTGTACAATGTTCTGGCTTTGGAAGACTTTGGTTTTGGGGGTTTGGGTGGGGGTTTGGAGGGTGATTGCATTTCCCTTGATGTTGCTGACATGTTGGCGGGG
>WEKX01001259.1:44827-104694 GCA_013390025.1 Pitta sordida
GGGGGCAATTAATAAGGAAATACCAACATTTATGTCCTATCCTGTATCTAAGCAGCCAGCCCTTTTGACAGTGTTGTGCATATGATGAAATCATATCAGTATGTCCCATGAGGCTCAGCCAAAGATGAACTTTGTGTTCTTTTAATGGCAAGAAGCAGAAGAAAAAGGAAAAGGACATTCATGTACAAATGTTTCCCACTCTGAACTGACTCTTCCCCCCCCCACCCCACCCCCATGTGATTTTTTGGTGCAGCTACTTAATGACTTCAAATAGCACTAAAATACACAGCTGCTCCCAGTACTTTCTGGCTGATATAGCCTGATCAGCTGAACGATTCATGGCAGAGTAATTAGATTCACTTCATTACTGATGGAATAACTGGGATACTGTAGGCAAAGGTGTTTCCAAGAATAGCAAGCAGCTTAACATCAGCCTGATGTCTCAGAAGTCCTGGATGCTTTTCAGTGGATTTTTTTGGGGGAATCAGAAGGCAGAAAATCTGGGAGTATTCTTAGCTTCTGAGAAGCATAGGCAATAAAATATGTGAGGCCACTCTAAGTTTGTGCAGCACTCTTTAGATGTTAGTCATGTTCAGGAGCTGCTTTCCGGAGGGATCAAGTAAAGACACTGCTTCAGCTGGGGAAGTGTCCGGGTAAATAAGGTCTAACAGTTAAAGGGAAGGCTTCAAGATTTTGTCTCTCCTCAGTCTGCACTGCCTGGAAAACAATATTGCTCAAGGTTTGGGTGTAAAATGGTAAAGAAATTTCTAGAAGATCCACATGCTTCTGCTTTCAGAACTCATGAATGTGGAAGCCAATGCTTAGCTGGTGAAATATGGATCCCGGAAACATACATTTTGGCTTTTAAATTATTTCGGTCAGATACCAAATGAATAAAACATGCAGATCAATTAACTGGTTGCTCTCTCTGCAGTCCTGGGACACTGCCCCTCCTTTTGGCTCCCTTCTGTTGGTGTCCCCTGCTACCTGGGATATTGCCCCTGGACCAGCTGTTTGTCTTGGACCTCTTTCCTCTTGCTCTTGATTTTTGCTGGGAACATCAGTGTAGCCAAACCATCGCCACTGGTGGCGATGTGGTGCTCAGCTCTTCAGTGTCTGCAGGAGCCATGATTCTTACTTAAATTGCTTCATGCTATTACTGTCAAACAACTACTTGTGCAACCCTTTTGGATCTGCTTGTGTGCTCAGGCTTTCCTGGCTGAAGCACCTTGTATGTGCCCAGCAGTGGAATGGCAGATGCCCACACAGGTCAGTTTACACAACTGGTGAAGCACTACCGGAGGCAATGTTGGCAGCCAGTTGATTTATACCTAATTCCCTTGTAGTGATTCAGCTCTTCCCATTAATGTTAACCAGCTAAAATCATGGTTTGAGTCACTCAGTGCTGTGCTATTAACTGGGGCTAAAAAAGCAGAGTTACTATGGGCACCATGGTGTTGACATTGCTTACAACTATAGTCCTCCATCATCCGCAGGTAAGGAGGTTTGGGGACTGTCCAGATCGCCTTAGCTGACTTGCCTTCATCAAATAGTGCTGTCTTCTGATGCTGAGGGGTTTTCTGCAGCTATGTGGAGAGCACGTGTCCCACTTGAGATTGCATAAGCTCATAGGAAGCAAAAGCCAACCAGGTTTCTCCTTCAGGAATGGATATTTGCTGGAGTGAAATACAGTATGTCCCCACTGCAGTGCAACATCTGCATTACAACCCCACGGGTTTGCGAGGAAAATTTCTCGCAGTTTTGATTCAGCTGTTTGTGAGTTTCCCTGGCTGATGCATGTGCAATCCCTCTGCTCCACTGAGGGGCGGTGCCAGAGCTCCCTGTGGGGCGGTACCGGCCCGGCCCCACGGGGAGGGCCACAAGTCACGCTGTCCCCTGTTACTCTAAGCGCAGCCAGGGACTGACCCCACCCCAGGCGCATGTTACTGTTTCCATGGCTACAGGCCGGGAAGGGAAGTGCCCCAGGAAAATGAGGCTGGCTGTGGTGGCCAGTGGGACATGCTCACTCCACTGCTGCAGCTGAACCCCCCTGCACCACACGGTGGGGCTGGCACGCAGTGGGGCATGACCACTGGGGCTGGAGAGGGGGCAGGAGCAGCAGCGCGGGGTTTGGGCTGCAAGCATGCAAAGTCAGCTGCTGCAGAAGTGGCAGCCTGGCCAGAGAGAAGTCTAGGGATTCTCAGAGGGGTCTCCCCAGGCAGATGGCGCAGAAACGCTTCCCTTTCTTCCCCTGTGCTGTGAGAGCCCATGGGGAGGAGTTGAAGAGGCTCCCCAGTGCTTCTGATTGGCTGGGGGTAGAGCGAAGGGCGTGGCCTGCATGCATATTAATGACCTGCACGTATTTGCAAGTTTGACATTTCGTGAGACCTTTGACATGACCCATTTTTCACAAATGCAGGGGTATAACTGTAGTATTGGCCAGATAAATGTAAGAAAAATTGCTATTTTTAAGGCTCTTCCCTCTCTGCTTGCTGTCTCCTTTTTCCCTCCCCCTCCTCTTTCTTCATATGGCTATCCTCTTCCAAATGCTTGGACTTTGTCATTCCTTACTTGTTGGTAGTGTAAATTTAACTAGTACTGTTTGTTTCAGAAACAACACACATACAAAAATGTGTGACAGCAGCTGGAAAACCTCCACTTCCAATATATTCTTCATAACATAATTATTACTGGGCCGCTGTCTGATTTTTAGAACCTTTCAACTGTATCTGGTTGTTATGTCTCCCAAGGAGACAGATATGAAATTATTTTATTTCTGGGAGTAGGAAGGTAGCCTAAAGATCTAGTGTGGGAGAATATATTTGCCTTCAGTACCACATAAATGTCACCTTGATCCTTTTGAAGACAAATGTTTCTTGACCAGTGAAAGTAGAAATGCTTTAGTACAGGAGCTTTTCTTACAAAAGTTGAGTTTTATGAAAAGATATTTTAATTTCTAGGAGAGAAAGTCCATATCTGCAAACTGTGGTAGCAAATGGACACTGTTGTTCCCCCAAGCCGGTATTTTTGGAGGCCATTTGAAGGTTTTACCTTAATGAAGAAAGTAAGTAAAACAGAAATTGAACTAGCATCACTGGAAAATAGCTGGGAAGCTAATTCCTTCGAAGTTTTATTGTCTCTTGACTGTGAGCCAAGTTGCATTCATGGGATATTTGATATACCTACAGATAATAGTTTTGTGATGCAGTCAGAAACTTGGATGTTTGCATGAATGGTATTGCAGACACACAGTCAAAACAAGGTTTAGCCCTTCCATTTTTCATTGATAAAGTAAAAGCTTAGCAGTAAAAAGCTTTTTTACCAGATAGATAATCCCAGTTTATGCTGCATTCTTAAGACAATAAATGTGAAGGAGCTTTTATAATTTGATTTATTAATACATTTTTGCTTTTAAGAACTAAACTTTCTGAGGAATTTTATCATACCGTGTTTATTAATTCTGTTCTATGGAAGATCCAAACTCATTTTACAGAGAAAATAAGGCACATGCCTCGCAGCTGCCTTTCCGTAACAGTCTAAAATTGTTCCTTTGAAGCTATGAATGTGCATCCAATTCTAAAGAATTTCCTAGAGTATTTTGCACAGCATGAATTTTGTTATCAAAAACAATGAAGTACCTGTTACAGATATGTGGTATTTATACACATGAAGGAACAGGAAGACCCCAGGTGTAGTTGTGTTCTCAGTGTAGCCTTGGCAGGGAGATTGCTGTGAACCCACATTTGGGTTAGAGAGTTGTGCCTTCTCCACCAGCTCTTTAAAAGACAGTTCTATTAAACATGAAGGTGTTAAGAGATTGAGGCAGGGATAAATTGGTAAATAAAGCACTTTTTCTGGCTGTGAATCATACCTTTTTTGCTGTCTTATAGCACTGATATATTCAGTAGTCATTTAAGCTTGTTGTAAACCTGGAATTAAATTATGTGATCCATAAGTAGATCCATTCCCCTGCTAGTAGCATGCATGCAACAAGCCCTCCATTTCTGACACAGTACTTCCCTTCAGCCCAGCTACATGTGAAGCATGAAGTATGTCCTGAGATATTAGAATATGAGCCGTGTATGACGGTCCTTAACGTTTCTGTGCCGTGTGTCCAGCCCTTCAGCTGTACCAGCTTTGGCCTTAGGCACGCTGAACGATAAAGGATTTGCTTCGAGATGTGGAAAAGAGGAAAATGTGATATAAGCTGGGATTTTCCAGTCTGCTGCGCCTTGTTCTTCCAGGGTTACTCATTAGAAGATTTATTAAAAAGAGATAAAATCATCTATTGGAGATTTATTAAAGATTTAATAAACAAGAGAGAAATATCCTTCCCACGCACTTAACTGCCTCTTCCCTGTGCTGACTTTAAGGCACTGTTGTAAATAGCTGGGTGCACAATCAAGCAGTGATTTGAAGAAGCCCCATATTGGGCCTAAAACTGCACAGGCAATTTTAAGGTTGGGATTGTGAAATACAATGGGTTTTTGCAGAGAGCAAGAAGATTTGGGCTCTGGGTGGAACATTTCCACCCCAGTTGCGCCCTGCCCTGCAAAGGGTGCAGTTGAGACTAATGTGTGGTTGGGCCAGGGTTTGCTTACCATGTCATAGGAGGGAAGCAATATAAATCATGCTTCTTTTGGAAAATGATGTAGCTATTCTCACTTTTGTTGTTGGGTGGGTGCCAGCATGAAGCAAGAGAGAGGTTATCGCTTGTTGAGGAAAGTGAATGGCTTTATGTTTAAAACATGGGAACCCTCCCAAACTGTTTGCATTGGAAAACTACATAGTCATATATTCTACCCTGGCATCCTGCAATTCTATGTGGTAAACTCTTACATTCTTTATTAAAATGTCAGTTCTGCATGGCAGACACTATTTTTTTAATGCATATAGGCAAATTCTAGACATTGAAATACTTATATTTGTTAGGAGCTTCAGAATGGTTGAGAGCTAGAGCTAGATGGGAAAGGATTGAGTTTGACTGACTAGTCAAATGAGTGGAAATCTGAAAAAGTGTTGCCTACTTGTGTCATTAGTTGTAGAAGATACAGTGAGCCTGTGCTCTTGTCCCTGAATGCTATTTCAAACTACTGAGACATCTTAGATAATGTTAGACTGCATACAGCGTAGGAGACTGAAATTGTTGTCCCAGCAGCATGTCTCAGAGCAAGGTACATTCTTGGGTTTTTATCGTTTGAAGCATGGTTGCTCTTAGACCAAAAACCCCTAAATACATGTGCCTGAGCAGAACACAAACACACCAGGCACTAGATGGAGACTGAAAGACCACTAGAACAGAGTTAATAAATCTGGTGGAAAAATCTGTTTGAGGAGGGTCAGCATGGGATGGGTACTTCTTCCCCAAAAAAGCTAGGAAATTGCAAAAGCCAGAAAAAAACCCACTCTTGTAAGTGGAACTCTGGGACCTAAAACCTGGGAAGTGGTATAATTGGTAGTTTGCTGGAGAACTCAGAGTCAACACAGAGCAAGCCAAGATGGGAGACTGAATTATCTATAAAACTGCCAGAGCAAAATTATTTGCTTTCTGCTTCCAAAAAAGTAATAAATATTTTAAAAATACAGTTTTTCTTTTATTCTTGAATCATCAGTAACTGAAACAGTATCATTCAAAATTCTCAGTAATGGGAAGACAGTGTTGTCATGGGTCTGCTATTTTGATTAGTTGGACTTGTTCTGCTCAAGAAAACAGTGAAGCCAGGAAACCTGGGAAATAAATGGTAAGCCAGACTCAGTTCAAGTTTAGAGAAATGGCTGCTGGTTTAGGCTATTAAAATGTCTCCAGAGAATCAGCTGTCTGAAGAGATTGGCAGTTAATAACTATTGAGCTTGAACTTAGAACTGAGGCAAAGAGATAAAATTGTCCATCTGCCCTGATAATGTTATGTCTTCTAATTTGTGTTCACAGTTCATATTTCCTGTAACGTATGAGGACAGAAGTGGTTCACACACATTTCTAAATACATTGAAATATGCATGCACTGGAATGCAGAGATGATTAATGATTTGCTACTTACTGTAGCTAATCAGTCCAGTCCACTGCACTTCTGAATCCGTTACTGACATTTATGGAGTCCTTCTAATAAAGGTTTTAGTGAAAATGCTGAGATTGAAAATAAACATTACATATCAGTAATGTACATGTTTTAAAGCCACGTCATGATCACAAAAAGAATGAAGTACTGTGCATTTATTTGAAAGACTGACAGGGTTTTTTTCAATACAGTCGGGTCTCCTATATCGCAGACCTGCGGTCTTACTCGGGGTTCGCGAAGCCCTACTTCTGCTGCCCGCACCGCCACCCATGCCACCGCTGCCCCTGCTGTGGTGGCGGCAGGTCGTGCATGTGCAGTTGTGAAAATGGGCCTCCTTCATCACTAATAAATCATGCCGCTAAAGTCTGAAAATGCAATATTGAGGGCGTGAAGTGCAAGAGGGCCGACTGTATTTCTATATGTAATGCCTGATACCCCTTTTCTGCCAGTGCTCTCAGTTGAGAAGCACGAGAATTTGAAAGTGTTCTACTTACCTGTCCTCTGTTACTTTCCCCACTGCAACCAAGAGGGTTGGTGTGCATTTCCTGGATGAACAGTGAAGAAAAAGAGTATCTATCTGTTGTTCATGAAGAATTTGGGTTAGAGAATACTGATTTCCACATGGTCAGATTCTTGGTGCCAGTGCTTGAAATACTGTTGAAGTTAAAGGGAAAATCAGTTTGTGTTTTCAAATTACAGGCTACTTTTAATTATTATTTGCCATTAACTTCTTATCTTTCTTTTTTTTTCCAATTTCTTCACCACTCTTATTTTTTTCCTTAAGGATGGTCAAGTACTCAGCAACCTGGAGTTGCCTAACACTGGAAGATGCCAGTGGGCTGAGACTTGATCATTTTCTGTGTGTTTAAACTCTTTGTGAAGGTTGTGGAAAAGGCTTGGAAACAGTGTCAACATTCATTGGCATTAATTTTGAAAGCTATTTGGGTATACATAGTACTTGCTATGCCACCTGCTGCATGCCAGACATGCAGAGATGAAACTCCAGGAACAGTTCTGTGAAAATGTCACAAACTCAGCATGTGCTTACACTGCGTCCTGAAACAGCAGGAAAACCTAAGCTGCTAACCCACCTGCACCCTTAGCACGTGGTGGGTGGTTTATGATGGAATTGGTGGGTATGGTTTCTGATGGAATTTCTGCAGTTTTTGTACTGTAATCTATCTGTCCAAGGTTACAGTATCCCCAGGACCTCAATGTTCTCGGTTTCTCTGAGGAACTAGAAATCTGATCAAGTGTAAGTTTGTCAGTCCTTTTGCTGAAGCAGTTCACTTGGAGAGCACTACACTTAAAGAAAACACAATTACTTTTAGCTTTATTTGAAGTATTTAAGATTCAGTATGTCATCCTCGGCTTTTAATTATAGCTAAAGTTGAAAAGCTGAAGTATTATTTTCAAGAGACAATCGTAATAAATTACAAAAATTCATAATGTTTTTTGGAATTAGGAATCATTATGCTGCAGGAAGTGTCAAAGATGTGGGTTATTTAGTCTGTCATGGCATTTTTAAGGTCAGACAATCGCTCTGAATTCTTTTACATTAATTCTTCAGTGAGAACTGCACATGGACATTTTCCCATTGCTTTTTAAATTGGATTAATACCACTCAAAGCAGTGCTGTTGTCTACTCAGACTGCTCAGATGACTTGTACACTGAAGTTTAGATGGAAATTCTTGCTTTTCCTTGGGTGCCAAGGGATTTCAACTAGTCATTGTAGCTTTAAAAATATTTACTCAATATTACACAACACCAAATCTCCTGAAGACTTGTACTTCCTAGTGTGACTATGTGACCAGCCTGGCTGGTGCTGGCTGAGTGAGCGCAGTTTGGAGTCCTCATGGGCATCACTCATTCCACCAGAGTTTCTGTGGAGCTCTGCATTTCTCACTTGAATTGGCAACTGTTGTCTGCATGAACAAATCCACCTCTCCTTTCCCAGACCACATCCTCCTGGCATCCTGACAACAGGAAGCTAACAAAATGAAACATTATACAGAATAGCTATTTTTCTTTGTGCTCTGAGAGTTAGGGATTTTACAGAAACTCCAAATTTATATCCAGAATTCTAGTAGTAAAGAAAGTTCGGTCTTGATTTATGTTGAGGAATGCTGGCATGGTAGACATTGTGGGCAAGCAGCCCAGCAGGCATCAGCTGGACATTCTGGGACAAGGGAGGACAACTGCAACACAGGCTGTGCTAGCAGCAGGTGAGAGAAGGGTGCTTGGTCCAGTTTGAGCTCCCTGGTATAAGGAAGACCCTGATGTGCTAAATTGTTAGCGGGATGGCTGGAGCAGTGATGGAAGATGAGAAGCTGAGGGAGGTGACTCTTTTTCAGCCTTGAGAGGGTGAAGGGGATTCCATATTGCAGTCTGCAGCTACGTGATGGAGGGAGAAGGGAAGAGATACAAAAATATGCTTTTTTTCTAACCTCCCTCTCCCTAGGTGAACATTAGTATATTGTTGACTGCTTTTACAGCAGGTTTTGATATCATGGATAGTAGAATAAAATTCTTGCCTCACAGGCATAAGGTGGAGGAGATTCACACACAATTTTTTTCACCAATATAATTGCTAGAGGTTTATTTTGCTCCCTTCAAAGCAGCCTGAATCCCACAGCATCACAACAGCTCAATACTTTCCTCCCTCCTTCTACTCTGATTTACCCTTTTGAAAGAGAGAGAATTCCCATTTGCATTCAGGGGGACAGCCTGCTCACTTAGTTTCAGTGCTTCCGAGGAGCCTCCTGGATTTGTGCTGTGTCCCAGCTGAGCCTAGCTAGCAACAGGCATCCATATGGGAGGAATTTATATTGTCTGAGAGGCCTGAACACTGAAGCACTGTAAATGGTGTTTTCACACACTGCAGCTAATTCCCACAGTTTCCATTGCTTTAGGCTGTTGCTTCTGATGAAAAACAAACAGAATAGTCTGGGAGCCGAGGAATGTAGTCTGCAGCACAGTCAGCACGTGGCCTCTGCTGGAGTGTACAGTTGGGAGTTGGAAAGGGATCTGTGTAATGCCTGTGCAGAAGAGGGGTGTCCAAGCACAGTGTTTGATGCTCCTCAATGGCAGGGCCATAATTCCTGGAGACTTTTGGAGCTTTATGGTTTCAGCAGAATAATTCACTTCAATGGCTGGATGCTTTACTGTTTGTCTGCAAATTGAAGGGATTCCTTGAAAACAGAGCAAGTTTAAACACAACCTGTACAGTCAGTAAGACTGTTTTCCATTCAAGTGAGTAAATGGAAATTCTTGCTACTGCAGAATGTTTCCTAAATTTCTTAATCATGGTAGCGGACAGGGAATTTTGGGAAGAACAGTAACTGTATCATGTGGCTTTGTATTATGTTGATGGGTGGCTGTGTGTGTCACAACGCTACAGCTTCTCCTTTGTGCTGCTGCTGGCCTTTTGCTCAGGCCCTCATGTTCCTCTGTCAACCCTTTGTCTTTACTACGTTCTGTTGCTTGACCCCCCCTTGCAATTTGCACGCTGCATTTTATCATGAAGTGAAATGGATGATTAAAAACAAGTCTGCTTTAGATGCTAAATAATTATCCTAGTGTGCATGACACGTGGTTCCAAATGCTGATATTGGTGATTAGTACATGTTTATTGCACCTACAAATAATTATCTGATTCTTGCAATGGAGAAAGCCTATCTTGAGGCTTATCTTGCACAGAAAAATATCTTCTTGTGTGCAGTATCTAGGAATGTTTCCTTGGCGAATTGTGCCAAATCTGTGGAATTGCCCTTTTTGTTCTTCATTCCGTCAAACCGACTTAGTGTGGTTTAACATGAAAACTAATTGAATAATTTTTCCATGGTGAACATCAAACAATTAATTCTCACAGTATCCAGTCACCTGTTGTGAAGAATTAAGTGGTTTGTGGGGTTTTTTATGCATAAAGAGCTTGTTGCCAGTGCTCCAAGAACTTTTTTAGTCTTTCCTGTGCAAAAATTAAGATAAACGAATGGAACTTTAAAAAAGCAAATTGTATTGTCAGTGGTACTTTAGACAGTGCATGTCTGCCTTTGATTATTTGTGTGCTGGGAAATACAGGTAAATCTGCTTTGTTATGTAGAATATTACACAAGGACCAGGCTTTGTTGAAACTGAATCCTCGGGATTCAGTTGAGTTGCCATGACCAGGATTGGCTGCAGATCATCAGTAGCAATGGCTTTTTAGACCCACAGATGCCCAAAGACCTGCAGAATGGTCCTGATGGATTTTAATGTGTTTGCACAGTCTTGCAGAAGGCTCCATGTAGGCAAATGCCACACATTTGTGTTGTTAATACAGGTTAATCTGAAATGTGTGAGTCAGCCCTGGGCTCAAGAAGGAGACCGGTTTCAGGATAATAATGTGATGAATGTTTCTGAGCTGTCTGGGAATGCCACAGCGCTCTCCCTCCTCTCCCTCTGGGAAATGCCATAGCTGAGTGCATGCATGTCTGCAGTAGAGGTCAGGGGAAAGGAGAGTATGCAGTTTTGACTGCTTTTCCTCTACTGCATTTTGGGAAAAGAAGAGAGGATATTTTGGTTGTATTAACCAGATGAGATATTACAGTTTAGTATTGCCACCAGTGCCTAGGCCCTGACCCTGCGAATGCATTGTGAATTCCCAGCAGGAAACCATGGGCTTTTATGACAAGGAACCCCTGGGGACAGAGTATTCAGTGCTCAATACGTTTAGCAGTATTCCCCCATGTGACCTGTAGCGTTTCTCATTTTGGCTGCAGTATTTGGAAATTTCATTTGAGATCGCAGAGGCTCCCAGGCATTGTCTGCTTGGGATGGCTGAATTGTTTCAGGGTGCAGCTGTCACAGGCACTGAGTAATCTCCGCGCAGGACTGGGCTCTGTCCTTCTGTAGGTAAAAACAACAGAACCAAAACTATAGGTGTCTCTGAGATGGAACGAGTTTATGCTTTGTACTATGCTGTCTCTGTACATGCATCGGTAAAATCCCATTTTAATTAGGATGTGAGTGTAAAAGGGGGCTTTGCAGAGAAGTAATACATTGCACATGTCTAGGAGGTTGCATTGGTAATTATTGTGTTTATGGAGTTGTTATGATAAGTTCCCTCTCAGGAAAAGATGACCCTGGTTTCCAAGCCAGTGCCATTTTCTTCCCCTCACAGAAGCTGGCTGACCCCCTGGCACACCTGGCTGCAAACTTAGCCTGTATATATACAGGTAGACTGAGGTGGAGAGTGGGGGTGTATCTAGTCTGGAAATCTGAGAAAGTAGCTGGCTGCACCAGTGTAGTTGCAAAGTGAGTGAATCTCTTATTTGTGGCGGCATTGCAGAACATGGGACTGAAAGTCAGTCCTCAAAAAACTTAGTACATCTTGTTTTATATGCATGAAATAAATTTTGTAGTTTTCCTAAGTTAATGAACACAGAGCAGAGTAGTGGTATGCTCTCCTCTCTGGCATGTCAGTTCTAGAGCTGCTTCAGCTCTGCAGTTGTCATAGATGTAGCCATGGCAGGCCACATTAAACTGGTCCAAAAAAAGGGGGAAGCTATCCACTTGGAGACACATTTTTTCCCATAAGCCTTCAACCTTTAGTCCTACTAAATGTAAACAAACCCTGACCTGGAAAAATCTTTTAATTTTCTTTTTTTCCCCTTCAAGTGTGGGAAGAAAAGTTCCACTTCTTAACCTTTGCACAACCACATATTAATCTAATTTCCTACTCATCATGACCTAGTCATTTGGAAATTGCAACTACACTTAATTTGGTTTTTCTTTCTATATTTTTAAGTTATGTTTTTGTTGTTTCCCCTGCTCTTGTTTTTGGTTCACCACCCGTTCATTTAACTTCAGTCACAAATACCAGCTGGAGGGCACACAGCTTGTTGTCATTTTAGCTCATCAGGCATTTGTAGATCAGAAGGTGTTATTGAATATGCATGTGAAAACGAGGGCTCTCTCCTATTTTTTCTTCCCTTTCTTGGGAGATTTTTGATCACAGTTCTCCCCTATGTTGGCCCAGCAGCATATGCACTTTTCTGAGAACTTAGCATAATAATACTCTTTTTTTCTAGCTGATTCAAAACCCTGTGCCATTCTCTGCTCCCTGCTGCTACTGTTGTTCTTCTGCAGTATTTTGAAAGTTAGCACAGGCATAGAAGCATGTTAGAACGTACGTTTTGTTTTGCTGTACTTCCAGTCAGCAGATACAATCCAAGTATTGCATCTGATCACTTCATTAAAAGAAAAGATAAAATTAAATTGGTGTTTGAATAAAATTGTGTTTTGTATTCCTGTAAGAAGTACCATAAATTGCAGTTAAGCAGTAATGGCAGTAGTTTTGAGTGATCAGTATCTGCCACTACCTTTGATTTAAACCATAAAGAGCAAATATTCAGATCTCAAGAGATAATGTAACCTTCCCATAGCAGAAAAGTTCTGGGAAAATCAGAAACTTATGCTGCTTTAAATTAAAAAATAATAATAAACTAATTGAGTTACGGATTTTGATGGGCAGTTGATACAAATATTTTTTAGGGATACACACATCTCCAAAGAAGGACTGTTTAATTGCTACAAATCCAGCAGTTCCCACGGCTTGTTACAAATTCTTTCCACTAAAGTTGTTGAATCTTGGAATTCAAGCTATCAAAAATTGCATCTGTGAAAGTAATGAATCTTACATCAAACACGGAGTGATTTGAGATCACTTCCTTAACTGTTTTCCATGTACGTACTACCTTCCCTTGCAACTTCTCTGGTTTTATTTTTTAACGTTTTTTCTTTCTTTAGAACTTTGCTCTCCCATCTGCGAGCAATATTCTTTTTTTTTTCTGAGGCCTTTATCACTTAGATTGGAAAGACATCGTCTCCTCAAACACTTGGTGTTTTGTTACTTTGTTTGCGGTAGAAGAGCATATTCAAAACTTTCCATGAGTAAAAATACTTCTATGGGCCTTTCAGAAGTCATACATACATTTCTGTGTGTATGCAGCTGTGCCACTCAAATGTGCTATAAGGGAGCAGACTACCTCCACTACGCTTCAGTAGACAGCAGAAATTGTAAATAGATAAATGATATTACAGTGGGTTTTTTTTTTAATCACACCAGGCATTATTTTTAAGAGAGATGGTAACTTTGCTGGGGGCTCTTTTAGATGATCTCTTCACATTCACTTTGCAACGTATAAAATGCATATGCTGAAAATTCAGTAGCCTAGTGGCTCCCAAAGGAGACTGCAGCCAACTCCTTTAGAGCAGTCTCTAAAACCTGCTGTTCAATAGGTGTCTTGCTCCTCCAGAGTATATGTACCAGAAAGAGGAAAAAAACTTAGAAATTGTGGCCTGACTTCTTTCAGAGAAATCTGTGGGAATATGCCTGTTCTGAGAAGTAAAACAAGATGTCCCCAAGAGGTTACTGTGTCATGTATCGACTTTTTTCATTTGTTTTGTATTCTTCTCCTGTAAAGTAAATAAGATCAACTTGAGCTTTCTAAAGCACTTATTGAAAGTTTTTGCCCAGAGGTGAAGAAGGCGTTTGCAAGAGTTTCCAATTAACAAAAGAGCCTGTTACTAATGTAAAGTTGTTAATACCCACTTAAGTAGTGAAAAAGCCCTCAAATGGATATCAAGCCTGTGAACATATTATGTATATTTCCTTCCCTTGTCCCTTACAAAGCAGCTGGTAGTTTAGGTGTCTTGGTAAGTGTAGGCTTATCCCAGGAGTGTTCTGAGGGAACATACAGATGGCTTTTCGAGCGGTAGGGATCTGTTAGAACCCTTTGAGAAGGCATTTGTGTATTCCATACAAGATCAAAACAACACCATGAAAATTAAAGTTCATTTTACTTAGAAATCCATTTGAGGAGAGCTGTATGTACTGTAACATATGCTTCACTACACTCCCGTCTTCATTGATTATCCCAGTTATTATATATTATCCAAAGAAATTACTGCTCAGATATTTCCCAGCAAGGGTAATTTCTCTATTAAGAGACATTGATCCAGATCGTCCCCACATCAAAGCTGGGACAGCTGATGCACATCGACTTAGAAGAATTATCTTTGAATATTTTTCAACGACAGACTGTACAAGGAGCAAAACTGGGCACTTATTCCCCAGTGCTTCCCCATGGTACTTACCATGCCACTATGCAAGTGTATGATTTCAAGTGATCCATCTGCCCTTAGTGCACACAGATACCACATTAAAATGGAAGAAGACTACACTTGTAATTGCTCAGTGTTTATCTTTTTCTTGAAACATTTATAGTTGATGAAATATTTATATTCGTGCGTGCTAAAAAGCAAGTAGAAAATAAGTGATTGCACAGGTTCTTAGGAAAATAAGAGACGGAAGTACACAGATCCATTCAGTAAACTTGAAGGAATAATTTACCAGGTATCTTAGAGAGATGTGGACATCTTAGCATATTTTTCTGCAGGAAGGTACTCCTCTAAGAGCTGATCACAGCTGGATTTTGTCATAAAGTAACTAAGTGCTTAATAAAGAAGGAATTACTGCTGGTGAAATTATGCATAAACAGCCAGTCCCCACTTCACCAGGAAACTTACTCCATATTCATTCACTTTGTATTGGCCCTGAGGGCATTACCTTTGAGCAGAAAAAATTTTAAAAATCCTGTTGCATACAGGGCACAATTAGGAGATCCATGATGGCAGAGTAATGTGATTTATGGATCCCCAGCCTATGTCTGGAGCACTGACTTGCTCCCTGTTGGTGGCAGAACAGGGCTGGACCAGCCTTTTAGTCCTGCCCTTTCATGTTTTAATCCACCTGCCTGTGAACTGCTCATCTCCAGGATGCCTCTAGATGAAACCCGTTCCTGGGCTGAAAAGAAAATCTTTCTAGCTCCTAAAAAAATCCATTATGTGCTTCATTGTATGAAGTAATAAGTCATATCTTCTTTTGTTATGTTGTGGGCATGGCAAACTCCATCTGCTGAAGTGAAGGCAGCCTGGGGCCAAGCCAAGACAGCTCTGATGATGAGCAATGTCTCGAACTCCAAGTCTGAGAGAACCTCCAGAAAGAAGCTGCTTGTTGAGCATTTCTGTGTAAGTGCAAGCTTAGATAATGTCAAGTGACTTGGAATTTGCTGGTTTCCAGCTAAGTATGAGCAATAGGATGCTCCAAGGTGGATTTAAAAGGAAAAAGAAAGGTTGTAGAGTAATTTTATAAACGGGTTTTAGAGGATCAGTTATGTTAAAAGATGCTGAAGTTCCTTTTAAGGTTTTCATCCTTTCTTTTTTGCATATTCCTTAGTGCTACAAAGTAAAATTTTTCATCTTGTGAATTACCCTAGTGCAGACCCAGGTTGTTTTTCAGCTTCTCATTATCTTTTAATATTCACCTGATCAAGTGAGCCACTTAGTGCCTAATTGCTTTAATTTGCTACTGATAAACTGAAGTGATGATAACTGAGTTTGAAAAGCTCTCCAAGTAATTCTTATGGAAGACAGGGAAAATCTCTATTAATGTTGCTTTCATAAACTCTAATTTTCTGATTTTCTGATTCTAGATTTCTGATTCAAAGAATAACAGAATAACAAAATAGAGAAAACTTGCTTACTCAGTCTGGAATGGTCTTTGTTTAAGGGGAAGGTCTCTGATAAGAGAGGACTGTACTCCTGCATGGTGCCTTCTTTGACAGCCCTGGCTGTTTCTTTTGAGAGCCCTTTGCCCTTCCTCATTGTGTGGCTGACCCTGCAGCATTCCTGTGTGCCTCTGGCCCTTTGAACACTATTTTGAGATAGAACTGTTCACTACATATTTAAGTCTTTGGAAGTGTATATTCCCTAGTTAGAAAAGAAAATATTACCCCATCAAAATGTACTATTTTCTTGCATAATTCAGATGACCTGCTTTATAAACAGAGTGTAGGTCACATTTGCTTTAAACAGCTGTGTTGTCCCTTTGACATTGCTGGTAATTATTTTGCCTTCACTGGTAATTGGATTGCTTTTTGTGATGCAAATATTTCAAAAGTGTTTCATTAATGTGGTTCAATGCCTGGGGCAAAGGCTTTGCTGGCACCTCTGCCCTCCTTATCCATATCTGCTCTGCACAGTAGAGGTGGATCACACATGGGTTGTGCCTCTGGTATGGACACCAGGGCGTACAGTGAGACTCTTCTGTGCACCTGAAGGTTTAACTTTGCCATGGACACTCTTGTTGCCACCAAAATGTGGATTATGATACAGGACTCCCTTTGATCAGCCAAGCCATTCTCCAAGTTCTTTTTTCCTGTCTTAACTTCTGACTGCAATTTCTCAAGGGACTCCTGAACAGATAAGACTAAAGAAAATATGGAGAGAGGCTTATTTAAAATTAAACTATGCTTTCCATCATTAAAAGTTTTTCCTCTGAAGTCTTATAAAAGGCTGCCTGTAATCATATGTTATTTTCTCAAAACTAATGACTTTCACCAAGAAACTTGGCTTATGCTGTCCTGTAGAGCAGCCAAAGGAGAGGTAATATTTACAAGATTTGACATGAGAGATCAGTAAGAATGTAAATAGAGTAGCCCTCCAAAAGATGTTAAAGCCAGAGCAATCATCCTGCAGCTTTGATAAATTTGCTAACATCTGTTCTGGTGCCTTTTCAGCTGTACAGACCTGCCATTAACCATTGAGATGAAAGGGCTTTAATTAAATGAGCAGATTGACATGTTAAACTTTGATAACATCATACCATCTGTGTGGGTTATATTTTTAATTCTCTCCACAGCTTCTTAGATTTAGGGTATATTTCAGTGCTGGCCCGGTTATTTTTGGGAAGGTGCGCTGATTGCAGAGCTCTGCAGTTCCTAAGGCAAGGTGTCAGCTCTTAGTAACAAGATGTATATTGCGGCGTCTCATTTCTGAGCTGCATAGTTTTTCTTTGCGATTTTGGTTCTGCTATTAGGTCTCATTTACCTCTTCTTTCAGGCTGACGACCCCAGAACGAGAGGACATGGCCATAAGCTCCACCAGGGGAGGTTTAGACTGAATGTTAGGAAGAGGTTTTTCACAGAGAGAGTGATCGCTCATTGGAATGGACTGCCCAGGGAGGTGGTGGAGTCGCTTAGTGAGATGCTTAGTGACATGGTCTAGCTGGGGGGTGTTGGGCTGGATGGTCCTGTGGGCCTCTCCTGGCTTGGAGTGGCTTGTGCGACTGTGAGTGATCTAGGTTTATGTTCACCACTCTGGGGCGTGCGTTCGGTCTCTGTACGGGAGTTAGATGGTGAGCTGGACTAGATGATCCTTGTGGGTCCCTTCCAACTCGTAGTATTCTGTGATTCTGTGATTTACTAACACAACACTACTTAGTGCTAGCCACAACTGCTACGGTAGATTCCAGGTAATACAAGGCACATAAAAATTAGTTATTTACCATAACTGAACCTTAGCCAGTAGATCGTCAGTATGGGCTACAGATTAAGAAACATTTAAGACGTACCTTCATGAAGGCCATGATGCTGTTTTGGCTGGCTGCTCTCGTTCCTCAGGCTGGAAGAACTGTGTGACTGGTGGAGGAGGCAAAGTCTGATGCTGGGGAGCCACTGCCATTTTAACTGTGGCAGTGCAGTATCTGTGACACAGAGATCAATAAAAAAACCCCACATGGTTTATCTGTTCATTCCCAGCTCGCAATGTGTCACTGATTCATATAGAATAGTCACCTCAAGAGAAGATTGTTAAGGTGGAAATTGATAAGTAAAATTTTGCAGTGCTTTAGATGTCTAATGTGCTGAGTGTATTCAGCTTAACATTGTAGTACATATTTGTCATCCCTTCAGCTTGTAATAGATTACAGCGGGGTGTTTAATATGATGAGATGCAGTCATAAATAAAAGGCTTTTATAGGTTCAGAGAAAATCTTTATACAAGTTTAATTGTGTAGACAGGTTCAATTCCCAGGAAGGCCAAGAGGGAAATCAATTGATAATTTTAATCCAGAATCAATTTTATTTAAGCTTTGGAAATGTGCTGATCCAACTTTCTCATGCAGCAATTGGTTTCTGCTGAAGTAGCAGGTGCATTGTGGCTCATGTGTTACCTCAGTTGGGCTCCCCTTTAGACAAAGCTGAAATAGCAGGTGCCTTCTGGGAAATGGTACTGTTATACTGGTATTGACCTATTTCAACTCAGGAAAATACTTACCTGTCTACCCACACTTTTATCTCTTGGGTGAGATCATCTTCCTTCTCCCGCAATATGTGAGCTGATGCTGAAAGGTGCTGTTGCAAGTGCTGTCTGCTTCCTTCCCTTTCAGCTGCAGGATGATGTCTCAAATGTTGCAGGAAACTTAAGGATTTTTTCAGAATTTAAAGATTTAAATTTCTGAAGAAGTCTGACCCAACTGCATGGGAGGAATGGATAGACTAGTAGGCTGGTATATGTATTGGGTCTGTCTGAGTCCATAGCAGCCCTTGCAATGCTGAGCTTTGGAAAGGTGTTGATAACACACAAGTGTTTTGACTACAGCCGGCCACGTCTCTTCCCCCTAACTGAGGGCAGATTCTGGGAGGGCACACGAGCAGGCCAGCTGACCCAGACTGAGGGATATTCCATACCATATGAAGTCAGCTCAAATATAAAAGCTGAGGAAGAGAGCAGGGACGGGGCGGGCATTCATTGTTCTCGACAGCTGCCTTCTAACGTATAGGAGCCCTGCTTTCCTGGATATGGACGCTTCTGCTGATAGGAAGTAGAGATGAGTTCTTTTGCTTTGCTTCTGTTTGTGCTTTTGCTTTGCTTTATTTTTGCTTACATTAAACGGCCTTATTCCAACCCACCTTTTCTAGATCATCCTATTATTTGGGACTGAGCGACCGTTTCGGCCCCTGGCATCCAGCCAGGGTAAAACCCATTACACCTGGATAGATTGCAGGAAAGCAGCTTCAGACTCATCCCTGATATTGATACTTGGAAAAAATTAGTAACTATGTAGTTTAATATACAGTGAATCCTCTCTGTATTGCGACTTCTCCTTCACGACCTCGCCCATTTGCGAAGCAATTTTTTCGCAAATATGATTCAGCGGTCCACGAGCCCAGCTGTCTGAGGCATGTGCAATTGACTCTGCTCTTCCGAGGGGCGGTGCTGCGGTGCTTATGGGGCAGGACTCACCCCGCCCTGCGGGGAGAGGGTCACAGTGGCGGCACCGTGCCCCCGGTCCCTGAACGGGGAGACTGCCTCACGAAAGTGAGGCAAGCTGTGTGCTGGGAGGGGGCTTCTGTTCCCCCGCTCTCTGGGGCCGTCCGAGAGTGCTGCCCCTCTCTCACAGGACCAGTGGATGTTAAAGGGAAAGAAACTCCCATACCAACCTGACCCCTCCACCCCCACCCCCACAGCGTCTCGGGCACGGAGCGGCAGCGGCTTGGGCATGGCGTTTAGAGACCTGTGACACCGTGACCTGCTCCTGTGTGCTATGCTGAGACCCTGTGCGAGCACTGGGGCTGGGCCGGGATGGGGAGAGGGGGAGCAGCGGCGTGAGGTTTGGTCTTGCTCGCTTGTGCTGAGAGAGACAAGGAGAAGGAGCAGAGAATTTTCCGCACTGCTCCAGAGTTCTGGGGGGTGGAGCAATGGGTGTGGCCTGCATGCATATTAATGACCTGCAGTTCTTTGCGAGGTTATGGCTTCGCGACGGCATTGGCCTGTCCCTTTCCTCGCGATGGAGGGGGTATAACCGTAATCAGTTTCTTCAGAATACAGGAACTAGGAACCAAGTTTGTCTTTGGCCAGCTGGGCTACCTTTTATCCAAGAGGCATCAAGTTTCCTGGCAAATGCCTGTGACTTGCACTTTTTCATCTCTGTTTTTGTGTAATCCTTGTAAGCACAAAAATTTCTTGAGCTGTTTCAGTTCGTTTGAAGGGAGGATGTCCTCTGTGTGTCTAAATCCTGATGATGCCAGACTGTAGCTCTTCTAGTACATGGAAAGACACTGGGGTTTTTTAAGTGGTGTTAGCCTGGCTGTAATAACATGCTTGTGTACATATTTTATCTGGATACACTTTAAAAAGAAAGCAATATGAGCATCAAATGAAGTTGTGTGCTCGCAGATACAAGTATGAAGCCAAGGAAAGGGGAGAAGGATACACCAAGTAAGAGACATTTATGCTTCTGATAGCGAATGCACATCTGAAGTTTGAAACATGCTGCATTTGTAGTATTAATGAGAAATTCCTATATGCTTTTGAAGTACTCTTATTCCACTTGAAATTATTTAAAGGATTTTTGCAGAATGTAACATATCCTGTGCGTCATATTGTGTCTGAAAGTTGGCCCTCGCTGTACAACTGTACTGGTTGGAAAACGTTTCATTATTTATCCTTCGGGTAATAGTACTGGCTGCTTCCAATGTTGTTAATCAGTTATGTCTCCTGGTGTGATAGTGTGTACTATATAGATACATACAGAATACAGAGTATTTTTGGGTAGGTGTTTTGTGGGTGCTTGCACTTGTGGATTGTCTGTGTGCGTGTGTCTCACCTGGGGAGAATGATCCTCCTTTACAGAGTCGGTGTTGATTTTGCTTAATTCTTCAAAGTTCCCAACATGCTTGTAATAGACACAGATGCACATAGGCTAGAGCAGGCTTCAGGGTGTTTAACTTGTTGGCACTCAGTCAGGATTACATGTTTGTGAAGGGAAAAGCAACTGTGCTTTATCTCCTTTGAAAAGTGTGCAGTTGAGGGGAGTATAGGAAAAGGTTATCTAAACACTGTAAAACCGTGCTGAGATTGGAACTATATTGGATTGGTTCAAGGGTGGCGACTGCAGTATAAAAAGTCATGTTCCCGTTTCCCAAAGGAGGAAGAGAAGCTGCACCTTGTGTTCCTGTCCACTGGTGTCAGGTTTGCAGTGAACCTGCCACACAGGTCAGGAAAGCACAGCACGGAGGGAAGTTCTAATGAGCCCTGTCAAAGTAAACAGCCCATAAATATCACTGGAGCTGTGAGTCTATCCCCAAGCCTCTGCTTGAGTGTAAAATAGATCCTCCATGAAGTGCTGGCAGGAAGCCTACATGTCTTCTGACAGTGCTCTGCTCTCAGCACGTTTTGATCCTGCCCTTTGGAAGGTATTCAGAATTTCTTTCTTCCCTAGCCTGGACTGACAAAGAAATAAGGGCTTTTTTAGTGGCTGCTAAAAGTTAGGCAGTGAGTGTGACAGCTCAGCTCCACCAGCCAGCAGAAATGGGTCCTTCAGGTAGGAGGCATCCTGGATTGGTAAATTCAAGGACTTCTCAGAGATACCCACTCCGTAGTGCACCTTAGCAAGTCAAATTGGAAGTAGGATGATGGCTATCCCCTGTGTTCACTGCAGAACGAGGGGTGTCTGCTGACAGCACCTCTACGCTGGGCAAACCAATATGTAATTTATTATTTTTAGCCTAGTTAGTGGTGGAATGAGTAGTGGCAACAGCTAGGGAACAAATACATTACATTTCTGTTCCTGGAGCTGCCTCTCTCAGGTCTGTTTTAGATACTTCACTGCTGCCTCCTTGAATACTCAGCTCTGGGGTCCTCAGCACAGGAAGGCCATCAGCTTGTTGGCAAGTCCAGAGGAGGCCACGAAGATATTTAGAGGAATGGAGCACCTCTCCTACGAGGAAGAGCTGAGATGTTTGGGATTGTTCAGCCTGAAAGAGAGAAGGTTTTGGGGTAACTTAATTGCAGCCTTTCACTATCTAAAAGGAAAGATGTAGAGGGACTACAGTGAATCCTCTCTGTATCACGACTTCTCCTTCACGACCTCACCCATTTGCGAAGCAATTTTTTTACAAATATGATTCAGCAGTCTGCGAGCCCAGCTGCCTGATGCATGCCCAGTTTGACTCTGCTCTGCCAAGGGGTGGTGCCGCGGTGCCTGTGGGACGGGACTCACCCCGCCCTGCGGGGAGGGGGTCGCAATGGCGGCACCGTGCCCCCGGTCCCTGAACGGGGAAACAGCCTCACGAAAGTGAGGCAAGCTGTGTGCTGGGAGGGTGCAGCTCTCGCTGTGCCAGGAGGAGGCTTCTGTCTGGGACCGTAGGGGCAGCGCAGCCCCTCTCTCACGGGACCGGTGGATGTTAAAGGGAAAGAAACCCAACCTCCCCCCCCCGCCACCCTGTGGGCTTCTCCAGGGCGCTGCAGTCGCTCCCACAGCCTAAATCCCGTGCCCTTCCCCCCCCGACCTCAGTGATTGTGCCCACGCCGCCATCCCCGCGGCGGGGGCTGGAGCGTGCGGCGGCACTCTGCCCCGGTTCCTGCCCCGGTCCTGTGTGCTCTGCTGAGACCCAGCGAAGCACCACCACAAGACATGCCATTCCTTGTTACTCAAAGCCCAGTCAAAGCCCGGGCAGCGCTGCCTCTGCCAGGACTGGTGGATGTTAAAGGGAAAGAAACTCCCATACCAACGCCTCCCCCTCGCCATAAGTGCACAACGTGTTGCAGTGTTGCAAAGTTAAGGTTTTTTCAGGCTCCAAGAATGCCGACGAGAGCTCAGGGACAGCCCTTCCCCGCTGCGGAGGCAGGGCGAGCACGCGCTGGCTGGTGCGGGGCCCCTGGAGCCGGCATGAGCACTGGGGCTGGGCCGGGCCGGGATCTGGGGGGAGGAGCGGTGTGAGGTTTGGGCTGCGAGAACACACGGTCACAGCAGCCACTCAGAAACGGTTCCCTTTGCTTGTCTGTGCCAAGACAGACTACGGGAAGGAGCAAAGAATTGTCTGCAGTGCTCCAGAGTTCCGGGGGGTGGAGCAATGGGCATGGCCTGCATGCATATTAACGACCTGCAGTTCTTTGCGAGATTAATGTTTCGCGATGCTTTTGGCCTGTCCCTTTCCTCGCGATGGGGGAGGTATAACTGTATTTACAATTGCACGTAGTGACGGAACAAGGGGGAATGGATTCGAACTGAAAGATAGGTTTAATCAGGGTTAGGAAAAAATTCTTTAGTTCGTGGGTGGTGAGGCATTGTTGCCCAAAGAAGTTGTGGAAGCCCCATTGCTGAAAGTGTTCAAGGCCAGGCTGGATGTAGCTCTGAGCAACCTGGCTTAGTGAAAGGCGTGGCTGCCCATGGCAGGAGGGTTGGAAACAGCTGATCTTCAAGGTACCTTCCAACCCAGACCATTTTATGATATATTCTGTGGATCATATGTCCTTGGATTCTATGATAAATTTGTTTTTCTGTCTATGAAAAGAAGATAAAGATATTTATTTGCTTACTGCAGTGTAGTGGAATAATCTGTTTGTGTAACTCATTTCTTAGACATATTAGCATTAGCCATAGGAATAACTATTTACTTGTCTTAGTCCCTGGAATACAGTAGTTGTACCTAGTTCACGTTCATTATTTTAGGATTTACCTACGTGGGATATGAAGAAAAGAGTATTCACTACTCTTCTTTTTTTTATGCTTATAAATTGTGCAAAACCACCTTTGTGGACAGAAACAACTTTTCTGCCTTCTTACTGTGGTCTCTGTCTACCCTTTCTCAAAGTGAGAGCAATGCAAAGTACAAAAATTTAGCTTTACCTTCCAGCTTGCTGTTGAGACTGTGTTATTGACATAACATACTGATCTTGGCTGTCAAGTTGCTGCTGATGTGTCCATCTCTGTGTGAGTTGGGAAATGGTGGTGCACAGCTAATTCTTGCTTTGTCGTTGCTATCCTCTCCCAGAACCTTTGGAATACAATTGGCCCTCTTGCAGCTTCAGATCTTAGTGGCATGATTTTTTAGCAATGAAGGAGGCCCCTTTTCACAACTGCGCATGCGCAACCTGCCACCATGGTGGTGACTGCGGTGGCTGCAGGCGGCGGTGGCAGGGCTGCTCCCCCAGAGCCGCCACCATGCTGTTACGAAACTGTGTCCCTGGCCGAGCCGAAAAGGGTTTTTTCCCAGCATGTGGTGGCTGCAGGTGCTGGGAAGGGCCGACGCAAACACTGATACACAGCAACACAGTGCCGAAACAGTGCTGGGGCCGTGTGAGGGTGCGGGGCAAATTTGCATATTAATGAGCTGCCATTCTATGCAGAAGTAGGGCTTCGCAGCGTTCGATTAAGACCATGGGTCCGTGATATAGGAGACCCAACTGTAAATATAAGCTTGTATTCCTCCATACTCTATAATGGGAAAGCAACACTGATCTCCTGACAGACCAAGTTGCACAGGATGAGACAGATCTCTTCTGGTATTGATGCTGTAACTTAGGAAAACTACTAGAGTTCATGTGTATGTTACATATTAATATTCTATAAATTAGGTATGTCACAGTTTTCTATAGGATTTTTGAAGGTCATACAGATGATGTAAAGACAAAGCCTCTTTTATTGAACTGAATATCCAGGGTGCTGCTGATTACAGTCATTTTTACTGTGATACTTCTCCAGCAGCAGTGGAATGAAACCAGAGTCTCATTTCATTGGAGCTGCTTCACAGATGTCAAGCTATGGCAAATTTCAATCATCTCAGACTGGGGTTGTTTTCGAACTAATCACCCAGGAGGAAAAAGCTTTAAAGAGCTGGATTCATAACTGCAGTATTGCAGATGAACTGTACTACCCTGATGCACGTCACTGATATGTTGGAAAAATTACTGGTAAACAAACACTGGGACTTGCAGGATGTGCTGTCTGTGTTTCTCAAAGGCAAAGAGTTGGAGAAATTTTGTTTACCATGTAAGAGCAATTATGTAGTGTGCTTTTCTGGCTCACCTGCAGGGTTATTTTCTGAGGTCAAACCTCAAAACCATGCTCATCTTCAGAACTGCTTATTTTCTGACTTTCTGTCTGGATTTGAAGCCAAGACATTGTTATCATCAGCATTTCACTGTGATGCAGAGGGAGAGACACAGGTTGAATGAGCATATGGACACTTCTCAGCATATACATGCCTTGATTTAGCTTAAGCACATAAGATACAGAAGTCCAGACTTATGTCAGCCTGTAAATAATATGCCAAGTTTTGCTGCTATGGAAAATACACTGGAGTATCCATCTTGTTTCATGTGTGCTCCTTGACTCAGAGTTGACATAATTGTGTAATAAGTTTTGAATCCACATCTGAGCTTTCTGAATTCCCCATTTAATTAATAGATTTTTATTTATTCCCCTTTTTCTGTGAACCAAGGAAATAACAGCTGGTGTTTGCTTATGTCAAGTAGACAGATGCAGCACACAAACACCATATTTTCCCAGCATGAAAACTGAAAGGGAGTTAATATCTGAAGGGCAAGTCGTGTACACATCTGTGTTTATGGACCTGTTAATTTCAAATGTAACCAACAAATGAAGATAGAAAGGATGTTGTCCTTATGGAGTATAGCCACACAATAATTTTTTTCTGGTGCTTTCTTCTAGACCTGCAATATTTGTCATATCTCCCATTCTCCCTAGAAGTAAGTTCTTTGAAAAGTAACATATTTTGACAATTTCTTCTTATGGCCTAGCTCTTGGAGAGGGTTTCTCTAAGCTGCAAGGCAGAACAGCAGCCAAAAATGTAATTGGGCAAGTTAAGTAGTGTGCAGCTGAGAGCCCTTTCCATGGTACAGCTGACAGAAGCTTCCATAAGAAGATCTTGGCATGTCATATTCAGAATTATTTGGGCATCCCTGAGGGCTGCATGAATATAACCAGTTCAAACCCCAAATGCCCAAACGTGTGGAGAAGGACTAATTTCTTACGTATCAGCTGAACTGGATTTGGACTGAAGTGAAGTTGGAAGGAATTGGAGGAAAGCATTCTGGAAGATTTATTTGTGTGTTAGAATATGCAAAATCAGATGCTGCATCTGTATCTCATAGGAAATAATTTCTTATTTCTGTGTCCTCTTTGCAGTTATGATTACGCATGTGACTGACTTTTCACCTGTTCATGAAATGGGTATGGCAATTTTATCCATCAGAGTAACTGAAAGAACAGCTCAGCTTCTCACAGGAATGTCAAGTAATGCCTATCGTTGTAATACTGCTTTTAGTAATCTTGAGGGACAAGCTGACAGCTTTACTTTCAGAACAGATTATTTTATTAACAATAAGGGACTTGCTGAGAGTATAGAGTACAGATTCAAATCTGGACATTGCCATCTTTTCTAAGAGTTTTTAACAAAGGACATGAAGTGTTCTTGTCACACTAAAATCTCTAAGCAGTTGAGGGTTGATGGGTGCTTTCTGTGAGTACCTATACAGTGAATCCCCGCTGCATCATGATCTCTCCTTTACGACCCCGCCCATTTGCGAAGCAATTTTTTCGCAGTCCAGCTTCCGGGGTCCGCGAGGTTCCCCAGAGCACGCATGTGCTGTGCGTCTGCTTTGCCGAGGGGCGGTGCTGGCTCTCCCTGTGAGGTGGGATGGGCCTGCCCTCCAGGGAGGGCACGCAGGGAGGGCGTGCAGTTTCTCCAGATAAGCCTGGCTTTTAGAGCCCTGCAGCAGCCCCCAGCAGGCCAGCAGCCCCCAGCCCCGCAGCAGCCCCGGTGGCCCGAGATGCCATGCCAGGATGCTGTGGGCACGCGCATCAGAGTCGGGGTGGGGGAGCCGCGGCGCGGGATTTGGGCTGTGGGAGCACGGCCGCAGCAGCCCGGAAAAGCCAACAGATTCTCGGTGGGGGTGGGGGGGTGTGTCCTGAGGCAGAGGGGGCTCAGAAACAGTTCCCTTTGCCCCCCTGTGTTGACAGTCCAAGGGGAGAGGCAGGAAATTGTCCGCAGCGTTCTGGAGTGCCGGGGAGGGTGGAGCAGTGGGCGTGACCTGCATGCATATTAACGACCTGCACTTCTTTGCGAGTTGGCTTTCTGCAAGACCCCTGGGCTCTCCCCTTCCTCGCGAACGAGGGGGTTTAACTGTACTTCATAGACATCTTCCTTCATACCTCGTTCTTTAATATTTACGTGATGATATTATTAAGCATGTGTCATAGAACATGAAGGATATGCTTGACAGTTAAATTTACGTTAGCATATGATCCTTCATTCACATTTCTGGGTGTTGCTCCCATTTTGTGTAGGTGTAGCCCAGCTGACACCTCTGAAAATGTTTCTGCCTTAAACTACTAAAACTGACTGGGAAGGGAGACTCAAATCCCGTTTAAGCATGCACTATGAAAAACTGTGTTCTGAAGTCACGTGAAGTATTAAAAATGATCCCAGTGTGCCAAGTTACAGTTTCTCCAGCAATAAGGAAGGATCTTTTCACTGGGATGTGAAGCAAATATTTTAAGTGGCAGATGCTGGACCTTAGAGGCAGAGCAGAAGTTACCAAGCAGTTGGTTTCATCAGTTAAGAAATATAATTTATTGCTGATGATGGTACTAGAGGAAAAAGCAAAATGCCTGGCAAAGCAGTTTCCCTCATCATGGCCAGCTGGCAGGAAAGTAAAACTTGTTGAACAGTCTGGATAAGAGAGTTGTGGTCAGGATCATGACATTTGCAGGCAGCAAAGTTGCTAAATTTCCCATCCTGCTGTCCCTCCCCTTGTTCCCTGCCCACCTACACACACAGCTGCTCCCTGCCTTGGCAGCCCTGGTGTCAACCCATGTCCAAAAACTTCAGGAACGCAGCCCCACAGTACTGTGGCAGTCACTGAAACACGCTATTCATGAAACATTGCTCTTAATATTCTTTGGTGCAACAGAGAGCAGAAGTGTGAGATGACAAAGAGAACAGAAAGAGACTTCATGCCTTTTCTATGAACTGCGGGAAAGGTAGGAGGCTATTTATATCATAGTTTCTTCTAGGGAACTCAGAAGTTGAGAGCCTTATCTTCGATGCAGTGCATCTTGTAAGGCTATTGCCTTCTTCAGGTAAAATGTATAAGTCACCTTTCACACACAGAAATGGTGCTTATCATCTTGAATTCCTGTGCTTGATCGGGAGTTGTAGCTCCAGTGCTTAGAAACTATTTCTAAAAGGCCTACCCTCCAAAAAGGCTAAGATAGCCTAAGTGTAACTCACTCCTTTTGCTTTTACACGCCATGAAGACTCAAGATTGTGATTGGGACACTAAATATGTTTTAAGCATTAGCTGTGCATTTGTTGGATTTATTTTCTTTGAGTTACCCAACCAGTCATCCAGAATATTGAATTATCTTCTCTACCATGGTTTACATTTTTCACCAGTTATTAACTTTCATTTTTTGGTTGTTTTACCTTCTATAAGTCATGCTGTACAGTGTCTACCCTGTTTCTTATGTGTAAGGTGTAAACACACACAATTAGAAAACTGTTGGGAAACAAATGCAGCATTGCTGAGCTACACACACCGATTTGCACAGTCCACCTATCTAAGGATTCGTCTGTGACTGTGCTCTGTTAAGGATCCATTCTGTTGCTTTTGATAGTTTTCCAGGTGGGCGAATTGAGTAATATTAGAAGTAATAACTTTTAAATCTGTACTGGAAGCAGTGATTCATCTGCACGGTGATCACTCGCATTCACAGTCTGGACCTTTCAGTCCTGGACAGAGCAAGTGGACCCAGGGACTCTGCAGCCTTGCAGCACAACTTCTCCCTGAGTTTCTTCAGTGCTCTCTCAAGTCCAGCTGATTCACCTACGTGTGGTAACAGAGAGGATTCAAGCTAACACTGATTTGTAAGGAGGAATCCTATAGCACAAAGCTCGGTAGATTTTGTCTCACACAGTTAAAAAATAACCACTATTTTCCAGGGCATTATTGGGCCCAAGAGGTGGCTGTCATTCTTGCTCATATGGTTTTGACCAAAATAAGCAGTAGTTTTATGGGCTGCCTTCCAATCAAATTCATCTTTTGGTCTCCCACACCGCTATATGGGACCACCATACTCTGAGGGATTTAAGTGGATGTTCAGAAGGAATTTTCTCAGGAGGACAGAGATGTTTAACCTCAGCAACTCAAATGAAAAATTATGCATACTTTCTGTGATGAGCTCCAGCTGTCTGCAAGGCCATGGCAGTAGCAATCTCATTGCAAGTTCAGCAGTGAACTCTAAATCTTGGCAACTGTGGTCCAGTATTTCCACTCTTCTTTCCCTGCACAGTGTCAGCCAACATCTGACTCTTCAGAGAGTGGCTGACTGTTGGATACTTACATCACTGGGTTGCTTTTAAACAGGAGAGGTGAATTAGTCACTGAAACCACTGAAAAGTTTTCAACATGTTCACCTCCATTTTACCACCACTGCTGGGCCCCAAGCTATGGGAACAACAGTACAAGTTGATGCAAACACAGACCCACTGGTGTCAGTGGAGGAAGAGTTGGTGTGTGAACTGTCACAGGAGCTTGACCCCTCCCCACATATTGATGGGCCCTGATAATATCCATCCAAGGATGTCAAGAGATCTGGATGCCATTGTGAGGCTGCTGTCTGTGAGAAGTCGTGGAGATCGGGGAACATCTGAGAATGCTGGATGAAGTGCAATGCCACCCCCACCTACAAGAAGAGCTTAAAGGAGAATCCAGGAAATTACAGCTCCATCAGTAATTTCCAAGTTCCTGGGAAAGTTACAGAGCATATCCTCCTCAAGGCTGTCACAAGGAAAATGAAGCATGCCATTGGGAAAAGCCAGCAGGGATTCACCAAGGACAAATCGTGCTTGATAAAACCTAATGGTCTTCTAGGACAAGGTAACCTGTTTGGTCTAAGTGGGGTTAGTGGTGCACAGTGTCTACCTGGATTTCTGCAGGGCTTTGGATACTACTTCCCACAGCCTCCTCCTGGACAAAGGTAGACTAGCTAGACAAAGCTAGACCAGCTTTTATGGTCTAGACAAGTGATTCATGTGGTGGGTGGGGAACTGTCAGGCTGGTGGCAAAGAGGGAGTCCTGGTAAATAGCTCCTTTTCAGACTGGTAATCTGTCACGAGTGAGCTCCCCCTGGGATTGACATTGGGCAAGACACTGTTTAATACATATATTCACAAGTGATCTGGATGATGGGATCAAAATCACCCTGAAGTTTGCCAATACATAATACCAAACTGAGTGGGGATGTGAACACTCTGGGAGAGCCACTCTTCAGGAAGACCTGGATATGCTGAAAGAGTGGGCTAACAAGAACCTTGTGAAGTTCAACAAGGGCAAGTGTAAGGTCTTGCACTTNCACCCTGAAGTTTGCCAGTACATAATACCAAACTGAGTGGGGATGTGAACACTTTGGAAGGGAGAGCCACCCTTCAGGAAGACCTGGATATGCTGAATGAGTGGGCTAACAAGAACCTTGTGAAGTTCAACAAGGGCAAGTGTAAGGTCTTGCACTTTGGAAAATATAATCCAGGAGTGCGGCACAGGCTGAGATCTGCCTGGCTGGGGAGCAGCTCCGTGGAAAGGGACCTGGGGATCCTGGTGGACAACGAGCTCAGTATGAGCAAACACTGTGCAGCTGTTGCAAAGAGAGCCAACAGGATGGTGGAATGTACCAACCAGGGTGTCACAAACTGAGGTAAAGAATCATTATCCTCTTCTACTCAGTCCTTGTCAGGCCACACCTGGAATATTGTGTTCAGTTTTGGTCCCTGCTACACAAAAAAGATGTAGACAGACTGGAGAGGGTCCAGAGAAGGGCTGCAAAGATGATCTGAAGACTGGGAGGCCTGCCATATGAGGAAAGGCTGAGAGAACTGGGTTTGTTCCGCTTTAAGTAAAGGAGGCTTAGGGGAGGCCTTATATCACCATATTCCATTATGCAAAGGGTGGATACAAAGGTGGAGACTCCCTTGTCACAAGGAGTCGAATGGAAAAGGTGAGGGGTAATGGTGACAAGTTAACTCCTTGTGAGATTCCAGTTACTGTGATCACTCTGTGAACTCAGTGGAGGAGAAGCAGCTGCAGAAAGCAGGCTGCTCAGACCTGGGGCGACAGGTGATGTCTGTAGCTCTCTCATTGCCCTTCTGACTGGGTAGAATTATTGAGAAAAACAATACTGACTGTGATACTTGCTCAACATGACTGTAAGAGGCTGTAACCCAGGGCTGTGTTCATATTATCAGCAGTGTTCCTGTTGATATCAGTGAGGAAAGGAGCTGCTGTGGTAGGACTGGAATATGATGTATTAGAAGGGGAATATTCCTCTCCTGTGGTGACTTCACGAGGTGCAGCTGGTCCTCAAATGTGTTTTGAAGTAGTTTCTCATTAGGATCAATTCATGGGAAGTAACAGATGGCAAAGGGAAACTAAATTAGTGAGAACTTAGTGCTCTGTTAATGCTCTTTCTCTCTATAAGTAATAGCTGGGGAGTGGAGCGGGAATGAAGACACTTAAGTTTGTGGCTACCTTGCTGCTATGTAGATGTTAGAGGATGCCTTGCAGCATGTTTTGTCAGCAATAGAAAGGAGCAAAAGGAATTTGCCAGCCCTTTCACAAGGGCAAAAACATTGCAGTTCTCTTGAAAAACAAAAGCGAAGCAATGTTCAAAGATGTATGAAGAGAAGCAAAAATGTGGGAGACAATTTTACATTAACATCTTTTAACTATCAGTTATTGTGGCTTTACCACAGTTTTAAAATGCCACACGTGGTGCTGCCAGCCATCACCTGCAACTGTGCATTTCCTTGTGTGCTACAATGTGAATGTGTGTGTCTGGTGTCCACTGACTGGAAGTTTTACATCTCAGTCTACATCTGGTATCCTGTCTTGGATATTGGCAGCAGCGCTGGCATTTTTGTCTCAAATCGCATTTTTTGTCACTTCAGTCTTCAGTGATTGTTTTCAGGTCACAGTAATGAAAAACTTTGCAAAAAATTATTTCTCCCGAGAAGTTGGGTTTTTTCCTGGATTTGTCAAGCTATGCCATAAGCTTTTGTCCTTACGGTTCATTTTGTACACTTTTTTTACAGACCTTATTACGTGCCCTGCAGGACTGACACTTCTGTTAATCATCCTTGTGAGGTGTTAGCCAGTATGAAATCCCGCTCTTCCCATGCTAGCACTAACTCCACAGGGGAAGCAGGTGTTCAGACTATTAAAAACAAACAACACAGTGCCGAAAACCCCAGCAATGTGAAGCTTTGATTTGCAGCAGGACATTTGGATCCCTGAACAGCTCGGAGACTAAGGAGATATACGTCCTCCAGGGATCCTTTATCATAAAAGCAGCTTAAGTGACTCACTCTTTCCCTGAGAATACTCTTAAATCAACTCAGTTCGTCTTCTACTGGTCAGAAAGAGGATTTATACTGTGCTTTTAAGAGAAAAAAAAATAGAAAAAACATCTTTTGAAAAAAGTCAATGGCCATCTTTCCAGGCAGATCTGGGCTGTACTAAAGGTCTGTACAGCTGACTAATGCATGGGCTGACTGGCACTATCTTCACTCAAGCAAGTGCTTCACTGAAAAATTCAGTGCTATTTTTAGTTCTCTTACAACAAACTGCTTGATTGTAAGGCCTGGGGAACTGTGACACTGTGATCGTGAGGGGTCTGCTGGAAAAGGCAGAAGGACGAGACACGGCAGCGTGGTAACTCCACCAAGGGCTCCAGCGGATGCACAGAACACACCACGAGCAGGTATTTTAAATCAGCTCCTAAGCGGCTTCTTGGTCAGCCCACGGAATGAATCTGCTGGTCAGAGCCAGGGCATGAAAGCGTTAGCTGGCTGGCTCTATCTCTTCCTGCCCTTAAAGATTTCATTCCGTAAATTCCTGCCCTGACCGTCAGCTTTTAAATCGTCTGTCCTCTTTTCCTAGCCTTTTCTGGGATTTTACAAGATCTTAGGCAAGTTAGCGAATGGCAGCGGCGAAACAGAGATAAGTTTTTCCCAAGAGAAGGCATTCTGCTTTTAAAGAAGCCCCGCCGTGGCGGTGCCTGGGTGAGTAGGCTGTAACAAGTACCAAGTGCCTTTACCAGCAGAGGCCGGGGGTCGGGCGGGGCGGGCGGAGGGCAGGGGCTGGNCTCCGCCGGCGGCCTGTGCCGGTGCCAGGTGAGCGTGGGGAGGCTCAGGAGTGCCCGTGTCCCGCCGAGGCGGCAGCGCGGGCGGCGCTTTGTTTTAAGGACGAGGATCCCGGCCTGCTGGGGACACAGGAGCTCCCTGCTTTAGCAGGGAGCAGGAGCTGGGCTTGGGCAAAGAAAGTTGTGCCTATGGAAAGTGCCTTGGGGAGACAGGGCAGTGCCTTGCTGCCTTGCATTTGCTCCCTTTTGTTTTAACTCGGGTCTGCAGTGTTTGCAAATTCCTTGCTTCAGAGTCAGATCTAGAGTTCGGACTGAGCCTTGATGCAGTTTAGCTGCATTGCTGAGCTTTAAAATAACTACTTGTGTTCTGCCCTTAATGATACCATTATCTTAAAATAGCATGATGTGCTGCCTTCTTTGAGTTATTTGGTAGAGAATACGAGGAAGGGAAACTACTGCATTCCCATGAACTCTGTGTTTAAAGAACCTGCCCAGCTTCCAGCGTGCTGGGCTGCTGAGCCTCCTGAGTGTAGGAGAACTGAGTAATGCAAAGCTGTACTCTCTACAGAGCTGTGGTCGTGTTCTCTACCTCGCTGTGCTTGAGTTGCATTTGAGCAGACAGGTGAAGTGGTAGTTTTGTAATGGGGTTTTCAGTGTACTCCTGCTAGATCTGTGTATTTGTGCGTTATCAGTGCAGATGGTGGAGGCAGAGTAGCTATAGCATATATTGGCTTATGTTTGCATGAACTGAGTTCAGCTGATTAGCTGATAATTAGTCATGCTCATGTGAGATGAGATAGTTAATGTTTTCTGGCTTGTTTAAAAAAAAAATCAAAAATTGAAATTTAAAGACTCTGTTCTGTTTTCATTAATTCTGGCCAGTCCAGATTTTTGTCTTTCAGAAATAGTCTTCAACACTGATTCCTGAGTTGCCCAGTTTCGCTATTACGTAGTTACTAAAATAAAGCCAAGTAGAATGAAGAGTCAGTTATCCATGGCCTGAATTCAGTAAACTGAGTCTGCATGGTCTAGAACTTATACTTTCTGAATAACTATGATGAATTAGTTGAGTTTTCTTCTGTGAAAAAAGTAGAAGTGAATGAGATTTTATTAGACGTTCAATGACAAATGTTTTAGAGCTATGGCAAGTATTACTTTTCTGGGAGATGCTGTACATGTCAGCGTAGATGAAAACTGTGTGTCTGCCTATGGATTAAATGCACAGTCTTTACTAAACTGCTGGAAAGGTTGACTGGATGTATCTTAATCAGTGTTGTATCTTCCCATCCGGTCTATCCTGAATGTTCCATGGGCAGGGAAGGCACAAACCATTTCTAGAAATACTCAGCAGAAAGTCATAGTGCCGTATTTGAGTTTGCACGAGAGGATACTTGTGCACAGTACAGTCTTGATACCTTCTAGGTGAAGCAGTAGAGTTCATGGCTGGTATGTGCTGGAATCAGCCTGGCACGGGAGACAGTCTGTGTGACTGACTGCATCGTTTGATTTTGATATTCTGCTACCTCTGTATTGGAAAGACATGTGGCCCTCAAAGCAAAAGACAAACTCCATTACCTCAGAGGTACTACAGTTCTTCTCCGCTTACTGCACATATTGTCCATTACCCTGCTTGAAAACAGCTCAAAATAGCAGCAGTTGAGTCGATTTTTGGTAGTGCGAAGACGAGAGGTAAGAGGAAGACAGTTGTAATGCTTCTGAGAACTGTTATGAAGTGAGCATGTGTTTACACCGTATTTGGTTATAAAATCCCTTTTTGCTCTTCCCCCAGACCCTTTAAGCCTTTTAATTAGGTCAGTGGGTGAGATGGTGTGCTGCTGGTCACCTGGCATGCCCTGAGCACAGTTGGATGACCTGGTACTGCCGTGTGTGTTGTAGTACCATTGTTCCTGAGTTTGCTCACGGATATTATACTGTAGAGTTCCCTTCCTCTGACCTGTTGCTGTCTCTGGTCTTTGCTTTCCTTAATGGGGTTAGACTTGTACTTTAGTGTTTGTGCAGGCTCTGAGACAGGGCAGAAATCTCATTTGAAGGAGGTGAAGTATCTTCATGACTTTATTGTTCCAGTTGGAAAGTGATGGATTGCACGTAAGCTCTGTACCTCGTATCTCTTGTGGGCTATACATTCAAGCAGTACAGCTCAAAAGCAAACTGAAGTCCACACTGACACTGTTATTTAAATGTACTTTCAGGGAAATACTGGTTTCTGAACTATTGAAGATGAGCAGTTGTCAGATTCATTCTCACGTCCTGTAAATGCAGAGCTGTAGATCATAGTTATGTAGTTCCACATTCTTCATTAGTCTAATTCAGATAGAATTGGCTTATTAATTAAACTTCATTTTCTAATGAATCCAGCTCATCCGTCTTAAGCCAAGTCTGATACAAAACCAAACTCATTCTAATCGTTAAATGAAGTAATTGACTTTTCCATGTGTGAATGTCAGATGGTAGCAGATGACTGAAGTTCTTAACCTGAACATTATCTGTAGACTGCATCTCCCTCTTCTTCCAAGATGTGAAGCGCAATGATACAGTGCCTGTGAAAAGTTGCAAGTTCTTGGCATTCATTCCTGCTGGCAGAGCAGCAATTACAACCTGCTCTTAGGAACACGTTTTGTGAATAATGTGTTTTTTGATTTAGTGAGGAAAGTAGGTGTCAGACTTTGAAAACAACGGGGTACATATTGAAGTCATTCAGGTTGTCACAAGAGCTGCTCTGTCTGTGATGCTTCTGAGAACCGTCCCTTTTTCCAGGCATGCAGGTAGATCCCAAACTCCTTACGAAAACCCGTCTGACTCTGGGAGATCCCTTAAGGGGTTGGTATGGCAGTTCTGATCCTGTGCAGGTTGGTTAAGGCTGCAGATCAATGTTACTGGTAGCCTGTAAAGGTACCAAGCCAAATGTGGAGATTTTAAGGTTATCTGTTTCCTAGTGCTTGTGGATAATACTGTCTTTGTGTGTAGCTGTTAGGACCAGTGCACTTTTCAGCCCATCTGGCAGCAGGGTAAAGAGGCAGCCTCACTTGTAGACAAAAAATAAAAAAGCCCACTTCCTGTTGATGGGGAAGGTGTGAATGAATACCTGAACTGACATTTTACATTTAGCCATAAATAAAAATGAAGCAGCTAGAAGCAACAAAGAATGCTTGTTAAAAATAAGTTTATATCTTGGAGATGGGATGATGGGATGGGCTAGAATAGAAATATAGAATATTTCAGTCGGAAGGGGCATACAACGCTAATTCAATCCAACTCCCTGATCACTTCAGAGCTGACCAAAAGTTAAAGTGTGTTATTAAGGGCATTGTTCAAATGCATCAGTCTCGAGACATTGACTGTGTCTAGGGAGCCTGTTCTAGTGTTTGGCCACCTTTTCAGTAGAGAAATGCTTCCTAATGTCCAGTCTAAATCTCTCCTGATGCAGCTTTGAACCATTCCCATGCAGGAAAACCCAGGTAATACTCACTTGCCTGTGTACTAAGAGTGTTTCCTGAAAGTATGTGGAAGAGCTAACACAACCCACTAGTTGTTTCAGCTTCTTCGTTTGCATTCTGCTTCAGGGTTCGTTTGGTTCCCTTTATTCTCCTCATGGGATATCTCAGTTGCAAACGAGTTGGATTTGTGATGAGGAAGTACTAGGTTTCCAATATTAAGTGAACAAAACCCCAAATTGTTTCCTCTAACAGTAAAAATTCGCCATGCTTGTCTGGGTTTTGAACATCTGCCACTTGGGGAGCTGATTGATGGTGCTGTTTTACCACAGGAAAGAGATAGTGTATTTTGGCACCACTTGTTCATGTCCTCCCATGGCCTTGCCATTGAGATCTTTGTTTCAGTATAGAAGAAAAGGAGGGTTAGTGGCATTGGAGGTCTATTATTTCATGTTACTAACATGAAAACTAATGAAGTGATGGGTTGAAGTCATAAAATGTAGGTCCAGAGTGACTTAAAATATGGGAGACATGGCTATGCAATTTGAGCTTGCAATAAGTGCTCAAAGGTAAAAGGGAAACATCTCTCCTTATTAAATGTGGTTTGTACATTATATTTATTTAGGCACTCAGAATCAGGAGAGCTGTGGCTGCTTTGAATAAGAAATGTGTTCTCAGGAAATACTTTTTTTTCATTTAAACTTAATTTGATGAGGTTTGAAAGTAGAATTCATTCCTTGGTTGTTACAGTTCCCTCTTGTACATCATCTTGTGTTATTCAGATCTACAAATAGCTTTTTTATTACGATTGCTAATGGCAAAAACCTGTCAGTCAGATTTCTGGACATATATGAGTGAATCAGAAATGTTGTGGCTCCAAATTTTTCAGTCAGTAGAAGGAGATGCTGAAGTGATACGAGGTCAGTTGGCCAGATTCATGTAAACTCAAAGTTTTTCAGAAACAGCATGGTGATGAGTTGATGCCAGCAACCTTACTCCTGAATCACAGTATCATCTGCCGTTCTTCAGCCTACGTAAGCTGTACCTCACATGCTCTTGCTGCAGAATTGAGGTTGTACATCTCACCCAGATCACACTATTGTGCAATGACCATTGCAGACAGGAATGAATCTTGAACCACGACTACTGTATTTTAATGCTGACATCCTTAGGGGAACAAATGAACATGAACTTATCTTTGTCTTTATTCTGCCTCAAAAAGATAGGGTAATAGGATGGGAAATACACATCTCATTCTGCCTTTCCCCTGGGGTACCCTGATCTGTGACAGAGTCTGTGTCTTGTGGCTGGGATATGTGAGGGGTAGGCCATTGCCTAAAAGCAGAGGAAGCTGGTGGAAGCAGTGGAGCAATGGAAAAAAGATGCTGAGATCCTTAATCATAAAAGTTCTTACATTAAGCAGTCACTGTCTGGTCCTAAAACGGTGTGAGGCCACTGCTGGCATCTTACCTGCTTTATAAATGGGTTTGAATACCCTGAACAGTATGTTGTTCGCTACGCAAAACCAGAAGGGTGGCTGTGGAAGTCCTTCGTGCCTTCTCCGGTACTCCTTCCAACCTTAAGAAACCTGATGCTTTGAAGCAGGATTGCAAGTGCCCGTGTGGCTGTTGTTTAGCTATGGAAGCCTAAAGTACCCAGGCTTTCCTGGGAGGTTACCCTCACCTGCCAGCCCTCCCTCTCTGGTGAAGTTCTGGTCCTTACTGGGTTTGCATCCTTCTGCGTATCAAAAGGATCCCGAGGCAGTGGTGACTGCTTGTGAAATGGTGCAGGCACTGCTATGTAATTATTACATCAAGAACTCTATAAAAGTATTTGCCCTGATCCGTGACTTGACTTGTGATGTTGGCTGGTCCAGCTGGCACCTGGCAAGTTTTGAAGCAGGTGCATGATGTCTTGCTTTACGTGTGAAATGCCCTGGGGGCAAAATCTACAGCTAACCTTGACGAATGCCGTGATAGAAGCAGCAGCTTATCCCCCCCTGCCCTTGTACACACTTCCTCCTGTCCCTGTCTGCCTGTTGTTTGCTTGCCTGCAGCTCAGGAGGTCATGTCCTTCAACCCTGTAAGAACCAAGTCACAGGTAGCTTTCAGGTTCTGTATTGAAAGGAGCTGGTATCTTTTTTTAACACCAAAACTTAAAGGAGGCTTTTACTTTAAAGCTAGTGATAAGTAGTAGTGAGAGACATTTTTGCTTCTGCTCATGTGGGCCCTCACTCTGTCTTTTTGAAGCACTTAATACACCAGCTTTTATAGTTAGTTTCTACCAGGTATTCCTGATTGCAAATTGCCTTTCAATAGATTCCTTCCAGTTCACTGAGTAGCGTGTGAAATTATTACCTTTCTGATTCCTGTTCTGTAAAATCTCAGTTAAGGTACAGTAGGAAAGCAAGTTGTAGTTACTTAAATTACATTTATTTTTCTTTAAACAGGATCTTTATTTGGCACACTTTGCTTCGGATACGACCTTTGTGTCTCTGCTTGGCCATTTTCTGAGTTTATGACGTGCTTCACATTCCTGTAAAGCCTTTCACCGGGTGTTCTTAAAGTCTTTACAAGCTTTAATTAACTGAAAGTACTATGTCTCCCCTGTGAGGTCTGTAAATATTCTTAATTGCTGTTTGCAGAAAGAGGAAAATGTGGTAGAGAAGTTTTAAAGGAACTCACCAGTCCTAGGCAAAAACCTACTGAGGAGGCAGGAGGAGAGGCTGTGATTCCTGAATCCTTTTAGGTGTGCACCCTTTCTCTTTATTGCATAAGCTTGCGTAGGAATGATGTAACCTAGAGGAGAGAGGCAAGATGTAGGTCAGGTTTCCTTTGTCAGTACATCTGCTTTTCAACCTGGAAGTTGCTGAAAGCAGCAAAAGGCTATGGATGAGAGAGTCTTTTCAAAACTGGTTAAAAAAGCAACAAGCAACCTCTTAAAGCCTCAATTCCCACTGAAGCGCTATTTCTAGGAACCTGAATCAAAGAAGAATCCCCTGGAGGGGTCTGTACACTAAGTTTCTAACTGGCTGCCTTCGGATAGCTTGAAGTTTTAATGCACTTGTCAGGCTGTCGCCTTTTGGACCTGGTGAAAGTCGGGGACCAGCCTGAGCAGATTATGCTGATGGCGCAGCGTAGCTGCTGTGTGGTGTCCTACCACTCAAGGAAGGGACGGAACCTGCTTCAAGGCAGATGGTGCCAAGCCCAGTAACTGGAGGTTTTGGGAACAGGCAACATGCCGTGTTATGATGACTTCCAGGCTCTTTTTGATCAACGGATGTTGTTCACTCTGAGTAAAAGGGAAAAGAATTTTCAACTGTGTTGTTGATGAGTACTTTATCAGGAGAACAGCAGCACATGGAACGGGAACAGAAAGTACCGGATGTGTTGATAGCAATATGTGATGCCCAGTTCTAAGTGCCACCAAGGAAGGAGGTTTAAAAGGACATCATAGTTGTCCTTCCATAGCTGTGAAAATAAGTTAGTTGTGTCTGTCCTTTCAACTGTGCTCCAAACAACGTTGGAGTTCTTTTTTTACCCTTGAGTACCTGGTCGTTTACTTTTGTTGAAGGTAGAATTACTTTAATGGCATTGTTGGAAAGACTTTGAGGCTTTATTATGCATTTGAGCGTCCTGAATGTGGCATGTGGTCTCCCCATTCAGGGGCAAGAGGGAACAACACAAGCTGTTCTGTTGTTTGGAGAAAAGGGAACAAAGTGCTGGCACTGCTGTGAGTCACTGTGCAGAAGTGCCATGGGAAGACAGTCCTTGCTGCTGGTGCTCTGAAACACTTCACTGCGAGCTGAAGCACTGCTGGCTTTGTACAAAGCAGGCTCTTGACTGTGAGAGTTGCAAAGGAGCAGAGAAAAGCTGAGGCAAGGAAGGCAAAATCTTAATTTTCTGAAGTCCTTGGCAGTGGTTTTGTATCATTTCATTTTACCCAGCACATCTTGAATAGATATAATACTAAGTGCAGTCGTGCAACTACAAATTGGATGAGCTGATTTAAGTGAAATGAGGATCAATGAGGAGTTAACTCTAGATTATTATTACTTTCATGTTTGAAGCTCAAATTTTTTCCCCTAGAAAATGTATCACTTTTTTTTTACAAGGATACTGGAAGGAAGGCTTAGACACAGCTGATGTTTATTTCAGCTCAACAGATGAAGAATAAAAGCATGTCTCTGTCGTGACAGCAGAGCTGCTTCCCCACAAGAAAACCTACTTAAAGCTCGGAAGGCTGGACACATTAGAGCCACAGATTCCTGTGGCCTTGAACTGTGCTGCCAGAGGATAGTTGTTGAAACAGCAGTTCTTGTTGTAAAATTGCTTTGAATTCCTGCGTGGAGTCTTGTAATTGGGGAGTTGATACAGAATTGGCTGATAGAGAAAGAACTGTAATAGATCATGGGGTGACTTAAGATAACGTAAATGAAAACAAGAGCAGGTGCTGGTAACGCTCATTTGAAAACAGACAAAATGAGCAGCAAAATGAAGAGGGGCAGGCCCACCATCTGGTATGTAAATACTGAACCACTTTATTAGCAAACAGACCATGCTAATCAGCCATCACAGGATATAGGTTTGGTATTTTTCTGTGTAAGAAATTGATGTTGTGGTTTTGCATTAGGGATGCTCTCCCTTATCTCCTGTGGCTATTGCTGTTAGATTTGGAATGTGCGAGTGAATTAGTTGGTTAACTGAAACTTAAACTGATAGAGATGAAGTGATTTGTTGCTTGCTGTAAGATTCTGCATCCATAGTTATCTGCTAATTTGTAAATCTAAAAAATTGTTTTGCAACGTATTTTAGGGATGTATTGATATGTACATTTTGGATACTCAGTATTTCTGGGCTAAGTTCACAGATCAGTTCAGTGTTGAAAACATGCAATAACAGTTTTTAATGCACCTTGTAACAGGTACCAGGCAGCAGCCCCGTACTCATGAATCCACATTTACGTTCCTTGCCTGTTCCTGAAACGTGGTGTTCTCTGAGGACACAGGTGCCTGGCATGGCAGCATGTTACCTCTTTTTTTGTGACAGGGAGCTGTGCGCAGCCGTGCCTGCTGACTGCCCCTGCCCACCATCCAGGTCACAGCTCTCTCCAAAGGAGACCCTGCTGCAGCCAGGGAGCAGGACAAGGCATTGTGAGCAGGAAGGCCTCACACCTGGCCGTACCTTCATTGGTGTTAATCCCATAGGAAATAATTCATTGTTAGCAAGCCAAATGCATAGGTCTTTGTCAGCCAGTTTCAGGTACTGAATCATTTGCAAATATCAGAAAGTTTGAAATTTCCTTAACTGTGTTAGCCAAGAAATTGCCAATACAGGCAAGAGACTGGAGTGTTGGAACTCATACCGCTTGGAAGAGCTTGTTTTCTTTGGGGATGGAGGGAGACCCACAAACCCTTCTGCTTCTTATCCCTTTTTCCTGTTGTCGGCCTGTGTTGTGTCTGCTGTGTTGCAGAGGGAATCGATGTTTCTCTTGCGTCTTATTATGAACTAGTGGAAGTCTGTTCACTTAAGCAGCCAGGAACTAGCGTCAGGACAGAGTGGACTTGACCTTTGGTTTTGAAAGCCTATCTTCAGGGTTCATGGTAGGATTCCCAGTGGTGGAAGAGAATCTTTTTCCATTTTTCTCTAGCTGATGTGACTAAAATTGTCATTTAACCGCCAAAGACAGTCTAGGTCAGGAAGGGCTTCTTGGTCATAAACAGGCAAGATGTAGGACTGTATGGCTGATTAATTATTGGATTTGGAAAGAATAAATGCCACCATGTCACTGCTTAAGATTTTCTTCAGTGCTCTGTTAGATCCAGTTTTGGGAGGACTGACAGGCTTGAGGATAAAAATGCAGCTTTAGTCTAGAAAGTGTAATAACACCCTGAGCATATTCAGTACTGAGATCTAAGCATTGCAGAACTAGATGACAGGCATGTTCTTTTTCTGTAATCTGTAGGATTGACCTCACTGTTAGGATAAAATCACTGCCGTGCTGTCCATCACTTTTTTTACATGTTCCTCTGGGTTTTGTAGCTATTTTATCTATTTCAGCACCTACCAGCTCATTGAAGTATTGGACAGATATTTTGACTGATTCTGAGTGCATCATGTACATTCACAGTATTCAAAAATATTCTAGTGCAGATGAAACCATGCTGTGATCTGAACTGCATGATTGAACTGGAAGAATCCCCTTAGATTAATTTTTTGCACTTAATATCCAGAGAAGATTGTTGTATACTATAAAATAAATAAATACATCTGGATCTGTGTAGCACTGTAGATTTAAGTAGATGGCTATCCACTGTTGCAGATCACTTTTACGTCTGGCTAATCAAAGCTGTGTTTTGTAAAGTGGGATTTTAAAAATCCTTGGACAGCATCCCCAAAGGAAAGCCTGTTCTCTAGTGGCTGGCAGCCAGCTAACTGGAAGGCAGCCCCATCCTGCTCCCCCTGCCCACTTCATAGAATATTCTGAGTTGGAAGGGACCCACAAAGATCATCAAGTCCAACTCAACACTGTCTCCCTGGCGGGAATCGAACCTGGGTCTCCCACACGCCAGGTGGGGACACTTACCACTGTACTAAAGTGGATTTTTCACTTCAGGGCACAGGATTGTGTGGAGCAACTTCACGCTGCCGCAGACAGGACAGGCATTAACAAGAAATGGTTCTTCCGCATAGAAACCGCTGTGGCAGCGTAATCTTTGTCCAGGGCTGTTTAGGCAGCAGTCTGATCTGCCCTGATGGGAATAAAACATACATTAGACGGGTGGTGGAATGCTGCACGGGCATGGCCTGTTAGCAGCTGAAGGTGGGGCTGAGCTGGGACAACGCAGTGTATCCATGCTATCTTGAAAAACTGGAAAAGATATTGGGACTTGAAAGGAGCAGCCAGCATTAAGGAGCAGAGGTACTCTATGGGCTCTTTGGTTTTGTACTGGGTGAATGGAGCAACAGTGGCTAAAGGGATGTTGTGTTTGTGGTGAAGTGGAAAAGTCCCTTTTTCAGAAGTTATACCAGAAGTTACAAGTTGTCCCAGGGTAAATATCTCCAGATGAGGCTCATTGTATTTCTAGTTGAATGTGTTTGCCAGCACTATGGTCTGTAATCATATAAAGACATTTACATCTCTGCAGCATATACTGGATTCTGTTTGCAGAAGTTTTCATCTGCTGAAACTTATCTGTAATGTGGAAATTTTCACTTCAGTCAGTTCCTTGGAATGAGCACGTAGGACCTGTGGCTATAATGCACCTCCAGCTGAAGGGCAGAGCAGTGCTTTCTGATGAGAGATTTCCACTGTGTCTGTACTGGAAAAGCCTATGTATATGTCATCGTGTGCTATGAATAATTCCCAGTGCTCGTGACAGAAGAGAAGCCTTGTTGAGGAATTACACATTTTTTAGCAAGTACAGTAGTAACAAAAATTATTTTTCTTTCTTGGAGAGAATCATTTCAGTAAGTCCTACAGCAAGGCAGGATTATTTATGGATGTGTTCTGGGGTTTTTTCCCCCCATCAAAAATGAATCAAGAGGTTAAGGAAAAAAACGCTGAACTTCTCAAAATAAGATCAGAATTAAAGCAACTCAAGAATATGTTATATCTGTGCTGCAGGCATGCTGTAGCTGTTACAGATTGCAGTGGCATAGAATTGTGGTAATTCGGAAAGTTGTCTGCAAACAGTAAAATTTTGTAACTTTTATACTTGATATATAATATCAGCTTCTTCTTCCAGAGCTTAAAAAAATTACTGCTTTTTTAACTTAATCTTGCTGTGAGAGAGATCTCAATGCAGCAGAAGTAGAGTTGCTCAGGTTTAGAAATGAATAAAGTGAAAAAGAATTTTGGGTAAAGTATTTTTCTTGTAAACAGGGAATAACATGCTAAAGTATGTTAGTATTCTAGGGTGTTCTGATACACAGTTGAGAAAATTTTTGGATAACCTGTGAAGTATTGGAAAGTTTGTTTGTGGCATCTTTTCCTTCAAGTGCTATACTTCAGCTGCCAAGATTTTTATCTGAATAAAGCAGTTGGTGAGATGGGAACTGTTAGAGAAGAATGAGTACTACCCCTTGTACCATCCTGCCAGCAGCTTGTACATTCTGCTGGAAGGATACAAAATTCCTCATCTGCAATCCCTACAAATTATTACCCTTACAGTTTCACGTTTTGCCAGTCTCTGGAGCTCTGTTTTGGGTCAACTCCTGCACCTGGGGGAACTCGCCTCTCCTGACATTTGGCACAGCCATGTGTGGAGATGATACAGATGTGCCCATTCCTTCCAGGTTATTATCCCGTGTTTCTTCTCTAACAGTCTCATATTCAGGAGCTTGCTGTTCAGCATGGCATTCCAGGAGAAATGTGAACGTGATAAGCGTCCCTGACCTTTTTGTCCTCAATCATAAAAGTCTTTCCATTGTATGCAGCCTCATGTACAGCAGGTTGGCATTTGCCTCCTTGAAACGTGTTAGGGATTAACCTTTGGCAAAAGCAAATTGTGGAAAGCGAAACCTGCCTGCCAGTGCAGGCTGTCAGCTCTCTCCTTACTGGGGTGTATGTCTGCCCCTGGCTTGGAACTCCATTTGGTTTTTGTCAAATAAAAACATCTGCTTTGCCCCAGTAAAAGGAGGATGTTAGTGAGGTTCTTGGAGACCTTCTGCACTTTCCCCTGAAATGTAAATTTACCCAGGGATGGAGGTTATTTTGGAAGAGCAAAAGTGATGCCTTTGTTGTAAAGATGGAGAAAGCAGCCTGGTGGCTGTGTTAACATGCCTGCGCCTTTAATTAGTGTTGACTGAGTCTGCTCAGAAGAGAACAGTTATATTATGTGCTGTGGCCGAGGAGATGTTGAAATACAGGCAGGAATAATCAAGCAGGTTTCAGTCAGGGCTGTCTTCACTGTTGTGTTTTTCTTTGGCTTTTAAATCCTTTCCCTGCTTGTTAAAAGAGCAATTCACTGAACACCTTTCCTTGTGGAAGCTTGTTTTGTAGTCTTAGCTGTCCTTTCCCAGATGAAGAAAACCACTTTAGTACAGTGGTGAGTGTCTCCGTCTGCCATGTGGGAGACCAGGGTTCGATTCTCGTTGGGTAGGCTGTGGTTTAAGAGTTGGACTCGATGATCCTTGTGGGTCCCTTCCAACTCACAATAATCTGTGAATCTGTGAATAAACTGGGAAGATGCAAGAGATGGGAGACTGCAAAAGTAATAACATGTAAATGAGTTGGAAATAAATACTTTGCAGTATGTTAAATACCATCTGTGGGCTAGGATAGTCTCCCCATGGTGGAGAGTGACAGAAGCATTTCTGAGGAAAAAAAAAAAAGGACTCGGTTCCTGTGGGCGAATGGGTTGAAGAGACCGAGAGGAGAAATTAGACCACAATAAGCTGTTACTTCCCAAAGGTGCCTTGTGTGGGCAAGTGCAGATGATGGGGCAGAGCAGAGGGAAAGGGGTCATGCTGTGTCATTGCCTGTAGGGCTCTGGAGGTCACACCTAAATGCCAGAATTGAGGGTCCAGGTGCTGCAGTTCTGGCTCCTGTGGCTGAAGGTGACCTCCAAAAAATGCACTCAGGTGAACAACATGGTAGTGCTGGGCCCTGGAGCTCAGATAGCAAGAGATACCAATGGAAAGGTTAGTATAAGGGAATGATGTTGCTGTTTTCTAAATATACCGATTGTCATTTTTCTCCCTCTTCCATATAACTTTCTAAGCCAGGCTAACTCAGCCAGTGGATCAGGTGTGCTTGATATGTCCTCCAGTGTAAGGAAGCCAGGGTTTACAGTTGGGGTGACTCAGGACAAGGCAGTAAGTGCCAGGGGCTGGGATCAAAACATCTGGGGCAGGGCTGCCCCAATGAGTAACCTCCAAAAAGGAGAGGTCTTTGCACGGAGGTGTTGCTTAGTGACAGAAGCCAGATGAAGGACTGATGCTGCTGACTGGCATTGTGCAAGGGAGTGAATACATTAACGTGTGTGTCACATGTCCAAACTTATTGCTCTTTTTAAAATGTTTTTTTTCTGAATGCAACGATGAAATTGCATGGTTCAAAGGTGAGTGCAACAGGATGTCAACTAGGGGAGAGATACTAACGCAGAAGTGTCTCCTATTATGAGACTTCCAGCCAAAAGTCACCAGCTTGGGATATTAAACAGTAATTAGCTGTTATTTCCACCTCAGGGATTATGCATTTCTTTTCAGTTTGGCTATTGAGTACACATTGAGATCAGGGATGGCAGGACAGAAATATTTGTTTGCATTATGAAGAATCACTTAGGAACACTGAGAATTCACATCAGCTTTCATACTGACAGATAGCTGCTTGACCTAGGTCAAGAAACTAGGGTCCTTTTCATGGGCCTCAGCCCAGACTGGACTGCCTGGCCCAGGGAGTCAGGTGCCATCCCGTTTCTTGCTGCTTGGATTCTTTTGTTAAACCAAACACAAATGCATCTGTCTGGTTCTTTTCAGTGACAGACCAAAAAAACGGCTGCTGCTCTTTTTGCCTTATATTTCATTCCCCATATCATGCATTTAATTGCCCATCTTAATTGTTTGTTACTAAAATTACAAAATGTCACCTTGCTTGTAAAATAAGCAAAATGTCACAGTTGGCAGCTGGAGCCCAGGTAATACATTGCCGTGGTATCAAAAGGATTTGGCAACAATCAGTGTGCCCATGGACAGGGTATCAGTGTGATAATGAATGTTTAAAGTGTTTACACTCGTTTTACACTGGTCAGTAGTACTGGTGAACGTGGAGGAGAGCAGAGAGCAACTGAGGAATGGAACAGATGGGGCCTGGAGTCAGTGCTTGGTGCCACAGGGAGCTTTGCTCAGGCCATAGCTGCCTGCAGTGTTTTCTTTATTCAATACCACATTTCTGAGACTAGAAAAAATACTTCGTGTTAATCAGTGCTTGGGTGTAAAAGAAGGCTGGAGGACGTGCTTGATATTCTTGGTTAACTGAAGCTGTACATGAAGTTCATTTGAATTCAGCAAAGTTAAAAACATGAGTAAATTTTGTTCGATGTTTTCAACAAATATGTAATGGGTTAGAAGGTGTTTCTTCCTTTTGAAAATCTGTACCTTCCAAAATTATCAAGGTTGATTTAATGCCATGTTTTAATAACAAAAATACCCTTTCATATTGCATTGCCATGTATTTTTACTGTTCTGAAATGGACATTTGCATTTTTGTTATACCAAGAAAGCCAAAAAGTGTGTCATTTTCAGTCGGTGAAGTGACTGGCTTTCTTTGGCCGACACTCCACAAACTCGCTTATTCACATAGCTATAAATATCTTAGTATTTTCATAGCTACACATTTTGATTTATAACAGCAGCAGCTAAAGAAAACAACTGCTTTCCCAGTCTACAGTAAACTGCTGAAAAGTATTCTCACATGTGTGTCTTTTCCTTTCTTAATTGGGTTATACACATGACAGAAAAAAACCTGATGATATTTAAATGTGTATGTTGCCTTTGGGCCACTGCCTGTGATGGATATACAAAAAAGAGATTTATGTGAGGATCAAAGGTATTTGTTGAGAGATTTTCATAAACAGCAGTAACAAAGGCAGAGGTCCCTCAGAGTGCCCAGTGACACTGAATCCCAAGCTGTGGGATGAGCTAAGGAAGTAGTGGCTTTCCCACCCTCCGCCTCTTCCCCAGCTCTAAGAGCAGTTAGAAGCTGACATGGTTTCTGTAGCTGTCTGAACCATACTTTCCTTCACTTTTCCTCTCTTTGCCATGAAAAGGTGTGTGTGTCTGAGGGACACAAAGCCTGAGGGACATGAGAGTGTGTTGTCTTATAAAGTCTCCCCTTATATTGATTTTCTAGGCAGGGTGTTGCAGGAATCTCAGTGACTTTGTTTACCCTCCTACCTCGTACTCATTCAAGGAGCCTGTTTTTTTGCTGACTGGACTGCAAATGCATTTCAGAATCCAAAAACTGTAATACTTTTTTGCATCACAGGTCACATCTTTCCTGTGGAGGGTTAATTCACAGAACCCAGAGCAGGCTGTTGATACTAAACTGGAGAGAGGATGGGGAAAAAGGCATGTTCGTGCTGCTAAATGTAATCAGTGGAGCGCAGGGCTTTGCTTGGGATGGAACCATTTGTTTTCTCTTCTTTCTGCTTTTTTTAGGTAACAAGAGGTTTGTTTCTTGTCCCTTCTGAAATAGCAGGTAATGTGGTTTGTTGAAAATGAAGCTGCCATGTTTCAAGGACAACACAGATGTGATGCATTCTTTCAACCTCTGCAGCCCTAGAGGGAATGAACAACTCCCCGTGTGGGTGTAAGGCTGTCTGGACAGTGCTGCTGCCAGGCAAAGGCTTCTCCCATTCAGACAGAGCTGTGGCTGCTTCTGGTGCCATTGCTCCAGGAGAGCTAGGCCCAGTTGCATCTCTTGAGGCTATTTATTGGTTAAGCTCTGGCACTGATTTCCTCTTTGTGGGGTCACTAGCAACTTGGCATCTACTAGCAGCTAGTCTCTTCACCTTCTCATAATTGGCTCTTAGTTCCCTTCCAGTTGTAAAGCCCTCTTGTAAAGGGCAGCTCCACGTCTGCGTTACCAAGAGCCGTAGCTGTGGGCCAGAGCTGTGCGGAAGGTGGTAGTTGTCTCTCTGAGAGCCTAGAGTTAAGTCTCAGTGTCACAGTCTCTTCTCCATGCTGATCACAACACAGGGCCTGCCCTGGGTAGTACTTGAAAAATACGGACTCAAGGCGCAAAGTTCTGATTCAGGTCTCAACTCAAACAGTGTTTCTAGGGGAAGGGGCCCAGGTGCTACGTTCTGGTCCAGGGCAATCACTAATGAAAATCCTTCACTCGGGTAGTTTCTGCATTTCTGTCTCTGTCATTTCGTCTGCCCTGATGCTCTGTTGTTGTCTGGGTTGTTGTCTGGGTTGCTATGGCTGTGCCAGCATGAGGTTGGCTCCCCTGCAAGGAATCATAAAAAGAAGTGGTTGCCTTTCTGCTCTCTTATCAAAATACGCGAGGGGTTCTCAGCAACCTGGAAGGGCCCCTGTTTGTTAATAAATCCATGTCTGTAGTAGCCAGTTGTTCAGAACCTCTCCATGCCTTTCGCTGTGCTAATCGTGATAGTTACTAATGCATTTTGCAGGTACTGAGAACAGAGTAAAGCTGCTGTTGTTCAGCAGCCCTTTAAAAGTAAACCCTGTGTGAGGCAGCCTTGGCTGTTTTAGGGGCCTCGATTTAGGAAAAATGCCTCCAGTGGAAGCCCATCAAGCTGCAGAAAACAGCACTGCTGATGGCAGGCAGCAGCCTGCCTGCTTTGCTTGTGACTAGATGTATTACCTTGGGGTGTCACCAAGAGCACAAGGTGCCATTAGAGCTGCTGGTTTTACGGAGAGATGAGAACATCTGCTTCCTAAAAATGCTGTTGCCATAGTAGCTATATGCTTTAAGAATTGCTTCCTAATACAATCTAGATATTTAATATGTACTATAAGGGTTAAATGAAGTACAAACAAATCAATTTAAGAGCCAACGTAGTTGGGCCTTATGCTAAGGCATGAGAATAACTGGAATCAAAACTTTGAGGCCAACTGTCCTTAGCCAAGAATCTCCACACCTTTTACATGCATACGTACAAGTGTGTAGGCTTGTCATGTTCAGAATTTCCTTACATAAGCTGACTTATCCATCTTAAAAAAATACCATAGGTTACTTTTTCTGCAGTCTAGGCAAGAGTGCAAGTCTGCGTGTTTTCCATGACTAGGCGGATTTTAACCATAACAAGAACTTAAAAAAAATTATTCAACACATTTAAGAATTTAAGAAAGTATCACCTGAGTCTGGGCATATTTATGAGAAGACTTACTCTGAAAGAAATGAGGCTTGAGCTGCAAATACAAGCTGCAGCATGGTTAAATTCCTGACTGGCTTTTTTTTTTTTTTTTAAACACTGTCATGTATGATTGATCTCTAATTTCTGCGTCCTGGGAGAAGGAATTTCAGTGTAGACTGTGTTTTCATTCTCTTGCCACGTTAGCATGGAAAATGGTAAAGTGTCACTTATTTGTAAAAATATTTTACGTTCTCATTTTTCATTCATGTTATCTTAAAACAAAATTCCTTGGGATTGTAATAGCCTAATTCTGTTGAGGCCCTTTATGTGAATTTATAATGAGAGGTTAAATGAACAGAATCACAGAATAATCTGAGTTGGAAGGGATCATCGAGTCCAACTCTTAAATTGCCCCTCTGCCTCTGTGGCGGAAATCAAACCCCTGGTCTCTTGCATGAGAGGCGGGGACACTCACCACTGTACTAAAGAGGGGAAATGAGAGTTTTGTCAGATTCTTGCACAAAATGGAAGTTCAGAACTATGACTCTCACCTGTACTTCATTGCATTTGGAGTCCAAGGGCTGCATACAGCGCAGGGTTACATTCTGACTAAAATCCTTGTCAGATTAGAAATGTCATCAGTAGCTGAGTAATGAGCTGCAGTCCTTCTTTGTGTGCCTGATCCAGCTTTGGCCTGAGGACCACAACCACAATCTCCTGTTAACCTTCATTTTCATGAATAAGACAAAACATCACCCTACATGTGCACATATTTCTAAGCCAGTTACTTTCTTCCCCTGGTTTCTGTGCGGTAGCCAGTAGGCTTTGGGGCCTTTTTTTTCAGTAATCAAGCTTAACTGTGACCACTGAAGCCCACAGCTGAAAAAGGACCAGGTCAGAAATACGCCACTCTTGGCTGTGTGTGTAGGTCCCTTGGTACCCATGGAGCAGGGTGGACAGGCAGCTTTCTGTGACCCTGTTCAGAGCAAATGATCTCCCACCAGAGTAGGTAACAAGCAACTTAGCCCTGTTCACTTAGCCCTAAGACAGGTTCCTGCCTGGTACCTGCACTGAGCCACAGTCTGCTTCTCCCCCACTGCTCTGTACTCTCTTTAGGGGACCCATCTGCAATCTCTGTGGCTGTGCATACTTATCCAAATACCTTAAAACACCTGTAGAAATTGCAGTTGCCAGTTAATGTTTGTCTGCCCTATCTTGAATTCAGAAATCTAGGGAAACACCCTTCTCCTTCCTCTCCCTACCATTAATTTTAGCTTTGCAGGTAAAATCCATTGTTTACAGTCCCTGTGAATTGTGCCAGAAGGGTTGGTGCACATGGGCCTACATGCAGTTCTGCACTGGTCAACAGCAAATAAATAGCTTTGCCACCATGGCCATAGGGTGACTTGGAGCCAGAGGAGTCACACATTCCTCTGTAGCCTGTCCACTCCAGCTGAGTTGGCAGAGACCATTTGAAAATGTAGACTAGGAGAGAATCTACATTATTACGTTTACATCCTCAGGCTCATAATTTACCAACTGTATTTTTTTTCCAATATGTCAAAGTAAAGAAAATTTGTAGTTTTTTCTATCTCATTTTTTTTTAGTAATTATACCAGTGTATGCCAGAGGTTGTAGGTTACTAAGTTGAGTTACAGACACAGTAGGTTGAGTTGGAATTATCATCCTCGACAGATATTGCAGTCACTGTGCAATAATAACATATATGTCACATCAATATGTAGGGAAACCTAACAGCATGGTAGAAAATCTTTTTAATCGTGCTTTTTCTACCAGAACTTAGAGTGACAGTTATATGAAGCAAAACTGTGGTAAAATATCTATTAATGTAAAGCCTGGAAGACAACAGTACTCGAACTTGACATCATCTTGGTGTGTTTTAATATGTGCTTTACAGGGACTGAAGAACTGGAACTGTGTCTGAAAGAATGAGTTCTGACTGAATGTAAGAGGCAAGCTCCTTTTTAATAAATGATAGCCAAAATTCTGCTTTCTTCCCTTCAGAGCTTTGACTGTTAGTGCTGCCTTCATACCTGGATCCCTGCTGCCCTCTAGGAATTTTTATAATGAAATAGTATTGTCAGCAGTACCATCATACCTGTGTTGCAAGCTGGGAATTCCTTTATTAATGCTCAGTAATAATGTTATTGAAAATACTTCGGATTTCTGCAGGGACTGCTGAATTATATTTTTGTAAAACCTTCAGGAGTTCTGCAAAGCCTCTCCATTACTGCAGTGTTCCTTAAGGCATTGCCAAAGAAAGAAGAAAGTTACTTGTAATTTAAATAAATGAATAATTAAATCAGCTTTTTCATTTAGGCCTACCCTTGCCTGTCAGCAGAATAGAGATTGTAGCATTGAACAACACTCAGTTTCAAATTTCCAGTAGAGAGATGGTGTGCAGCAAATCTATTAGAAATGTAATTATGTATCATTAGAAAGGGTTTCTACTCTAAATAGCCTTTAGCATGGTATTTAGCAGGCAGTGGGCATGACACGACCATATGTTATAAGAGAGATAAGATTGAAAGCAAATCCCAAACTGTTAAGAAACTTCTACTGCAAACTGGCATTTTGTAGCTCAATTAGGATCAATATTGATGCTCATCATCCTTTTTCCTCTCATAGGAAAGAATAAGTAGTGTGACAGCGTTGTGTGGGATCTGATCCCTGTTATGAAAATAGTGGATTAAGTAATTGTCTGTGGTTAATGAATGCAATTTCGTTAGCTGGGATTTGGCCAGAGAGAAATTCTATGAAAATGCCTAACCCTGGGCAACTGAGTATCCTGAAAGGTCATTTTTAAAGGACTACTTCATCTTTTATGAAGACCAAATGAGAAAGACTCAGTGTTTCCCATAAAATTGAAAGGTTTTTGGAGTAGTGATTTGGCTCCAGTCTATTCAGTTGTGCATTCTTTCATTACATGATAACCATTGATATCAGTAGATGTTTGAGAAAGACACAGGAGAGAGATATACATTTTTATTGTTAGTTAAAAATTAGCTCGGAAAAGCCTGCTATGTACTCATAAGTTTGGACCAGTTTATCCCTATTGTTCTCAGTGGACGTATTCCAAACTTGCACCTTTTATTGAGGTTAGAATTGACTGGTTGCTTTTTGTGTAGTACCATATTATAGCTGTCATCCTGTGTACTACAGAAAAAGTCTTGATCCAGAAACACGTTTCTATTTATATGTCGTAATCAATGAAACAGTGATGTCTGAGGTGAAATAAGAAGCTTAAAGTGAGGCTGGTGGAAGCTAATACAAATCTCTGTAGTGAAATTAGGGATTTAATTTGCTATAGACTGATTTACATGAGGGAAAATACTGTCACCTACCCAGACTTGGTAATCACATAGTGAATTTATGCTTGTTGCTGTTAATAAATGTCCTGAGAGCTGTTTTTCTTGCATCTGTCAGCTGATGCAGTCTAGCAGGTGAGGTTGTTACAGAGAGGGAAATTGTTCAGGAGCTGATGAATCCCCAGCACCTTTTTAAGTAGCTGGGACAAACTCTTGACAAGTCTTGAATCAAGATGTAACCGGGACAGGCACTGTGAGCATGGCTGTGTGTAAAATGGGCTGCAGGTTCCCCCACAGGTGTGTTGTTTCTGTATAATACTGTGGTATTTCCGTCCCCAGTTCCCCCCCCCTTGCAGTGTAGTGTCACTGCAGTCTCTGGTTCTTTGTGGTATGGATAGGTTTGGATTTGAGTGCATGTCCATCTCTTTTTTTTTCTTTTTTTTTTTTTTTTAAAGTTGAAATATCCCCAGCACGTGATATTTCACACAGCTCAGTGGTTCTCAACCCAGACAGGTTCTCTTTGCCCAGCTTTCTGTTCTCAGACTTCACATGCCAACGTAATTTGCCCTTTCTTTGCGTTTGAGGTTGTGGATGGAGCTGCCACATCTCACACATGTTCAGTGATTTTGAAAACCTCAGGTACCTCCTCTGCCCTCCCACTGCTGTGTTTCTGTCATGGTTGTGTTTTCAAGGGGAGTACAAGGACCTAGGTTTGATTAAGGGCAAAGAATCAAGTCTCAGTCCCCTGCTGCTCAGCAGGTACGGCTGATGGAGTCCTCAAGTCTGTCCTTCAGGAAGCACTGGGGTCTAAATGCCATTTATTACCGGTGCATAAGGAGCCAGGTGCTTATCTTGTGGCACATACCTGAGGCTTTTGTTGTCACAGAAGTTAATGCTGCTCCTGATAAGTGTCCTTCCCTCCTGTTGTGTGGCTGGTGCACTCCACCAGCCAGGGAGGAGACAGGAGGCATGGAGGGCACAGCCACTGTTGATTCAGTAGCGTCAACTTTCCTGTTGAAACTAGATCCTGGAGCTAGAAATGGAGTGGAGGTTCCCACTGAGCCACTGAGCTGGAAGTGCCTCCACTGTTAACTGTTCTGCAGGCTCAGGGAGGCATGGAGAACTGCTGAGTTGGTTCTTTGGGAGATTTGCAATTATTTTTATGACTTGCATTCATTTCTCTGAAGGAAAAGTTATGTTTTATGTTTACTTGGGGTTTCTATTGTTGTTTGAGACGTTTTGTCTCAATTTTTATGAGTCAAATAATTTTTTAAATTTTAAGTACAGACTGTGTATGGTCTGTTTACAGTATTTTCAGCAGAGGATTTAGGCTGAGAACAGCTCCACGACCGCATACAATGTGCGGTTCATTCAGAAGGCAGCTTATTTCATATCAATAACCATCATATGTGCCTTGAAAACTGGTGTGTCAGTAAATTTCTGTTCTTGCGGTAGGCCAGTGAAAAATCTGTGCTTACTTGAAAGGGTTCATTTCTTTTTGTTTCTATATCTAACCTCACAGACCGCTTTACTTTGATAGAAGTCAAAGTAGCCCCTTATTTTCTAAGTCATCACAAACACTGAAATACTCAGAGACTTTTTCATTAAATATCTCTGGTTTTCTATCACATCATCTCAAAAGGTCAAAGAAAAAGTATTGAAATTGTGTGCAGCAGTAGATAAAGGTCTCACCATCAGCCTGTATTGCAGATCTGTGTAGGAGCATCGTTTTTCCAGTGCATTGAACTTCTAGTAGTGCCCCTGGGGAAAACTGTCCTGCATACAGCAGTGTCTACATGCAGTGAACAGAAAGGACAGCGTATCTTGGGTAAATGTGCTCAGATGTCATCACCGAGTTTACAGGATGGCAATATAGCTGCAATTCATAAATTACTCTTTCCAAATACTACACTGCCATCTGAGATTTTATTAATCAAATTTTCTGCGTTTTGATGACTCTTTCACAGGTCCTGGTCTTCACAAATGAACAAGTAAATTACTGGTTCCCAAACCCTGGCTGTGAGACTTGGCAATTTTTCCAGTATCTCTGCCAAAAATGACTTTCAGAGTATTAGTTGATCTATCGAATCTGTGATCAGGGTCAGCAGCTCTTTTACCCTGAGATCTCAGGGACTAAAGACAGAGGAAGTGGTTTGGGGTATAGGAAACATGTTTGGCTAATTTGTTTGCTTGGTTTTAAAAAAAACCCACACACCTCGCTACACTTGCCCAGGTGGGAAAAGGCAAGGTTGTCTTTCTTCCTCCCTTCCTGAGTGCAGCCTGGGAACAATTTCATTGAGATTTGTCCTGAGCATATTTGCTTTTTTAAATGGCTGGGTGCTGCAAATCCCACACTGTCTTCCTCAACTTGCTACTTTTTCCAATAGTTTTTGGCTTACACCTGATACTTCATGCGTGGGATGACCTCTATGCATAGCGTTTCATCCCTTAAAAAAACCCCAAATGGACATACAAACAAAATACTCAGCAAATATGTTTTGAGATGACGGCTGCATTTCCATTCCCAGACCTGCATCTTAACCCCCAAATGAAGTTCTTCATTTCACTCAGCTGAACTGCTTCACCTCATCCTCTTACTGTAGAGAATGTTTGACCAGTATAGCTTGTGATGCAAGTGACACAAACCTGCCAATTTCCTTCTCACCCAGTATATTGGATAGGATTAGCAGTTCATCCCAAATGTAATCTGCCAGCCTAACTCTTCTCCGGTGGAATTGTGTATTGCTAGCCCAACAGTGGAATTGGTGTCTGCCCTCTTCTCTTCCCACTGTGATTCCTGCACCTCCATGCACACACCTTCACCCTTAAGAAAGAGCTTCAGCCATTTCATCCTTCCTCATTCTTGTTCAAGAATACTGGTTTCAAGGCTAACAATATATTTAAAAATAATTTGTACACAAGGACACTGAATTCCAAGGCAAGTGACCCTAATGATAGAATGGCATCCAGGCAGCTGATTTTGAGGACCCAGCCACCTTCTTTCATAAATGAGCTGTTACGAATTTACTCTTGTGAATTTACTGTTGGATTGTGGTTTTCTGTATGCAGGAGAGATTCTCCTGTGTGCAGTGAAGGTACTTCTTTCTTGCCATGTTAGATGTCCTTCTGACTAATCAGATACACATGCTGTGAATGAGATAAGACATAATTTTGTTTTGTCTGCTTCCAAGGTCAGAGCTGTTGTTTGCATGGCTTCAGGCAGATTTGGTAGGCTGCTGATAGCCATGTCTGTCTTCTTTTTATGATAAGGCTCCTTTGACCCTTGCAGGGAAGGGAGATGGAGAGGCCAGCTGCAAAGAAATGTGGTTTGTAAGACACTATAGGTGAATTTTCTGGATACCAGGGCAAAAACCTGTAGAACTAGCTGGAAGGTTGCTTATGGTCTGAGCTGCAGGCAGTATGCAGCATTAGTGCATTTGGAGCAGTGTTTCCCTGTTAACACTTGTCAAATAGCCAGGATCTCTGTGAGAACTGTACAGCTAGTTGGACAAGAGCAAGGGCTAAGGTGAGCTGGTTTGCAAGGTAGGCGAAGCTTTTAGTGAAGTTCTGAGGTTGTGGTGAGCCATGCTGTAATGGTGATGGGAAGTGGTTGGAGCAGTGCATCTTCTGGACAGAGAACATTCTATTAGGGACACTGGCCCGTGACAACAGGGAGTCTGTTCCATTGCTGAACTGTCACCGGTGACCAAACTATTAGTTAGTTACCAAAAGGCTACATTGACTGAGGTGGGTGAGCACAGCCTGCTCTAGGGTGGCTCTGAAGTGCTATGCAGAAATGTTGTGCAGTAACTTTCTTTTCAGTGCCTTTAGAGAGATCACCTTCAGGAAAGTCAGCTGAGAATTGCCATCTCCTGAAGGTGTGAGGCTGGCACCTTCCTACAGCAGTCTCTGAGAGAAGTCACGGTCACCAGCCTCTGACACAACAGGTTTCATGCCTGGCTGTGGGTTTTCCTCAGTTGTATGCTCAAATACTATTACAGACTCTAGTGGTTCTGCTCCCATCTCTGAGAACAGACATTCTGTCTGGGAGGTTTAGTTCTTTTTGGTAGTGTCCCAGAGAAATTTAGTTTGTTTTGCAAACAAACTCTTGTTCATAGGTTTTACTGAGGCAGCATGCAGCTGCTTCCATAGGCTTAAAGCCTTATTTTAAAGCTTAGCAAAAGAAAATAAATATACGTGTTGGAAAATCCACTTTAGTACAGTGGTGAGTGTCCCTTCCTCTCATGCGGGAGTCTGGGGGTTCGATTCCTGCCAGGGAGGCAGTGGTGCTGTTTAAGATTTGGACTCGATGATCCTTGTGGGTGCCTTCCAACTCCGAATATTCTGTGATTCTGTAAGACATGGCAGTGTCCTAGCTGTCCTATGCCAGCAGACAGTGAGGTGAAGTACATATTTAATACAGCATACATACAACCCTGGCCTTTGGATAAGAATTTGGTACCTGTGGCCCTGCAAGATGTGTTAGGAGGGGTGCTCAGGAAATGAAGCAGTGGGTTCCCTGGATTAAGAATTTGGAGTTGACCCGGTTTGTCAGAAATGTAGAGAAAAAAGCAACTGGAATAGGATAATTATTATACCCACTGTTTGCTTTCTATGTGCGCCTCGTTAAGATATAATTGTTTGCTATTACACTATTTACCAAATTAATCCAACACCTCATTACTTCAGAAAGGGGATTACTGTAATAGGTTCAGCATGGCACTGTGTCTTAAGACCGCTCAACCTGAAATTGTTGCAAGAGGCCATTATTTGCTTGTGAAGTGAAGTTGGATGATATTAGCTTGACCATAGCACATTGGGTTGTGCAGTGTTAGCGTGATGATGTCTGGGTGACAGCATTGTACCTTTTACAGAGAGGGTGGCAGTTCACTGATGATCAGATGGCTTCTTGTGCTGGTCTGTTTTATGGAGCTGTAAGGAAGCTCTTCTACACAGTTGTAGGGAGGGTATTGCCCAGAGGAAATAGTCTCCTCCAATTGCAGTGTGATGCCTCTCTCCTGATGCAGCATGAATGGGGCTGTGTGGATCTGTTGGTCCTTAAGCAAGACATGGATTTTCATCATACGATGGGAGGATGAATGAAAGTCACGTGCTGCAGTTGGTTGTCAAATTTCAATGTGCTGCTTTTAGCCTGGGAAAAGTAATACAGTAGAAAAGTTAAATGAAGAGGACATTGCACATACTTGGGTTTATGGGGTACCTGAGTTAAAGTAGTGGGCCAAAGTCAGTTGTTCATTGTTGGCTGGCTGTTCATGTAAGCACATGTATGAATCTGGAGGGTTGATCCAGAGTCATCCTGAAGGCCAGGTTTGCTGGATGTAGAATCCCAGGTGCTTTAGGTATCTGTAGCCTAAACAGAGAGTAGCTAGACCTTGTGTGGAGTTTCTGAGCACGCAATTGTGCTTACTTAGGGATAAAACTCATAAGATTAGAAATCATTTGAAATCAATAGCATTCTTAAATGTATTAGGTTTTGTTTGCTCTGTCCTATGCAGGCAAACTATCTGCATGTCATAATATGGGATGCCTGACGGGCAGTGAACCTTCTCTGCCTCTGGCAGAGGTGAGAGCTGTTCTTTGCTGTCTGAGACTGTCTCTGCTGGCACCACTTTCCTCTTGCCTGAAGATTTGTTCCTACATCTCTCTTGGACAACTGCTGAAACCTTCATTTGTCACTCGTCTGTGTCATGTGTCAAGCTTTGCCATCCTCTATTTTTCCATGTTCCACCTTCACAAGGGTGGGAAGTATATATTTTATTTTTGCTTGAGCAAACATGTTGTCCAAGGAAATTCCTAGGGAAGCAGCAGCTGCTGAATGCAATGACTCATGTAAAAATTGCAATGAATTATGGTCACTTTTGGTCTGGTGTGAATGGGTCCCAGTCCTGGCAATCTTGGCTGGATACACAAATTAGAGGTATTTTATAACAAAACAGTGTTCAGTTTAGCTATTCATTTTCCCAGAAGATTTCAGGAAGTCCACCAGTGTATTTTGTAGTTCGTCATTTTGTGTGTTTATGGCATGTGGACCTACTCCTGAGAAGTAAAACAAGGCCGGATGATGAGTAAAAGAAAAACGGGAATGAAGGATCAGGGCTATATGGCTTGGGACACTGAAGAGGAAGTAGGGAAAAAAATAAGGAGTTAATGAGTGAAATGTGGGAAGATTAACATTGTTTAATAGGCTCTAGCTGTTGTCTTACATTCTTATTGAAGTGTTAATTCATCTGTCTTTTTTTAAGCTATTTGGAGAATGACCTGTAGCAAGTTAGTATTTACAGTGAGCCCCCGTGTATTCACGGTCCGCTATTTGCAAGCTTCAGTATTTGCCAGTGATTTTTCCGTGAGCTCTGCGA
>WEKX01001259.1:105095-120674 GCA_013390025.1 Pitta sordida
GCGATGTCGGCGCACCCCTGTCCCAATCCCGTCTCGCTCACTTTCTGCAGCTCGTGGCGCCGGTGCACCCCTGCTCCGATTCTGTCCCCGTCCTGTCTCGCTTGCTTGCCATGGCTTTNAATAATTTGTCTTCTACTCGATCACTGTGTATCTAAATGCTGAATTAAAGCAATTTTCAACATTTGTTGGTTTATTTTCTTATCATCTAACATCCCTTGGCAGTCTTGGGACTCTTTGTGCTGTGAACTGAGTTACAGCGCAAGGTTTGCAAAAGAGAACAGAGCTATGTGCTATAGCTACATGAAAGCTGAGACTACCAAACTGCTGGAGTAGTTCTAGGGAAGAGCCTCACCATTCTGAGCTGTGTGTCAGCATGCCTTGTAGCTGTACCACCAAAGGGGAAATAATGCCCTTCAGAATGCATTTTCTCCATCGGACTGTTTGGATTCAAGTAAGTAATGTGTAGTAGGTAGAGACCTCTTTTAAGCATGGAAGCATCATTCCCCATTTTAGCTAAGGGTTTATTTTTTTCATGAGGATTTAGGCTTCAGGAGCTCCAGGCAATAGTAGACTTTTCCGTATTTCTGGGAATCTTTGCTTTGGAAGCTTTAAGTTCTGATGTCTAGGTGGGTGTGTTGGGATATCTGCCCACAAACAGAATTCCATTCCTATCCACCCATTCATGTGTAAACAAACACCCTTGTTTTATCACTGCATACTGGAGTAGAGCTGTTTGGACACTATACCTGAGTCTTACGGAGAAGCAATTACTGAAAGAATTGACCTTTCAGTGACCCAGCCTCCGTGGCAACCCATGTCCCAGACCTACGAGTGTGGTGTATATTTTAGTACAGTCATGGAAGTTGCCTTTGAAGGTCAATAGCAGAGATCTGTGAGCTTAGTTACATGGCTAAGCAAAATCTATTTTAGGGAGAAAAGCTATTAAACTGCAGAAATCTTATTAGCAGTCCTAAATGGTAGACTTTGCTATTAGTTTTCTGAATTGCAGTCTTGCTGTGTTAGGATTCTTCAGAGTTATTTGAGGCATTCTTCTGAGATTTATGCCTACATGGTAAGAATGCATAGTGACATTTAGTTTAATAAACTGATTCATTACCTCTAGATTTGTTTGCTGCTCTAATTGTATCATTATATTTCCACTATCGTTTTGAATTAACTTACACTGTCCCCTCAGATCCTGCTGCCATTTTCATTTTGTCTTCCACAGGATGTTGTCTCGTTTATAATTATTTTATCAGCATTTAAACAGTGTTTCATGTCAAAATAATAAGCAGAGTAAGACACAAGTATTTGTCCCTATTTTGCTAACAGAGTATCTGAAGGTCAAGAAAATGGACCAGAGCAAAGAGCTCTGTGACTGTGGAAAACAGGTTTTTCTCCTCTCTCCTGTGCCTGATTTCTGGAAAATCTACATGACAATTCATGCACACACAGCATAACTACTACAGTAACTGACTACTGGAGAAAAGGACCAGCCTGGTCACTGGGGCACAGGGCTGAGTCACTGAGCCTTTGGCACTGCGTTAATACATTTGCCCGTCTGTCAGTGTACTGTCAGCTGGAACAGAAGTTATTTCTGTAAGTAGTCCAGGCCCCTAAGAAGGAACTCTCATGGATTACTGCTGCTAGATGCCTTTCACTGCACTGATAGTTAATCCTTCGTTAGAGAAGAAATCATTGTGCTCTTTTATCTAAATTAAGTTTGTTTACTTGGTGCATATCAGTTACAGAATCACAGAATCACAGAATCGGTAAGGTTGGAAAAGACCACAGAGATCATCAAGTCCAACCCATCACCTGTTACCTAATCTAATCCAGTCAAACCTGTTACCTAACCTGACCTGTTGCCATCCTACTACCAACACACCATCCTACCTATAACACACTACCCTAATATCTAGGTCATGCCACCAAGAACTTCATCCAACCTTTTCTTAAACACCTCTAGGGACGGCGACTCCACCACCTCCTTGGGCAGCCCATTCCACTGAGAGATCACCCTCTCTGTGAAAAAGTTCCGCCTAATGTCAAGTCTAAATCTCCCCTGACGCAGTTCAAGACAGTTACCAAACAGATGTATCTGCATGTGGAAGGGATGGTTTCCCCACTCAGAAGTCTCTATCCAAGGGCTAAAACCTAATTCTCTGTGAGTGATCCTGAAAAGTGAGTGCAGTCAGAGACTGTAAAGAGAGAGAAGTTGTTAGAAAACACACTGCCCTGCCGCAGCACTCGGGGAAACTCCACACTGCAACATGTCATTGCAGCACTTCTCACAGGCTGAGTAGCATGAACACACAAATGACTTCTTCTCAAATGTTGTCCCTGAAGTGTCACATACGTGCCCCCAGGTGAGATATGACTTCGCTCACTTGGGTGTGGCCACAACCAGCACAGTTCTTATTACAACCCAATTCTTGTATTATTGACCCTGCTTCCTAGGTGGGGATTTTTAGCTCAAAAAAACCCCTCAGATACTGGGCTGCCAAGCATTAGTTTATCCGCTTCAGTGCTGTGTAGTCACAGAGTAATTTGCAATGCTGGGCATCAGCTGATGTTGTATTCAATATGTGAGGAACATGCTGAGATTAACTGGATTTGACCATCTGTTGATATGCAAAAATTATGTTGTAGTGTATTTTACTCTCTTTCCCCATTGAATTAGCCGTGATCTACTTGAGTTTTTCTTTTATTTGTAAAATTTTATTACAGAATAAAAAGTTACTGTGTAGTACTTCCATTAATATTTATGCTTATAACTTAAAAATGTAGCATGTGTGATGGAATCTGTGTTCTTGTTCACCTTGTGATCAATAAATGTTTTTACAGTAGAATAATCACAGAAGGAAACACAGAGAACACAGTTCCTGGGAATTTGCTTAAATATGTACTTGAACATTCAAAGTGACTTTGTATCCAGTTTGTTTTCTTGATGGTTTGGAAAATGACAGAGGAAAAAAGTTTGCAAAGGATCACAGAGGTGTTTTGAAGATTAATTCTTTGAAAGGAAGTGAAAATGTGCACTGCAAGGGCAACACATGGTTGGCTCTCATCTAAGCATTGTCTTTCAAGTATTTTCCTTTGCTTTCTTTCATTTTTCATTTAGAAAGCCTAAGCAGATCCTGGTACATCAGAAAGCACTTCTGCATTTCCCAGCACTGGCTGAGCAGCCCTTCAGAGAAGGGTTTGATGAGAGTGGTTGCACTCTATTGCCATGTAGGAGCAGGGAGACTTTCAAAATGCATCCATTCCCACAGGCTGCTGTTGTTGTGGGCCATGGACAAGGTAGCAAACTTAGTATTTAGCTCTGTGTCAGTGTATAAAATAATACCAAACTGAATTGTAGAGAGAAAACTACAAGGACTAAAGCGATTTCAGACTAGGGTCTAATCATGTTGTGTCTGATAGATTGCCCAGAGCATCCAGTAACGTTTGAGGTGGTTCTGTGGCACATGGGAGAAGTGACTCCACTTTCAGTAAGATGAGGAACTTTTCTTTGTCTGGCAGCTGCTGGCTATACCATAAAATGCTCAAATACAGTAATACCTCGCTGCATTGTGGCCCCTCCATTGCGACCTCGCTGATTTGTGAGGAATTTTTCTTGCAGACCTGCTTCAGCGATTCACAAAGCTTCCCAGCTGACGTGTGTGCAGTGCCTCTGCTTCACTGAGGGACGGTGCTGGTGCTCCCTGTGAGCCGGGACTGGCCTGGCCCCGCAGGGAGGGCGCGCGGAGCCTGCCCCTCACCGTGGCATTTATAGACCTGCAGTGTTGTGCCTCGGTCCCTGCCCCGTGCCTGTTTCCATGGCTACAGGCGGGGAAGGGAAGCGCCCCAGGAAAGTGAGGCTGAGCTGGCCGTGGGGCAAGCACTGTGTGCTGGGATGATGTAACAGCAGGACATGCCCACCCTGCCACTGCAGCTGCTGCCCGCGCCACATGGGGTTGTGCCTGACAGTCCCGGCTCACTGAGATGGCACGGGCACCGGGGGTGGGGGGGGGAGCAATGGTGCAGGGTCTGTGCTGCCAGCGGAGCCCAGCCAGAGGTGGCAGCGGGGCAGTGATGTGGTGAGTTGCTGCATCAGGGGGGAACGCTGTTCTGCCAGTGCTGCCTGTCCTGCACTTGGGACTGGCAGATATACGTATTGTAGCTGCCACAGTTAAAGGGAAAGAAACTCCAACATCACTCCCTGCCATAAGGGGCCCCAGGTGTCACAGTGTTGCGAAGTTAAGGTTTCCCAGGCTCCAAGTGCACCGCCCTGAGTCCGGGGACACCCCTTCCCCACCATGGAGGCAGTGCAGGCATGCATGGTGGCAGCAGCCTGGCCACAGCTGCGGAAGCGACAATGTGGCCGAAGAGAAGCCGAGGGATTCTCCAGGGGTTCTCCCCAAGCAGGGAGGGCTCAGAAGTGCTTCCCTTTGCTCCCCTGTGCTGGGAGAGCCCGTGGGGAGGAGCAGAAAAGGCTTCCCCGTGCTCGGAAGTGACAGGGGTAGAGCAATGTGCATGGCCTGTGTGCATATTAATGACTCACGTGTGTTTGTGAATTAGACGTTTTGTGAGACCCTGACAAGACCGCTTCCTGAGGTATTACTGTAATTTAAAGTGCTGTGTCAGGCTTACTTGGGATTTCTGCTCAATTCTTGCGAGTACGGCTGTGACTCTCCCTGTCTCTCCATGGTAAGTGCCTCAGCACACTTCAGAGGGACTCAGCAGTTCAGCTTGGATAAGCATCAGAAGACTTAGTGTGGGAAAACTTAAAAGAATTGGTTCTCTCATAAACTTTCTGATACTTTGCCAGTTCAAGCTGTGCCACTGATTCTGAGAGTCTTTTTAAGATAACCAGAGTCACCTTTCCAAAAAATTGATCAGGGTTTGGCAACTTCCATGTACAACTTGATGTGGGGTTCTGCAGATCTCTCTGTATTTTGAATAGGTGATGAATCTTGGTGATGCATTTAGTAATCTTGCTGGCAAATATTTGTGTGGTGCTGACTTCCTGTCTTATATTTTTTCATGTTCCTGTTCTTATAAAAATATCTTCTGCCACATATGCTGCATGGTTTAGGGACAGTTGCTTGCTGTATCTGTCTTCAGCACGCTTAACAAGACAGAATTTTAAAGAATCCATCCAAAGAACATAACTTAGTATTCAATAATTCTTCAGCTTTCAACATAGCTAGAGTATCTCATTAAACTTCAGTGAAGTCTTCTTGTCTAACTTCCAGCAAACATTAGCATACTCCTCTGTTGTTCTGTGGGGAAAGTTGTACCAAATTCTTTGTAATGGCTTCAGTTTACAATGCATGTGGTGGTTATGAACAGCAAATTTTTCAAAGGAACGGGTGGCAATTAAACTCCTGTTTTCTGTTTTGTCAGCAGCACATGTTTGTATGTCATCATTAGATCCTTATCTCAAGCTTATCACTTTTTCCTGGTTCAGGCTTTGTGTTTCTGGGAAGGGTCGATGATTACCTGAAGGACAGAGGCTGTCTTTTCTGTATTAACTAGTGTCTGCTGAGTGCATGGCTTTGATAGTTAACGTATTGATGTTATCTAGGTTGTCATTGATGGATTTTTGTAGCCCTTCCCATTCTCAGATTTTGAATCCCTTCACTGATGTACAGAAATGTGCCAGTAATCATTTGCCAAAATTAGAAATGCCTACTGGTTGCCCCTTAGGTTTGTCATGCATTGCCATTGACTTACATGAAGTTTTTCTCTCTTTCCTATTAGGAAAAGCAAGTGTCTTGAATAACTTTTTCTGGTTAATTGCAGTTTATTTCCTTTGTAGATTTACTGATATTTCTTAATAAGTAAATTGTTTGTAGGTATTTCAAGGATGTATTTTCACCCAGAAGCCATGTAAGAAATACTAGTACTTCTTGAAGTTGTCACCTGTGCATATCTGACAGCTGATGTGCAGTCCAGAGCAGCCTAGGCATGAGGGAACAAGGCATGAACATCTGCATGAAGAAATGGACCCATAAAGCTTCTCTGCACACACAGAGACTTGCATGCATGTCCATAAACTGGCAAAGAAAGCCAGTGCAAGTGTGCCTTCACGGACACTCAGAAGTGGTATCTCATCCTAGGAAAAGCTCAAGCAGTGGCTCAGATTAATCACCCTCTGGCAGTTCTTCCTTGTCATGAAAGGAGTGTATGATGACTATTTCACATTTAACTATCATCTCTTTCCTTAAAGTGTATTTTAGGAGCACATCTGTGACTTGTTCTCAGATGGAATGAAGATCTGGTGGCAAAATCATGGTATGAGTTGAAGCTCTGATTGAAAATATCCCTGAAACCATGGAAGCCTATGACTGGCTTCAAATCTTTGATGAGCTTGCTCTGACTAGCCCAGTGATGAACTTGTGAGTTAGAAGATGTAAGGAACAATAAATAAATTTCCTTTAAGTTAAACAGGTGGAGTTACACATAATACTGTATTTTTTTCTGTATGGTGAACCAAGTTACCATTTCATCTCATATAGTAATGTCTTTTAAAAAGCAGCACATACTTCAAAGTATTCTGGGTTTCTCCTTGCAAGCACTTTCTGTTAGCATACACTGCCAGAAGTGAGACCCAAGTGATCTTCGTGTGAAAAAGACAGTAATATATACAGTTATACCCCATCCTCCCCGAGGGAAGGGACAGCCCAAGGTCGTCGTGAAACACTAAACTCGTAAAGAAGTGCAGGTTGTTAATATGCATGCAGGCCATGCCCATTGCTCCACCCCCCGGAACTCCGAAGCGCTGCGGACAATTCTCTGCTCCTTCCCGTAGTCTGTCTCGGCACAGGCGAGCAAAGGGAACTGTTTCTGAGCGGCTGCTGTGACCGTGTGTGCTCGCAGCCCAAACTCCGCGCTGCTCCCCGCCCAGCCCCCCGGCCCGGCCCTGGTGCTCTCCCAGGCCCTGGGGGCCCCACGCCAGCCTGCGCGTGCTCGCCCTGCCTCCGCGGCCGGGAAAGGGTGTCCCTGAGCTCTCGTCGGCATTCTTGGAGACCAGAAAAACCGCGCGCTCCAACCTACGCCACGCACTCCAGCCCCCACCGCAGGGCCGCCGGCGCGGGCACAATCACCGGCGTCAGGGGGAGAAGCGGTGCGGGATTTAGGCTGTGGGAGCGACCACAGCAGCCCGGAGAAGCCCACAGGGTGGCGGGGGTGGGGAGGTTAGGTTTCTTTAACATCTACCGGTCTCGTGAGAGAGGGGCTGCACTGCCCCTATGGTCCCAGACAGAAGCCTCCTCCTGGCGCAGCAATAGCTGCGCCCTCCCAGCACACAGCTTGCCTCGCTTTTGTGGGGCAAGTTTCCCCGTTCAGGGACCGGGGGCACGGTGCCGCCATTGCGAGCCCCCTCCCTGCAGGGCGGGGTGAGTCCTGCCCCACAGGCACCGCAGCACCGCCCCTCGGCAGAGCAGATTGACTGCGCATGTCTCAGCCAGCTGAGCTCGCAGACCCCTGAATCATAATTGTGAAAAATTTGCTTCGCAAATGGGCAGAGTCGTAATGGAGAAGTCGCGATGCAGTGAGGATTTACTGTATAAGCTCCAGCTGTACGGGTGAAAGTATAGACCTACCCAGATTAGAAGTAAATTCACTCTGGGATAATTCCGTGCTGCTGAATGAGAAGGGAGATGCGGACCATATTATCAACATGTATCTGTCTGTGTTATACATACAACAAACCAAAGCTGAAATGAGTTTTCTGTTCATTCTTGTCTATTGCAGGATATTGAAAGGTATGGAACAATAAGCTCTGTATGTGGTTTTCAGATAACTTGTATTTGTTGGCTCTTTCCATGTGAAAGCTGCGCTTAAATTAGATATTCTAGAGACTGAAATATCTAAAAGACTGGAGAATTAAGCTGATAATTCCTTAAGGAGCACTCTTTTGTTTGAGTTAATATTGAATTGATATCCCAAAATAGTGCTAAGAGGCACAATGTTCCTGGAGATGGTTGATTTTAGATGGGCCATGGAACAAATGTCCTGAACTGATGACTAAAAATTGCCTGCATGACTTTGCGTTATTAAATGTTACAGTGAAATACTGTGTATGCACAACATGTATTTGCTCATTTAGGATATTTCATTTTGTATTTGTGCCACAAAGTGCTATTAGTATTTTTATTTATGATCAAATTTAATGTCAGATATGAGATGAAGTAACTGGCTGCTCTCTGGAGGAATGAAATACAGTGATCCTCCGCATAGTTGCGATCCATAATTAGCGAAATCACATACTCACTGTTGATTTTCCAGCGAGGTGTGGGACCTGGCGTGTGTGCAGAACCTACCGTGACCTCGGTCTGATTGGCCACTGGGACAAGTTACGGCGCTGGGACTCCTCCCGCTGCCGCGGCGCTGGCACCCACCGGTCGCCCCCCACCCCGGCAGAGCACAACCAGACATCTGAAACAAGCCCCGCTCTCAGGACCGTCCTCCAAACCTTATTAGGGGATGGTGTGTGGTGTACTTGACTACGTAGTGGGGTTGCTATCTTTGCAACTCCCATGACTTGTGCGAAGAGGGCCCGACCCAACAGCCCCTGAGTAACAGGGGATCACTGTATTTCTATGTTTGGACCTAATTTGGTGAGGACTGGAAAGCACTATGTCCGGAAGTGGGGAGTATGAACAGTTCCGGATGGAGAAGGGAAACTGCTTTTCTTGGAAGTTATTTGAAACACATTATCTTTTCTATCTGTTTACACAGTAATTGTCTGTCAAATTAGAAGGAATGCAACATTTTCTGTCTTTGGCAGATCACTGTACTTACCAGCAGTGGCCATAGTCCACTGTATGAGACAGAATTTCAAAGAATGTCTTGATTTATGGCTTAGCCACAGTTCATTGTCCCGGGATACTAGATCAAAATTCTTTTTGTATGGCCTCTTGAAAGAAACACCACATGAATTTATCTGTTTTGTACTGAGTTAATTCCCTGTTTTGTGTTGGACACACAAGACCATGTTGAGACTGTAAAAAATGCATCTTGATTTGTACCTGCTGAAGGCTTGGGATATTCAATATTCATGAGGAATGGAGAGCTTAATGACTAGATGCTGAGAGCTGAAGGGAGCACATGCTTTGAATGTTGTTTTTGTTAGTCTCTGAGAATAACCTCAGTCTGACATCTTGGCACAATGGCTTTGCAGCCTAAAGTTCGCATGTCAGTGTATATAGGTAAGTCCTCCCAGTCCCTGGATGAATTTACACTTCAGGTATTGATCCATCCTCTTTTAAAATCATCAGAAGTTTTAATTTCCTGCTAGATCAAATGCCGTGCAAATATGTGTTGTGGAACTGACCTTTCAAAAAAATCCATTTCAAGAAGTGTTTGCACTTCAGTGCAATTCATGGTGGGTGGGAAGCTGAAAAGCAGAGAAAGCATTTAGTAGCACTGGGCAGCAGTTTCTCCAGCAGCAATAGCTCCAGGATCGTGTTCTTTTTCCAAAAGGGAGCCCTCACAGTAAGGTTTTTCTGAAGCCTCTCTCTACATGGGCGACTGTGTCTACACCAGCAACTGCATGGGGCTTTTTCTCCTCTCTCCTTAGAGGTAGAGATGGATCTATGTTTCCAGAGACTAGCTCTAAATTCAACTTTGAGATTAGCCAAATGTCAAGTAACATAGTAGTTATTTTGGTGTCCAGTTTGAGACACTTCAAAGAAGGTTCTTTTTCTCAAATGTCAGTAGTTTATCTTTGTGTCATGTAGGGCAGAGAAAATACATTTGCTGGAATATGTAATTTGTATTTATGGTTTAGTCTTAGAATAAACTAGTTACAACATGTAACATTGACGTTGTCTGCTAATTCTTGCACCAGCACTCATGTTTGATGATTATGTGACTGTCAAACTCCTTCCTTCACAGGTCATTGAAAAACTCATGTTCTTCTCTCTGTGTTGTTTGTTCTAGGAGGTTGCAAATGGGTTCTGCTGTCTATAAGGAACCAAGTTATACTAGTTAAGAAAGCAAATCTCTCTTTTCTCTGTCCCCAGGAAACAAGCCTTGACAATTTAGTATCTTCTGTGTGCACAAGTTTTAACTAAAAAAGCCACGGTATATTTTTAATAGTTTATGTGTATGGCAAGACTCTGCTTTATTTTTACTTTCTTGGACTCATAATTTCAGGGGAAAGCTGTTTATTTAGCTGTTTAAACAGCTGTTTAAAGCTGTTCTTCACCCAGAGAGTGGTTGGCACTGTACATGTATATAGACAAATATGTCTTTTTTTTTTTAAACTGGAACAATATCTTGTATATTTTATGTAGAGTGGTAACAAAGGACATAGAGGAGTGGATTTCTTACAGCTAATCTCTGGATTTTTGTTTGTTTATATTTTCACACCTTCCTAACAAAAAAGGAAAAAGCCCACCTGAAATTTCATTGCATGAGAAAAGGAGTGAGAAGCTTTCTTAAGTAGTGATGCTGAGTGTAACTTCTGTGATCTATGGTGGGCCCACCAATTTCTCTGATTTCTTACACTGGGTGTAATAGTTTGTCAGGACTCAGTATAAGCTATGATGTTGCTGAGTTTCATGTTAGTGCTAGAGTGTGTGTTGAGGTTATTTTATCAATTGGTCTCTTCTCTGTGGTGACCAGTGGTTAAGATCTGAGGGAATGACATCAAATTGTGTCAGGGAATGTTTAGGTTTGATGCTAGGAAAAGGTTCTTCACCCAGAGAGTGGTTGGGCACTGGAACAGGCTCCCCAGAGAAGCAGTCATAGCGCCGAGCCTGACAGAGTTCTAAAGTGTTTTGGACAGTACTCTCAGATGAAGGATGTGATTTTGGGGATTCTCTTGTGTAGTACCAGGAGTTGGACTTGATGATCCTCATGGGTCACAGAATCACAGAATTAGTAAGGTTGAAGAAGACCATAGAGATCAGCAAGTCCAACCTATCACCTATTACCTAACCTAGCCAAACCTGTTACCTAACCTGTTGCCATCCTGCTACCAACACACCATCCTACCTATAACACACTACCCTAATATCTAGGTCATGCCACCAAGTACATCATCCAACCTTTTCTTAAAACACCTCTAGGGACGGTGACTCCACCACCTCCTTGGGCAGCCCATTCCAGTGAGAGATCACCCTCTCTGTGAAAAAGTTCCTTCTAATGTCCAGTCTAAATCTCCCCTGACGCAGTTTAAGACTGTGTCCTCTCGTTCTATCACTTGTAGCCAGAGAGGGTCCTATCCAACTTGGGGTATTCTGTGATTCTGTGAGTCTTACTGCACCGAAGCAGTTTCTCTTCTGTAAAAACATAAGTTGCATTCTCTAAATCTAACCGTTTTTCACTGGTCAATCTGCTTCTGAGAATTCCTTGTCAGTCTTAACCGTACTGGCAGAATAATGGGTTGCATGGCTGGAAAAAAATGTAAAACAGGATTTTTTTGCTTTTGGATGATCTCATAGAACTTCAGTGTAAATAAGAAAATGGAGTCATTAGTGGATGCAGAAAATGCTACCAGCAACTATAAAACCAGTTGAAAATGACAACAATAGAACAGCAAGCATGCAGTTTAGCCCTCATAGTGGTGCTGACAACACTGAAAATTTTTGGAAAGCTGAAAACTATCAGTAGTAATGCAAAAGAAGGCTGCCCCTGACTGCTCCATGGTACTGATTAGCTGAGAAGGCAGATGTGTGCTCAGGGGCTGTTGAAGTGTAGAGTTGTGATGGGGTCCACACAACTTGATGGACTTCTATTGCACCCTGTAAGCAGAATGTTCTGGGCGGTGTGCCTTGAGCAAGAAGAGAGATGAGATTTTTTTCAGGTGAGGGTGGCAGTGGGAAAGGACAAAGATGCAAAAGTGAACTGTGCTGGTATGAGCATCTCAGTGACAGGGATGAACACACTTTACAAAATAGATACCACTCGGGATCTGAAGTCGAGGTGAAGAACTGTGAAATCTGTTGAAGCCTAGCAGAAGTTGAAATTAGGAATGAAGGGCACTGAAGTAGGGGAGAGAGAAGAATGAGACATACCTGAAAAGATTAAAATGCTCTGAAAAAATCAGAGCTCTTATATTGTAGAAGGAATGATTTGAATTCACATCTCTTTTCCTCATTAATAGTACCTGTCTGATGCAATTATAACTGCTAACAAACATCACAGGTTTTTGCTCAGGTATTTCAACAGTAATTACAGCTGTGTAATACACAAACCACTTAAATATGGCATTGGTTTTATGCTTTTATTTTGCAAAACAGTAAATCTGCTATTACAGACAAATGTGCTGCAGTTGTAACCCTGCAGCACAGGAGAGACCCTACCTGTACAGAGTATTCTTTGTGTGACACATGAGGAATCCATTTCCTGAGCCTGATTTCAGGTATCCAACAGCAGCTGATTCAGTGCTTCATGAAAACGGCTCATTCTATTGAAAAAGCCCTGCTGTCTTCCAGGCATTCTGCAAGTGAGGGAATGGTGCTGGAGCACAATGCTCACCAGGGAATGTACTTGTGGTAGCAGTCTTTTGCCATTTAGCACTTAAATTAGGCTGCAGCCTTTGTGTTCAGAAGATAATATGACTTCCCTCTCCCCAAACAATACACCCTTAATGCAGAAAACTGCTGTTTGAGATTATTAATGCAAAAGATTGTCTTGGATATGAGGAGAAAATGATATTTGTACTGAAGTACGTATTTAGAAAGCAGTTTCTTCATTACTGATTTGTTCACAGTTATTTAATTCCCTTTCTAGGAAAATGTGTTCTTTATGAAGAGAGATATTAAGTGGTATACCTGATAAGGTTTGGTAGTAAAAAATGGTGAGTTTGATAACTCTGTATTTCGATTCAGTGGTGGTAGTAGTAGTCAGGTAAAACGCATAGATGATACATGTGCATCTCTGACCATGTCTTTGTCATTTTGGAAGACAGAGCAGCCTTGAACAAAAACAAGAACAGTAGGTCTAACAGGACAGTCCTGGGAAATTGTAGTTTGTATATCTCCTTCAGCCCAATCTATTACCTGTCATCAAGGCTTTAGAGGTAACACAACTATGTAATATTTTTCTGATGAAGTACTGAAGTTGTTAATTTGTTAGCTTAATTTTTTTTTTTCTAGGAACAAATTTGTATGCTTAGTTTTGTTATAGTGTTCAAAATCTGGATCCTAAAATCTCAGGAATCATCAAATAATAAGTTTATAAGCTATGATTGCCAAAACCTCTTTTATTTTAAGTTGGACAACGGGTTTTGAGGATCTGAATGAAATGGTAAGAATTGTTAGGTTGTACATTGTTTCCTATCAGAGGGGCTCAGCGCAACATAAAAAATTGGCGTGTTTTAGGATTTGACTGTTTAGCAGGCAAGGAGCCTGCAGCTTCCTCAGTGCAGCCTAGCATAGTGCTACCATGTTGTGTGTACTTCCCATGGAGCAGGTCACTCCTAGTGAGAAGATACAGCGTGTATGCTGCAACAGTCAATTTACAACTAGTGCTGAAGCTCCTGTCAGTACAGAGTATTTGGCTTTGATAATCGTGCAGTGTGGGTTGTCCTTTTTGACAGAAGTTTTTATATGATCATTAAGAATTTGGCTCACCAGGCTACCTTAGCTTTGTAGTAGAAAAAAATAGGAGCACTGACCTGAACTTAAGATATGCACTCCTTTTTTCTTTTGAACTGGACTGTATACTTCTTTGTTTTTAATGGGGTGGCTATAAATTCTTGATCAAGTTTTACACAATCTGGAAGAGTAGGAGCAGTTACCAGGCGTGTGCAGAATAAAGAAACTTTTAGGAATTATAAATAAAACCCCGAAACAACAGGAAGAGCAAACACAGAGCTCTTGTCTGCAAACTTTCTGTTACACCTGCGTACAAAAATTCACTGCTGCTGTCTCCTCTCCAGCAGCACATCTGTTTGAGCTCGTGTTTAGCAAGGGGTATGCAGTGTTCAATAACATTGCAAGTGTCCTTGTCTCTTTCTGATTTTTAAATTGGTCATGTGAGATCCAGCAGTTGCTAAACCTTCAACACAGATTCTCACTTGCTATGAACAAAGGTTTCTCAGTTTGATGCTTATGTAACTCAAACCAGAGCCAATGAGACATTAAATTACAATTGCATCCCAGAACCTAGCTCCTTCATTTGGGTTTGCAAATTCCAAACTATGCTCTGACCAAGCTTTTTGCAGTTTTTTCCACTGGCCCAGCTGGAATGAACTAAAAAATGCTTTAGGGTTTAAACTCATCTGTCAGTTTGAGGGCAGTTTGAAGGACAAATTGTCCCATGTCAGCCCGATAGAGGAACCCAAGTAATTCTTGAAAGATGTTTACGCATAGTATTCATCAGTCTCAGGATGTGCAGGGTTCATGAGCATAGGTGGTTCTTAGGTTTCATTAAAATAGGGCAAATTAAGTTTAACAATTGGAGTCCTGTTCAAGAATGGTAAGTTAAATAGTCTTACTGTACATCTGAACAGAGAACAGCATGCCTGCTTCACTGCACATGGACATGAAACTTCTACATCGAGCTACACTTTGAAGATTTATGTGAAGCACAGATAAATGTTTTTGCTTTGAAGAGTTTCAGTTTCTGAGTTGCCAACGATTTTTATGGAGTATCAACTGCAAAAATAGCAGCTCTTCTGCCTTAAAGGCTGGTGCAGCTGTGAGGCTTCAGGTGATACAGGGAGGTGTGGGAGAAGAGAGTGGTGTTGTTCAGTGCACATGTGCTGCAGAAATATGTTGATGAACAGTAGCTGAAAGAGAATTTCAGATGATATCACACAACCAGAACTACGTGTTTGAAATACGTGCTAAAAAAATACTTCCGAAAAATAAAGTGAAAACAGGGTGCAGTAGAAAGTAAACAAAGGACTCTTCAGGTGAGATTTTTAGAAATCAATGTCTGAATATCAGCTCCTAAGTTTTTTTGTAAATATATGGCATGATTTTTTGTGAGGTGCTGAGTATCCAGGAGTTTCTATTTGAATACCATATGGAAGTGCATTTAGTGTATTCCTCAGAAGACTAAAATTTTACTATTTAGCATTTTCCCGAGGAAGCAAATGTGAAGCATCCAAGCAGGATTATGTTTCTAAAGAAAACCCAATGGGTTCTGTTGTAAGGACAGGCTGCCTTTCCTATTCTTTCACATCCGAAGCTGAGAGCAGCTGTGGCTAAGGCAAATGCACAAGTGAGCAGGGAACTGTTTTCAAAATTGGTCCCCAATATTTTTTTTTGTTGTTGGAATGTGGATATTTTTATGAGGTTGGCCGTAACATTCTCAGCTCTGAAAAAATCAGATTAATCCTAGTTTTTGATGTTCCTCCTGGGAGAAAATTCTTTTTTAACACTTGGTATGAGTTTAATCCTTTCACATTCCATTCTCAAGAATGCTGGAACTACTGTTTGCAAGAAATCCAAGATGCTTTTGAATGGACAAGGCAATATTTCATTCAGAGTTCAGCCTGGGTACACTGAGGTAAAGGGAAGGTATTGGGTGAGACAGGAAGAGTCTTCAAAGTAAAAAGAGTTTTCACTACTTTCTCTGCTCCCTCCCATGGCTGAATGCCAAAATGTCAGAATCACAGAATCACAGAAT